>VXBZ01000885.1:416556-642739 GCA_013399135.1 Heliornis fulica
CTCCCGAGCGAGCGAGACAGGCATCCCCGGCGGCCGCCGTCACCCCTCCCATCGCCGGCTGGGAGCGGCCCTATTCCCGGCGGCTTCTCCTAGCCCCCTGCGTGCACCTTCCTCCTGGCTGTAGCATGCCTCTTATCCCTCGGCCGCCGCCCTCTTCCTCGCCCCTCCTCGCCCCCTTGTCAGACAGAGCGGTTGCCTCCGCTACCTCTGCCATGTGGCCGCCGCCGGGCCCCGGGGGACGGAGGGGGCGGTGATGTAACCCGGCGGCTGCCCAGGTGCCACCCCCTCCCTGCAGCCCGGGCCCTGCCGCTAGCTTGGCTGGCGTTATCGTGCAGATGGCGCTGCCACCCCCTTTCCTGAGGCGGGGGGAGTTACCTGTGCCCGCACCCCTCCCCCAGTGCGGAGGCCGGGGGCTCCGTCACGCCCTTGCGGCGGAGGGCAGCGATGTAAAGCCCCGCTCCACCCGCCCGTGGAGGCTTGCCTGGGGGCATGGAGCGTTGCCTCACGGTGTCCATGTTGAGACCTCGGGCAGACCTTTCTTCGTCCGGGCTTGTCGTACCACTGAATCGGGCCGAACCCCAAGGTCTCTACCGAGACGCGCCGCTGCCCGCTGTGCTGGGCCCCCACGGATCCCTCGACCGACCAGGGGACCTGGGCGCTTTGCCGTGTTGTCGGAGCAGCCTTTAGCTGCCGTGCCTTATTTCTCTCTTNGTTGCCCGGCCGCTTTGTAGGCGGCCAGGGTGTCTGTCTGGAGGGAGGCCGCACTCTTCGGGGGGAGCCGGGGGGTGGGGGGAGAGTGCCGCACCCATTCGATTCCCGAGTCGCCCCCCCCTTCCCTCAGCGGATGGTCCCCAGGGGCTTTCTTTACCGCCGGCAGCTGTCTGCCCTGCCAGTCGGCCCCCAGGCTCTGTCCCCGGGCCGCAGCAGGGTGCCTGTTGCTCCTGCCACGTTTCGCCCGGGGTGCCACGCCGCCCTCCCCCGAACCACGATGCAGTCTGACAGTAGGGCGGGGGGAGCCGTACGGAGCCGGCGGGACGTGAGGCGATGAGGGGCGGCGGGCGGTCACTCGTGGTCCCCGGAGCCGTTACCCTGCGGTCCCTCCCGCAGGCGGACGAGAGGGCGGGGTGCCCAGCCGGAGCACCGGCCTGGCGGCTGCTCTGTGTCAGGAGGGCGAGGGGCGGGATCCCCTGTGGTGCCCGGGCGCTCCCCATTGTTTCCCTCCGGAGGTCGCTGAGGATGCGGATGACACGAAACCGGCACCTTCCTCTGATCTCAAGCCTCTGCTGGCCTTAAGCCGCGATGCGGGTGGCCTGACCCCAAGGAGAGCTTTGAGTCATCCTTAAGTTTGTAAACGGTTGCAAAGCACTAAGTGGTTGGCTTCTTCGGTTTGGGGCTGGGTTTTTTTTTCAGCCTGACTTGGAGCAGCAGGGCGTATTCTCCCCCCTCCCCCCCGCGACAGGCTGCGCCTAGGAGTGGAATTGAGATAAGAAGCTAAAAGAACAACGTAACTTTCCCGATTTACTTATGGCAAATGCTGGAAATAATGGACTCTTAACATTGACATCTTTGCAATAGCAGGGTTCTCTTTAGACTGTATTGACAGAGACACTACTTTCCCCTCCCCCCATATATAGTACCTGTGTGAGTTTTCTTTCTCCTGATATTCCTTAGTTCAGTGCATATGTTGTTTTCCTCTAAATCTCCTTTTCCAAAGAAAACTACACTACGATTGTTCCATAGTGTTCAGATACTTGTCTGAATTTTGCCTTACTGTGTTTTTTTCAAAGCTGTACTTTTGAGCTTTTCCATACTCAATATTGTTTTGGGATAATTCAGCTGGTATTTCTTCTACTTACTATTGTAGAAAATCCTAGCTTTACATGGGTGTAAATTTAATGTTTCTATCAGTTGACATTCTTAAAATATTTACCTTTAACTCCAAGGTACCATAGATTGCATTTTTGGGGGTCTGTTTCATATTAGCAGATTCTCACAAGAATGTGAATTAAAGTGATGCTCAAAGTTTCTGTATGTTTTGATTTTTGAAAGCTAGATTTAGTCATATGTTTTAGTTACATTATGTCATCTTGGAGCAAATCAAAGAAGCTAAACTCTGTATAGAGGAAACTGCTACCTTAAGCTGTTGGCAGGTAAACGACAGCTGATTGTCTGTATTCTAGTATTAATGCAATTGGCTGTACACTAGTATTAATCTGGATTGTTTGACCTCTGAGAGGAGAAATAGTTAATAATCACCAAGTTGCCCACTATTTTTTAGTATAGACACTTCATACTATAACTTCTATACTTTAGTATTGAATATCTTGTGTATTAGGATCACGATACTGGCTGCCCTCAGTCTTTCTCCAAATTAGTGTCAAAACATTTCAGTTTCAAGTTTGAGAACTCAGCCACGTGGTAGCCTTAAGCAGAAATGGTCAAAAATGCTTTTTTTAAAAAAACAGTAAAATTTTTAAATTTGTGACTGCACCTAGTTGCAGTAGGAGATAACCATGCTGGAAAAGTTAGTTGAAGGTCAAAATACTATAGTGGTTTTTCTGTCTGTGGAAAATCTGAAGGCAATTAATCTGCCTCTAAGAGCGTGACTAGAAAAGTCTTCTTGAAGTAACTTTAAAAACCTTAAGTAAACTGGTTTATTAGCACTAATAAAATTCTTCTTGTGCTCAGAGAAGGCTGTAATTTGAAGAATTACAGTACAACCTGAACATGTACGTAAAATTACTTGCTTCAAGTCTGCAAAATTGTGCTCTGCAGTTTCACATGGTGTTATCGGTGCCTGTCTCAGTGAGCACTTTTAACACCAAACCCAGCTTTAATGTTTATGAAGAACTGGAAAGCGGCATGGAAATGCTTGTGTGTAGACAAGGAAATTAAACATTGTGGAGATTTATCTGAAAGCTGCGGGTAAGATTAATTTCGCGTTTGTAACGTTTTTATGCTGGCCATCATCTGAAAGTGATGAAAATCACGTGTTGAGTAGGATGCAGTAATTGGCTTTGAAACAGAACTAGCAGCACTTTACATTACCTCATGTGATGCTGTCTGTAGTGTCGTGAAGGCTTTGGTCTCCAAAGGAGGCGGTTTGGTCACTGTTCTTGTTCCCCCCTGCCACATTGACATAATTATTTAGATAGTCTCTTGCGGTAACGGATTAGAGACTTGCTCTGGGTTAAAATTAACTTGGCAAAAGTGGTTTGTTGTAATCCAGGCTAATTCCCTGATCTGACTCACCTTGTGATTGCGCTTGTGACAGTCTGAGGTGAAGGGGTGCACACAGACTTAGACGTACAGAGTGGCAGGAGCAGAGGAATTGCTGGTTTTGTCACTTGTACCAGCCTAAGCATTTTATGAAAGAAAATAGAAAAAAAATTCCTGCGATTTAATGTGTGACTGTCTTGTCTCAGATAAGTGTTAGGAGTCTGCTATACTACTGCTATCAGGGGAAAATCTATTTGTCAAGTTGAGGTTGTTTTGGAAGATAAATCTACTTTAGTCTCAACTTTGTGTCTATAAAAATATATGAATATACTGAAATACATGAAAATGAGTGGTAATTGTATAATGGCTCATGTAAACATGATAGTGGTAGAAGGTAGGAAGTGCCGTGTTGGACTGTTGCCTTCTGAAGTCTGGCTTCTTTCAGAGTGGACTGGAAGTCTGCTCTCTGTTACTGAAGTTGTTAGTTGCTCTCAGTCATGAAGATCTGTATTTGCAAAGTAAGGTAGTTTAAAAGTATTTCTGATTTTCACATTTTTGCTGTCTTCAAATGCATAGTTTTTCTGTTGTCTAATTCAATTCTGTCAAGCATCCCTATCCACGTGCTGTTTCTTGGGCATCTTAGGGTTTTCCCTGAACTGCCAATGCCTTTATTCTTTAGCATGTGTATGTGCTACCAAAAGTAGCAATTAAAATCAGGTGTTCTTTGTGTGTGAGCTTTTTGTCAAATACAGATACATACACACATTTGTAATGTCTTCAGTGTTGCCTGTTCTATACGCTACATAATTTTGACTCCATGTTAATGTTACACTGACAGTATACTCTAAAATGACAGTAATTTCATGCTCATGTCAGTGTTTTTCCTCTAGGTTACAGCTTAGCAATTGATCTGTACTAAAACATTCTTTTTGTTATTGTCTGTTGGACATCACCTCAGCAACTGTAAAATTAACTTTCACAGCATCACAGAATATTAGGAGCTGGAAGAGACCTCGAAAGATCACTCAGTCCAACCCCCCTGCCCAAGCAGGATTATCTAGAGTAGATCACATAGGAACGTGTCCAGATTGGTCTTGAATGTCTCCAAAGAAGGAGACTCCACGACCTCCCTGGGCAGCCTGGTCCAGTATAATCTAATCCCATTTTGCCTTTCAAAAAAAAAAAAAAAGTCACAAAAAAAATCAAAGAATGTTAGGAGTAGGAAGGGACCTCAAAAGATGATCTAGTACAACCTCTAGATTAAACCACACATGAACACATCCAAATTCGTCTTGAATGTCTCCAGAGAAGGAGACTCCACAACCTCTCTGGGCAGCCTGTTCCAGAGCTCCATCAGCCTCACAGTGAAAAAGTTTTTCCTTAAATTCACACGGAACTTTCTATGTTCCAGCTTGAACCCATTGCCCCTTGTCCTGTCACTGGCCATCACTGAGGAGAGCCTGGATCCATCCTCCTGACACTCACCCTTAACATACTTACAGACATTAATGAGGTCACCCCTCAGTCTCCTCCAAGCTCCCTCAGCCTGTCCTCATAAGGAAGATGTTCCACTCCTTTCATCATCTTAGTTGCCCTGCACTGGACTCTCTCAAGGAGTTGTATGTCCTTCTGGAACTGAGGGTCCCAGAACTAGACACAGTACTCCAGATGAACTATCACCAGGGCAAAGTAGAGGGGGAGGAGATCCAGGAAACATTCCTGAATGCTCTCTTCATGCAGCAGTATCTATTGGATATTCAATACTGAAAATTTCTTGTGCTTATTACTAAAGGGAGACCTCCTAGTGAGCTTCTCAGGTGCTGAATTTGTTAGCAGCACAAAGTTTGGTAGAAACATTCTGTCCAATTTCAAAACCACTGTTTGGAAATATAAATGCTTTTTGGAGGGTTACTTTTTTTCGTCCACTAGTTTATTCCTAAAGTTGCCTCTTTTAGCCTGGATCCTTCAGAGGAGAAAAGCTTCTACATTTGTATTTTGGGGGCAAAGCCACTAAAATCTAATGTGAAGTGGTTTGACTGACATGAAGGTATGTAGGATTTCTACTATTAACCAGAAATCAGATGTGGCTGTTTTCCCAGCCATTTTGACTGGAGAAGAGGCAGCCAACTTTGACTTTACAGTGACTCTTTTTCTACTGGATGACAAAAGACATTTATGGAAGTAGGCCAGCACATCCACACTCATAGCTGTAAATTATACATCCTCTGGAGAATGTTGATCATTATGTTAGTCTTCAGGATTTTTGAAGTTAATACAAAATCTTCTCTTATGCCCTTTACACTCAGTAGTACAATACTTATTTGGCCCTGGCATGTTTTAAGTATATATTTTTCAAATTTTGTTGGAGCAAAAACACTGCAACTCTACACTGCCAAATTATTAAAGAATTTGTAGAAGCAATGTTTAATATATTTAGATATGTGAAATTGGTGTTGATTTGATTGTTGGTACCTCAGAAAGCCAGATTTCTTCAGATCTGAAGCCTGTTTGAAAGCTATAAGCTGGTTTGTGTTTGGAACTTGATGGTTTTTTGAAGTTATAATTGTGAAAAGTTTGGAACCATTCATTTGATAGAAAAAGTAAAGGTCATATACATAAAATATAAAAAAATAATAGCAGTGTTTCTTGTGAAGTATCATGCATTCCATATTACAATGTGGAAAGTTTTGTCCCTTCCAAGTGAAATTACTATATTCTCCTCTATTCTTCAATTCCTGTGGTTTGTGAATTTCATTTTACAAAAAGTGCTTATGTCAAGTCAGACCTTTATTTCACTGGAAAGTTGATGTGCTGTTTATTGTTACATTAAGCTAACCTGTGCATCAGAAAAACTAGTAAGAGTGGCTGTCTGCTGTAGGCTTTTTTAGGTCCGCTATGTTAAGGGTTAACTACTGACTAAACCATCATATTTTTACTTACCATCTTTATGTTATATTCTGGTAAGCAAAACAGTTTTATATGGTAATTCTCTTTAAAATTCTGTGGTAATGTGGTTTGTACTTGTGCAGTGTTATCATAGAAAACATAATAGAAGCTGGAAAGAACCTAATACTATTATCCTGAGAGGCTTAAGATGCTTGTCTGCATGCATATAAATAAAAATATTAACTTAAATGATTAAAAAAATTAAACTGTAGTCCATGAGAGTATTCAGGTTTTGTGAGGCGTTAGAAATGCATTTCCTTTCCACAAAGATGGAGGCTGAAGCAGCCTTAGAAGTCTGGTGATGCTAAAAGACAGCTTTGTCTTCTGTAGTTGTGCTTCCTTTCCAAGCTGCACACTTTCCTTCTAAATGAAGCAGCAGAAGGAATTATAGCATGTGATAGAATCACATAACATGATTTTTTAATATTTTTTCCCCTGTTAAATGTTTTGGATTACAAAATAAGGCTATGTGGAACTTTCTACTCTGTAGTTAAAAGTTCAACTATAGGCCAAATTGGAATTGAAGAGAAGTTAGAAAAAAATTATAGTCTTTGTTTGTTGGTTTTGGTTTTTTTTAAGCTATGAGAGTATACTTGTGGGAGGGTGTGTGGAGTAGCAGCAGCTATGGTGTTAGTACTATTAGTGATGTGCTCAACATTCACCTGTGGAGATGATTGACATGTTCTCTATGTAATCAATTTGCTACTGAGTCAGTTGTATTTGGTACCTGACTATTTCAATGTAATATATCATTCATCACTGGTTAAGCCTTTTTACTGTTCAAACAGTGATTGTCTCAGGAAGTGTCTTTTTAGTAAGGTCTGTCCTAATGACAGCAGGTTATTGCCACTTTTTCAATTTCTATTACCGTCTTTTGGGCATTCTTGTAGATGTTTTTCAAGCATAGGTAAAGCCTTATACAATTTTCCTTTACTGATAGATAAATCCCTTATGTTTGGTGATCTCTTGGTATTGTTGCCACCATTGAAGATCTTGGCTGCTCAGCTGTGTTACTAAATGCAGTCTTTGATGTGTGTCAAGCTTTTAAAATAGTTTATCCTTTCTGGATGTCAGGTTGGGCATTGCTGATGAGAATATTTGTGGGAATGTGATTGTAGATACTGGTATCTATACAAAGCTGTTAACACTGGCCATATGTCTGGCTCACGTATTGATATCTTGTAGTAATTAAATCCATAAGAGGTAGTTCCATTAATGTTGTGGGTTTTTTTTCTTGTGGATAATCAAGTCTTTTCTACTTTAAACCAGCAAACATTGCCTGAATATTCTGCAGAAATTCACAGTAATTTGGATTTTAATATGCAAACATAAATGAATACAGCTCCTAAGATGGACAAGAGAGGAATCATCATAGTAGATTTGGTGTCTTCTGTTTAATATTTTAACCAGGGATTGACCTTTCCTTCTAATTTTTAAAAATGGCTACAGCTGGCAGTTTGAAAAATAATAAGAGTTTGTTTTGCGTAACTGAAGCTGGATTTTGATTCCATTTTAAGGCATATGACCTCTGTGGGCAATTTTCATACAAAGTCTCTTTTCCTATTCTCAGTAATCTTTAGTCTTGCTAATCTGTGTGTTCTTGGGATTCTTACACCTACTGATTTGAAACTATGTTTTTATTTTTATTTTATGTTTGAGGTTTATGGAGGGCTTCTGAGGTGTTTCTTTTTTGTTTTTAAACTGAGGGGAAGTGCCAGTTAAAGTTTCAGTTTCATTTATGGTGTATGCTCTGGTGCTGCTGTGGTGGCCAATGTAAGTGGTTAAAGTTAGACTGGAGCAACCAAAAAAAGTTACCTTTTCTCACTGCTAGCTGTGTTAAATGTAACAAATGTGCTTCCTGCGAAAATACTTCAAAACTTGATGTTGATTTTGTGTTTCTGCTGTGATGACCATCAGTTTTGGGGGTTTAGTTTTGTTTTTTCCTCCCGTATCACGATCTTTCACCAAAATATTTTGAAGATTTTCTTTGGTACATCCTTCTCCTGGCATATGGCTTTACATGTTTCACCAAGCCAGTAGTTTAAAGACTATTTATGCCTTTTTATATAAAGGACATATGACACATTAGTAATACATTCTCTGGTACTTGAGTACTTTATGCAAACTGTTTTACATGTCCTTTGTTTACTTTGGTAGCTTGATCCCTTGCAACATCTCTTAAATGGTTGCATTTTTGTCTTACCTTGCTTGCAGTAAGGCCTGTGTTACACTGAGGTACTGATTGGAATAGTAGTCTTCAGTGAACTTTTCGTATTGTAAATATACTCTTCCACAGCTAATTGTTCCCAGTGGTCTATCATAGCCAGTTCTATCGCTGTGCCCCCCTCTGAAGGACTAATACTATAAATGGTCACAGGAAAATGTTCTCCTTGTGCTGTAAGTGGCTACTTAAGGTATATGGTCTCTGTACATCTAAATTTAATGTTTCATATGTTATGAAGCTTAATATGCTTTTTACTCTTAAATACTTGCTGCAAAGAAAAAAAAAGCATGTTAGAGCTCACAGCTTCCCTTCAAACTGATGAATGTGTTGATGGACTTAGTTAATGGAATGATACTTCTTTCTTTGCATCTAGTGTATCTATAGTTTGGCCTTAGAACGCCACGAGGATTTTTCTTTTTTGTTACTGATTTACTAAATCTAAATCTATACCATATAATAGATTATTTATAATAGATTTATGCTGTTTCAGAAGTCTTTTCATTTATAAAAGAGATCCGGGTACTGTTTTGTACTTTTGCATGTTTAAAAGCAAATCAGAGCCATTTCACTTGTGTAGTTGGGCTTTAATTTCATTTATAGAACCTGCAGTATCTGTGTTTCGTACTTAATTGGAGAGATGTTAGAAAGGATATTCCAGCAGCTGGAATGACCTGTTTCTTCTTCAAAACTTTATTGTGTTTTTGTTTTGTTTGTTTTTTAAAAAATGCTAGTTCTTTACTAATGCAAACTATTTAAAGGCAGTAGATACTCTTGTAATAGCCTTGAAAATAAGTTTTGAGTTGTGAAAGTCATGATTAAAAAGTGCAGTTTCAGCTTTCAAACAGTAGCACATATAAGTCCAAACAGAACAATTAAGTAGCAAGACGGCTTTTTTCTTCTGGATCAGTGTGCAGGGAGGAGTTCCAGACCATAGTAATGTGGCTGTTAGTCTTGCTGATCTTCCAGATGATTGATGTTTTAAGTACACCTAGCTCTGTAGTTTTTAGCGGGCAGTGTTCTCTGAAATTCATCTGTCTCATTTGGAGTTTTCTTAACTTTTTCTTTTCGGGTGCCTTAGCCAATGTAGCCCATCCTACTAGTCTGCTTCTGTTTCCTCTAAGCCTGTCTTAATTGGATTGCAGTTGATGTTCCTTGCCCTGGTTTATGGATTTAGGTGGCAGGATTTTGATATAATTTTTTTCCCCATTTGTAGATACACTGCATAATCCCTGACTGCCTTTGTATTGGCATGGATGAAAACTCACATCAGAATTCTTGATTAATAATTCAAAGACCGTGCATAAGCTGGGAATTGTTTGGAGAGCATCCATATGGCTGTTAGATAGTTGAGCTATTGTGCACTTTACTAAAAAATCTAGTTCCTCAAGCATTAGATCTTAGGCTTACTGATGATACAATTTTAAATATTTGAGGTCATCTGAGGGTAATATTGTCATTATTGACAATTAAATTATACCAAGCTTTGTTATTTGGGGAAAAATATTGTTTGTGCTCTTTAGTGTTGTTTTGAGATCTGCCTAACAAGCTGAGTAGTTTTCCTCTTCAGTGATTCTTTCTGCTGAGTTGAGTTCCTGAAAAAAACTGTAGCACTTAATGAAAAAAATAATACCATAGTTTTCAGTAACAGTAGCTAATCTATGGATACCTTCAGGGTAGGGAGAGCAGAACATGTTCTTTGCCTCAAATTGAGTAAGGATTTTGGCACTGTCTTACCTAATGCAGGCCTAACACAGGAATGCAGCAGAAGTGGACAGCAGAGTGGAGTAGTCAGGGGACTGGCTGAATCACTGGGCCCAGAGGTTTGTGATCAGTGACACGAAGCTTAGGTGTAGGCAAGTCATCAGTAGTATACCCTAGGACCTGATACTGAGGCCTATGTTGTTCAGCATTGTAATTAATGCTTGGAACAGGGTTCAGCCCCAGCAAGTTCATAGATGGTACAAAAGTGGGAGGTGTTGCTCATATATCCCATGCTTGTGTTTCCATTCACATTTCCAACCTGTCCAGGTTGGAAAATCAGGCTGAGAGAAATTGCATGAAGTGCAACAGGGAAGTGCAGAATCCTCCATCGGGGAATGAATAACTTTTAGAAAGCTGGCCAGCTGGAACTCAGCTCTGCTGAGAAGTAGCCTGGCATACTGGAGGACAGCAAGCTGGCTGTGAACCAGTAATGTGCTGCCGTGGCAAAGAAGGCAGGCAGCCTCCTGGACTTTGTTAGGAAGCATGTTGCCAGCAGGTTGAAGGAAGTGCTCTCTGCTCAGTGGTGGTGCAACTGCATATGACGTGTTGAGTTCTGAGTTTACTGGTACAAGAGAAAGACATACTAGAGAATCCAATGCAGGGCCACAAAGGTGATTAAGAGTCTGGAGTGTTCCTCCAATGAGGAGAGGCTGAGAAAGCTGGGACTGGTCAGCTTAGAGGAGAGAAGGATCAGAGGGATTTTAACAATGTAGGGAGAGAATGAAGAAGAGGGAGCTAGATTTTTCTCAGTAGTGCCCATTGACATGATGAAAGACAGTGGGCATAAATTGAAAATTATTAAATTCCATCTGAACACAAGAACCTTTTTTTTTTCTGTGGGGTGGTTAAGCACTGGAACAGGTCGTTCAAGAAAGTAGTCTCCATCCTTGAAGATACTAGAAATCCATCTGCATGTGGTACTGGGCAACCTGCTGTAGCTGGCCCTGCTTGAGCAGAGAAATTCACAGAATCAGTCACAGGATTACAGAATGTTTGAGGTCGGACACCTGGAAGTCATCTGGTCCAACCCCTTCTGCTCAAACACAGCCACCTAGAATTGATTTCCCAGGACCATGTCCAGATGGCTTTTGAATATCACAAAGGGCAAAAGCTTCACAACTGTTCTGGGCAAGCCTCAGCAGTCAGCACTGCAGTAAAAATGTGTTATCTCAAATGGTTCCTTCTAACCAGACTGTGATTCTGTGATTTCTGTAATTCTAGGAAAACAGACCACAAAGAAAGGCATCTGTATGACCTTTTCTGGTCTTCTATTGGGAGTTGTCATGGGGAGCAGATATGTGGAATGCTGAACAGTTAGTGCTTGCAGCAGAGCTGTGTCTCAAGATGTGATCGTCATGTTACTGGAAACATGTGTTGGACCTCCATACTATAGCTCAGTAGAGAGCTAAAGGGAATATAGGAGCAACTTAAAAGATAGCAGTTTTAAATAAATTAAAGCTACATATTTGTCCTATCATTTTTGTAGGAAGAGCTGTGCAGGCTCTGATAAAATCCAAATGTATGTCATTTATTGCTTAGAGGATATTTAAGGTATTCTCTGTATTAGTCGTCTTGGTGTAGTGGGTAGGTGTCTAGTGGCAATTAGTCCACAGTGTGGGGATATTACCCCAGAAATCCTAGCTTGCTGCTTCTGCAACCTTTCTTCCACTCTTTTGTTTTGCTAGCAGATAACCGTATTCGGACTTGTAATGTATCATAACAGGCAAAAATGTGGTCTGTGAGCCAACTGCCATGCAAGTGAGCTACTTGGCTGTAGTTTTGGCAGAAGCAGTAACTTATTTTTCCTACCCTGCCTGCAACTGTGCAAAAAGGATAGGAAAATCAAGTAACTGCTTCATGTGGGTAATTTTTTCTTGAGCAAGTGTTCCGTTGTCAGAGGTGTTAAAAAAAGCCAGGGTACTAAACAGTGGCTACAGAATTTTGTTTGTAAAAGGCATTTTGTCTGAAGAGTTCTGCAGACTTTGTTGCCAAGTTACAATTAAAGGATTTAGATGAGTACATTTTGTCAGGAATGAACATTCTGGGATTTTCTTTCTATTTGTGATTTTTAAATTATCTTTGGGCAGTTTATGATGGAAGTATATGGTGTAATGTATACTCTCTGTGCATGTGTATTTCATAAAGCTTGGTAATGCTTTCTTTTTGCATCGCATTGAGAGAGTTTATGTGTATTTGTATAATGCATATTTTTGTGCCAGGTTTCAGTTTGTATTTTGTTCCGTGGCAGCTATATTAGGGCAAGTCCTTTTGGAAACTTGATAGATATTATTGTAGGTGATATAAAAAAAGGAAACATTAAAAAGCTTTTGGAACTGTTGTTTGTAAGCAGATCTTTCATTTAGTAAGACAAGAATAGATTGGGGGTTTTGAGTAGTATTTACTTCTTTATTCTTGCAGTCTACTGACACTATCCCTATTGTTGAAAGTATGTTGGAAATTTTGGTGGTAGAAGGCATGAGTAGCTGTGGCTGTTTAGTCATCAAAGGGAGGTATCTGCAAAGGCAAAGAGTAAAGCAAGGAAAGCCTTAGGGAAGTTCAGTTGTAGGACACTTTAGGGCAACCTGTAAACATGATGAAATGTTTGCCTTGAACCATCACACTAATTAGCGGATTTTTGTTGGGGGAGTTAAGTGGCATAATCATAGAATCATAGAATCGTTAAGGTTGGAAGAGACCGTTAAGATCATCCAGTCCAACCAATAACCTGCAAGTGAGCTCAGTACAGAGTTATGAGTTCAGTATAGATTGGTCCTAGTACTTGAGCTATTTTCTGAGCATCCCTTGGCAGTTACAGATATAATCTTAAAGGACCTAGCCTACCCTTAAGTGATACGTTCTGTGTGCCAACTTTATAGTAGGTGTGTAACATTTTGATTATGAGTTATTTACTTCGAGTTGTTTTATGGAGCATGTTGTACTGCAGTTTTTCATTGTAGATACTTAGGATTCTTGCCAGCTGAAATAATGGTTGTGCAGAGTTCACATTGAAGCTGGAGAAATCAAGGAAGATTTTCATTGGAAGGACACTTAATCCATAGCTAAATATCGGAGGTTTTGTACATGGGGGCTCTTAAGAGAAACAGTTACTTTCAAGTGGAAGTAAAGGCTGCTGAAGATTGTTGCTTCTGCATATGGAGACAGTACCAGAATAGGGAGTTTGGAAGACAAACAGCAACTTTGATATGTTTTACAACTATATTCAGTGTTTGCGTTTTGCCAGTGATGCCTCTTTATCGCTTTGCCAACATTCAGACTCCACGTATTTTTCTTGCTGTTTAGTTCTCTCGTCATAAAACTGTCTACTGATTAGGCTGTTAATACTCTGCCTACTTCCTTTGTTTTATTTCTTATTGTCAACTCCCTCATGTGAACCATTGCTTCTTTTTCACAAACTTTTGTTGAACTTTCGCTTTCCTTTGTTTTTGCTTTGGCTTTGTTTGCCAGAGGCTTTTCAGTTGTTAACAACAAGCCTGGATGCCTTGGAAAATGAGATTAAAGAGCATTTTGTTTCTTGCAATAGGAGAAGTATGATTTCACAATTTTGAGACCTGATCAGGCTTGGAAGCCCTTTTTTATATATATATATATATATATATTCCCTTTTGTATCTTTTGAGCCTGATAGTTAAACTTCTGTAGCAATGAGGAAGGGAGTACTAAGCTGCTTGCTGACAGGTGCACTTGTATTTATCAGCTGTGGTTCTTCGTTATTTTATTTGATGTTAAGAAGACTTGAAACTGGATAATAAATGAACAGCTGTTTTGAAGCATGTTGGGAGGGTGGGGTAAATGGCATGAGAGAGAGAGAGGGAGAGGGAGAGGGAGAGAGAGAGAGAGAGAGAGAGAGAGAGAGAGAAGCCCAGCAGAGGATGTGATGGCTTTAATGTATCACCACAGAGGCTCTGCCCTTTGCATGATAAAGATTCAGATATTTTTTTTCTTCTGTAAGCATATAATCTAATACCCTCAAAATGTGTATTGTAGTTGATCAGAAGAGTTGCTCCCGGCTTTATATGGGGCTGAAATCTGATTCAGATTAGATAGAAAAACATCTCTGTCTTATAGTAAGTTAAAACAGTAGTGATCAGTGGTGGAGGTGAGAACAGAGCAAGTACAGGCTAGAAAGTATTTAGGTATTTTCACAGGTATGAAATTATCCCTTAGAGTGGCTGGAAGAAGTGGTTGAGGCAATTTCAGAGCTATTAGCAAATTCATAGAAGATATGTAAGGTTCTAGAAGACTAATATAAAACAAATTGTTTGACAGTATCTGACTAAAAAATGGATAAAGGTACTCTACTACAGTTTCTAAAAGTCCTGGAAAATTTATATGTTATATAAATGAAGGTGTCTAATTTGACACAAAATGGATTTATGATGAGCCCTGCCTGGGAAATTTTATACTTGGGCATTATTAACAATAGTCAAATTTTTCAAAAATTAGGGGTGGGAAAAAAAAATATTTCAACCAAATACATCTTAATTCAAGCTTCTTATAAAATCAGGTGATGATTAAGTTTCGATCTGGTGTCACACAGTCTGTACTTGAACTCAGAGCTTGCTCTGAACTGAGCCAAACCATAGAATATCTTGCTATAGCAGATAACTACGAGTAAGTCAGAGCTCTACTTCTAACACTGGGCCCACACCAAGAAGCATGGGCTGATGGTCTAGCACATGCAAGTGAGGAAAGTTGATGTTACCCTGCTGCCTTTTTTGTCTGGACTGTAGCCTTCCTCAGGTAGATTTTTTTGTGTGTGTGTATGTTGCCTTCCACCTGTCAATTTGGCTATCTCTGTCCTAATGGAAATACTGTAAGGTGGGTTTAAAACTAACACCCTGGAGAGGTGCTGCAGAATGGAATGTCTGGCCGTCAAGGTGGAAGCATGTGAAAAGTGGGATCTGGATCTGTCCTAGGTCCTGAACTGCTCAGCCTTGCCATCTGAGATCTCAGTTTTGAAATTGAGATTGTACATGAAAAAGTTCATAGAGGATGCAAAGCTAGGAAAGATTACAGATATATTTAATATAATAACCACAGAAAATTCTATGTGTCAAGAAAAACAACAATCTAAGCATAAATGTAAATTAAATAGTGAATAAAAGGTGAGGTAGAAGCTCCTTATGACAAGTTCTGCACATTGTATAGAAATAAAGTGAATGTGTTTCAGTAGTGTCATATGGTTTTAGTATTTCAGATTTTTTTTTAAATGAGTGAAGGATTCTTTTGTGTAGGAAACTCGAAGTAATTCTTGCCTTTTTTTTTTTTGCACACGGGATTGTATTTTATCCTCTGTTGTTTTATTGTTCTCAGCAAGAGGAACTGCTTAAGTGTGAGAGAATTGTGAAATTAGTTGTCAGTGATGTAAATTATTTGTGGTTTAGGCTGAAGGAACTGATACTGTTTAATTGACAGAAGACTCCTACTTCCGTTCAGACTTGAAATAAATTCAAGCTGCCATAGGAGAAGATTAACATAAACTGTTTTGTTTGTTTTTTTTTTACAATAAACGTACAAAGATAGCATTTAATTGCCACAGGACAATTAGACCAGACCTTAAAGAACTTTCTAGTAGGATTACTTAGGACATGGTGGAAATAGTATCATTGTCAGTATTTAATGTATCTACACAGGGAAAATACCTGTCAGGAATGAAGGGAAATTTGATTGCTCCTATGCTTGACCGGGGAATAGAAAGACTGAACTTTCGGAGTTCTTTACAGACACTATTCATAATGAATCTAGAGTACTTTCTCCTTGTCAAATTATATTTTAGATTGCATGGGGTCATCTGCACCACTGAAGTTTGCAAAAATGTTTTGTTAAAGATCCTGTACACAGTGTCCAACTCAAATTGCCTGCACAAAGAAACTCTTTGTTGTTGCATGTAAGTGTGTTCTTTGTCGTGGACTTAGTATACCCTTGAGCAGTGGTTATGTCCATGAAAGTGTGTATCAAAGTGACTGACCTGTCTTTATACAGGCATATATTCTTAGTGTGGTAGAGGGTTTTCATTTCTCATTAGCTTTGCATAGTAATGTAATTTTGATTTTGCTGACTAATTCCCATCGAAGTCTGCTCTTATGTGTGAATTTGTTGTATGTTTGCAGATCCAGATGGTGAACAGATGAAAAGCTCAGTATGTGTCTCTCTTGGAAGTGTAATCAGAAACATGGCATGGCACCAGGAAGAATGCAGAACTCAGAATGAGAAAAAATGTTCTCTTTACACAATGTACAATCACATTTATTGTACAGCCACATTTTACTTGAGTTTGACAACAAATAGTGAGGATCCTGGAGTAGTTAGGATTGTAAGGGACCTCTGGAGACTGCCTAGTCCAGATTTTCGGGCTGGAGGGATTAACCAGACCAGGCTGCTTTGGATGTTGTCTGGTTGGATTTTGAGTGTTCTCAAGGGTAAAGAGTCTGTAGCCTCTCAGAGCAACTTGTTCCAGTGTTTAATCGCTCTTATGCTTAGAGAGCACTTCCTGTATTTTACTTTTTCTCTGTTCTCTCAGCCTGTTACTGGATATTGCCCAGAAGAGTCTGGTTCCATCATCTTTATGCTCTCCCATCAATAATTTTTCCACAGGGGTAAAATTTCACCCACACTTTCTCTTTTCCCAACTAAACTATTTGTGCTTGCTCGGTTTCTCCTCATGTGACAGATGCTCCAGTCCCTTAGGCATCTTAGTGACACCTCTCAGGATGCTCCAGTAAGTGAGTCTCTTGTACCAGGGAGCCCAAAGCTGGTGGGTTGTCAGTGCTGTGTAGAGTGAAAGAGCCGACTCCCCGAACTTGCTGACAGTGATGTTCCTTACCCAGCTCAGGAGGCTGTGTGCTGCCTTTGCTTCAGGGGGGCGTTACTGGCTCACATTTGTTATGTCCACCATGATGACTCATAGGTCTCTTCCTGAAAGGCTGCTTTCCAGAGAGTGTGTACAGGTGACTAGAGTTATTCACCCCAAATACAGGACTGCACATTTCCCTTTGTTACACTTGATGAGATTGCTGGTGGCCTGTTTCTGCAGTCTGTTGGGATTCCTCTGATCAGTGGCACAACCCTCTGATTTAACAACCACTCCTCCAGGATTTGTACCATCTGCAAACTGGCTTGAAGGTGCACTCTGTCCCATCATTCATAACCCTTTTACTCTAGCAATTTAGCCTGTTTTCAGTCCACGATCTTATCTTGTACTTCATCAGTTTGTGTGTAGAGATGTTGTGACTGACAGTGTCAAAAGCCTTGCTAAAGTTGAAATAAAACCAGCTGCTCTCCAGTTATAGACTAACTCAACCACCTAATTTTAGGAGGCTACCAGGTTGGTCAAGCATAACTTCATCATAAATCCAAGCTTACCATTTGTTATCACTATCTTGTCCTTTGTATGTTTGGATCTGTCAGTGTTCACTCATGTCCTTCATGAAGACAGGAGTGATGTTTGCTTTCTAGTCCTTGGGAACCTATGTGAATCGTTGTGACCTTTCAAAGTCTGAGAATGCACCCACCACAAGTACTGAGGGGGGTGGATGATGATACTTCAAAGCCATTCTATCAGGTCCTGTTGACTTATTTAAATGTTCATTCACCTTCAGTGCCCCCAGCCTTTGTGTACCTGTTCCTTATTTGTCAGGTTCAGCAAAGTGCCTGTTGATGACCTTTGTCATGAAATTATCATCCATGTGCTTAAGAAACCTCTTGCATAGCTGTGCCCTGAACCTCATCTGGTTCCTTACTTGTGTAGCAGACATGCAAAGCAAAACTTTTCATATGTGCCTGCTCTGTAATCCTAAAACTTAAACTCTCGGTTGGCTCACTGTCTGAGACATCATGTTCTGTCTGGATCCCAAGAAAGACAAGAACAATCCATGTAGTGTTCTGCAGCAGCTATGACAAATGTTATGGTGAAGCTTGGATGTGGGAAGGTAAAGGAAACCATCTAAGTAAGTGGTAAAATGTGAAAATTACTATTTGCTACATTCTTTGAAGTACAGTTTATATTTCCCAGAGACTAAAAAAAAAAAAAAGTTATGAAATCGTTGCATTTTCTGAGCAATCATTCTGTGTTAATACAGCTTTGTTTACTCAAAATAGATGGGGAAGAGGAGATTCCCTTTTGTAAAGTTTCTAGTGCTTCAGTTCTCCAGTAGTGACTTGCGAGCAGTTTTGGATCTGTTATGGTAAAGAGGTTTTGAAAAAAATGTGGCAATCAAACCCTGTAGTATGCATATTCAAAAAGAAAATCGTGAAGGCTTGTGGACTTCTGCAAACTAAATACTACTACGACAGATTGCTGGGCAGAACTTAAAGGTAGATAAGATGAGGCATTGTGGCTGCTTGGGTCCAATTAGTCTTTTTGTAGTCCCACTGACCTTATATCAAACATGAAATCATGTAGTGACAGCCTCTGGATAATGTCTTGTAAGTTGGCGCTCCTTTGTGGCAGTAACATAGCTGTACAAAGCAAGCTGTCAAACAGCACCAGTTATTACGTGACTTCTGCACATAAATGAGTATGGCTGATCTTGCGCTGTTAGTCACTACAGGTGAACGGTGGAGGATACCAAAGTTCATTATTTTTCCACCCATGTCTACCTGCTGGCACTCACATTTCACTGCTGTTGAGTAGAGTGTGTTGGTAGATTTAGACCTTTTCAAGGAACTCAGTGCTGTGGTGAAAGACCCCAAGACGTGATGTGATAAAAAGCTTGCAGTTGCAGGCTACTTGACAATTTGAGGTCAGGATTTCGCTTTGGACTGTTCAGAAATTAATGCTTGCTGCTTCTTGACCAACCAAATTGACCACCAGCAGCAATAATTCACCAAGTGGAGGGAACAAAAGAATTATTTGATGGCACAAATCTAATGCTCTTTGATTTCAGTGTCACTGAGTGGTTGTTGCCTCTTATGAGTATTTCCACTAGCACATGAATGCTTAAGCGAACAACAGAGTAAGCACCTATGGAAACAAAGTAATGCATTATATTTGTCACTTGTTTTGACATAGCATGACTTTGATAGACCTCTCCTGTCAACACTATACCTCTTTGTGAAGATATTTAGCCACTGAACCAGAGCAGTCAAGTTTAGGCAAATAACACTGAGTCATAGACAGTGGGAAGATGTAGACGCTTTGGTGTGTGCTGGCACACAGCTTACTAAAATCACGCATTTTCCAAAAATGTATTAAAGATTTAATCAACAGTACAAGGACTGGGTCTGATGCTATATTAGCTGCTGTGATCGTTGGTAACATTTCAGATAGAAGCAAAGGTTTTAAGTCAGTGAATAGTGCTTCTGTTGCTGCTATTCTGCTTGTCAGTGGCACTGTTAGTGTTAACATACAGCCTAGAAGAGTTTATACAGGTGTAATGCTATTAACATAAGGTTGATATTAAGTAATTCAGTAACAATGCTGAGTGAGGGGATGCTAACACATCTTCATTCTTACATTTAAACTTACGAATTGCAATTCAGGTGTATGATGACTGTGTAGGAAGCTTGCTCTGTTTGCATTTCCTCAGCATTTTTGAACAGAGTAAGAGCAATGCTGCTGAGACGACCATGGATTGTCTGTCCCCCTGGTAATGCTGCAGATTTGCAGATACCATCTGATGCCACTTCTGGTATGAAAACAAATGAACTAAACCTGCTATTGTTTCCGTCACTTCAGGTGCCACAAAGAGGAATACAAGTTGCAATCACGTCATCTAACAGCTTTTTTAACCTATTTTCTTCAGCAATGGTTGTTAACCTCCCACTTACACCACGACCACCCTCCCACTTTCAGTTTAAGGCAATTGTTCTCTATTCCAGGGTCGAACAGTTTAGGTCTCTGCTTTTATTCTCAACTGACTTTTCTGCGAAGGCTGTAATAGCACTCCTCACCTTTTATTTGTGTCCATTTACCACAAATATTTTCTTGTCAAGGTATTTTCACCTTCTGCACTCATTTGACTTGCACTTCCTTTGTGGTCCAATTCAAAACTGTTAACTTAATCTTGAATATGATAGTGGCTTGAAGCAGTCTGCAGAAAACCTGCCTGAGATTTATTGATAATCAGTGCTTGGCTTGTGTGAACTAAAGTCATCAACAGACGAGTTAAAAGTTAAAGGCTAAAGACCTTCTGCTATGGGAAGCAGATTGTCGTCATAGAGTTCTCTGACGTTTACAAGTGACATCCTACATCAATTTATAATTAACTAAAACCATAATTAATAATTTATCTTAAAAAAGTTAATCTAACCAAGCCATATCATATCAAGCCTTGTTAATCTTCAGGCAGTAGAAGAGTCAGGCTGATAATTAACGTATGTGGTTTCCAACAGGAAATTACTCATAATCTGCTTAACATTGTTTTGCATAAACCTACTTGCCCCTATTTTATCCTTTTTATTTGAACATTAAAACTTCCTGATATAATAGTATGTAACAGAAGAAATGTGGATAATATATATCTTTATATGTTATATGCAGATACATTATAAACATATTAGAATTATGCGTGTAATAATAGGTTGTGCAGAACTGTTCATAAAACTAGTGTTGATGAGGTTTTTTGTTTTTTTTTAATGAACATAGTTCTGAAGCTCCATTTGGATACTGGGCAAAAGGACACTTCTTAACACAAATTTTGGGATTTCAGTATCCTTGAGATATTAAAAACAGGGAGACAGATGTGGATTCTTAATATGTCGTTTCTGTAACCAAGCTGTTGCCATGTAAAAAAATTGTTCAAGCCTAAAACTTGCTGAACACAATGACTTGCTACAGTGGAGTGACTAGGAAGCAGCATTTTTAATGGTTGATGTATGAGTACCGCCATCACCACTTGCAGTCTGAAAGAGGAAGTCAGTCCATTGCTCATCTTTCCTGCTTGTTAATTGAAGAAAACGTTTTCTGGGTATTATTGACAAATGAAGCTGGTCTGCAAAATGGTGGGGTTTTTGTCTTTTTGGAAATGAGCCTAATCTTTGGTGTGGGAGTGTAGGGCTTACTGTTGAGGGTTTTGAGATGTATACATACCCATAGAAATATAATTACGAAAATATGGGGACTGGTCCTGTGAAAAAATTATAAGACAAAGTGCCTGTAATGCTTGTAGACTATAACATATTGGAGGTTTGCAAGGATTTTGGCAGACAGGATTAAATATTTTAAAAAAAAAGCCAGCAATGCTTACCAAGCTGTCTATGGTAAGTGCAAACTGTACTTTGTTTAAAGGGCATAATTAACAGCACAGCTAGATAAAAAGTACTGGAAGCTGAGTCTGGAGGTTTGCAGGGAAATGTTTTCAAGTTACTCTGCGTTACAGAGGTCTGCCTTGCCATATTGCTGTGAATCTGCCAAGTAATCAAAGAGTACCTGGAGTACTGTTAAAAGAATAACCTTGGAGGCTTAGGAGGCAATTCTTCCTCTTCTCAACAGCAAATAAGTACTGCTTTCAGTTTTGGTCCATGTGGTTTACTTGTGGTATGGGCTCAGAGAGCCCAGAAAATAGTCCAGAGAAAATTGGAACTTTAAGTGTAAAACTTAGGGAGAAAGTTCCATAAATGGTTATCTGGTCTAGAGAAGATCGAGTGGCTACAGAATGAGATTACACTGACAGCAAAAGAATTATCTGCATTAAACTCTAACAAGTAAGAAAAACATGTCCAGTGTAAGAATAACTATATAGGGAGATGGACTGTGGAGTTTAGTTATAGAAATTTGAAGGTTGTATGAAATTCCCCCCCCCACACACTTCTTAAATAGGTTGTGTACTGTTGAATATTAAAACTTTACCATTGAAGGAACCTTAGGGAGTCATCTAGATTTTCTTTGCAAACTTTGATTTACTGGAGAGGCTGGAGTTCCCCCTCACTGAATCACTTCTCTTAACTCCAGGATAATGGTGGTGGTTCCTTATGAGAAGAGATGAGCAGATTTGCTTCTGCAGGAAGGGTGATGAGGAACATACCTTCCTTTTGGTTCATAGGTGAAGATGGGAAAGGTGATGAGATTTCTAGCAGGCAGCTTTCTTAAGATACTCCACAGGGGTTCTTTGAGCTTGTTTCTGATGGGTGGCCATTGATCAAACTTCAGTTTCCAGCTTTTGACTGCTGGACCGTGAGACTTGAGTACTCCTGCAGTCTGAATGCTGTATGGGAGGAAGTAGTAAGCAATGTGCTTTTAGTCCCTCAACATTTTTATTTAGAGCAAGATTTTTTTAATAAAATACTAAGGCTTTCCTGATTCTCAGTCTTTCCAGTTTGTTACTTAAAAGTGCAACTCCTTACTGCCTGTGATTTTGATTCCTTAGTTTTATTTTTTCTAAATAATCTGAACTGTAAACCATTTGAATGTTTAAGTGACACTGATGAATGTTAGTATATGTTGCTTACAGTCCTGCATAGGATGAGCTGTATGCTGCACAGATAACCTGGACAGACCAGAGAAATGTGGAGTAGGTTAAAAAATACAGCAATAGTTATCTGTGGTGGTGGCAAAACAATTGTGTGTGTAAAGTTCCCTTTTTTTTTTTTCTTACTGGGTAGTGAAATGGTAGAAAAAATGTGACAAATTCTGCCCAAATGTGTGGACAGAAGAGGATTAAAAGAGTATGTGTTAGAGCTGTAACATTAAAGGGGTAGAAATGAAAAGTCAGCAAATTGGGAGGGGGAAATCTAGTTAGAATTCAAAAAGTTTCAGTTTCTTCCACCAGCTGAATTCTCTGCCAAATGATAGATTTTCAAACTTCTTTTTTGTCTTGGTGTGAATCTTTATCTGGTAAAGACTTCACAAAACTTACTTGTTCCCTACTGCTTAAATTGATGAGAGTAACGACCTTTAATTCAGTGGAGCATCAGGAGAGCATCACTAAGTGCTTAATATATTCTGATTTATACTCTTAAATTCTGCCTTAGCAGAAAAAAAAATTAGAAGACTTAAAGCTATTCTTTTTTCCTCTGCTGGTGCTGCTGTTTACCATGGGGTGTGGAAGGGAGTTTGATTCTTCTGTTCTAATGGTTTTTTATTTTTCTCTTTTTCAGAAGTAAGAAACTTTTTAGCAAGAAAAAATTGAAAAGGAAACAGAAGACTAAGTTAAAAGTAAAAACACGCAACAAGGTAAGTCTAGCTAACTTGGCAAACTTGGCAACTTCTGACTAAAAAAATGAAAGTAATTTCAATTGAGAGAAATATAAGAAAAAATAACTGTAGGTAGTAATTTGTTTAGAAAATATAATAATAGGCCAGTATTGTATGTGTGTTTAATGTATTCTACATGGCTATACCACCAAAGTTAACTTTATTCAACTGTGTTTTTCTGCTAATGTTCAGTAAGAAATAACATAAAGAGCAGTTTTGCTCTTCGGTCCCTTAACAGTGATTGTAGCTAAACATGTTGGTCTTGCAGTTAAGTTTTAAGAGGTGTATTTCTAGCCAGCAGTTAGAAACTGGTGCTGGAAAGAGTTCTTCCCGTGTTGGCTAAAGGAGAAAAGGAGCATTTAATGTCTAGGGAATCCAGTTACCTGTGAAAGTTTCCCCCACAATGGGATAGATGATGTTTACCTGTTTGTATTAATATTTTTCTCCCCATGTAATCCCATTAGTTTAAATGCATAGGAGCAGCACGGTGAACTTGAAAATGTTTACTTGCTGTGGAGAAGAAATCTAGCCAGAAGCAACAGCATTTAAGAAACTGGTCTGCTGCATTCCTTGTTTATGAGAGAGCTATTATTTCTCAGTTTAAGCTAGAGTTTTGGAGGGATTTTCATTAAGGCTTTTTGCAAGCAGGATTCCTGGGATTTTATTGTACTCAGTAAAGAAAAAGTACTAATTTTTTAAATGGTTTTGAAGCATGGAACCACGTAAATACCCAGTGAAAATGCTTCCTAGTAGGCTGAATGCTCTTAAAATAGACAAATGTACTGTAGGTCAAATTGGCCATCTTATCCCTATTTGCCAAACCTCCTGTATCTACTTTATCTCAAGACAGATGAGCTTGGGAGGGCGAAGCAAACCCTGTATCTCTTCATTAGGTATTGCCTTTTTGGATACTTACCAGATTGTTCTACTTATCTTAAGTAGTGCAGCTCCAGACTATGGTATAGAAGGGGCTTATCTTCATTTCTCTCTGCTGTATGGTGAAATATTTCTGGTCCAAACTGAATTTTTCAGCTGTTTCTTCACCTGCTATGGTATTAAAGGTTTAGCCCTGTTCTCTTTATGAATTTTAGACCTACTGTCAACACAGAAAACAACCTTAGAAATGTGAAGAAATTTTGCAGAATGTAGTTAGGCTATGTGTTGTCTGGTGGCAGAAACTTGTGCTTTCAGAATAATTCTTCAGCTTTGACCATTGTTGCTCTATAAAGGGAACCTTGTCTTTTTGAGTAGTGGTGACCTATTTGAGCTGCCTATTAGGAGTCTAAATCCAAAAGTGTTGTTCTTCAGAAGCTTGACAATCAAATGTGTTTCTTGGACTTGGTTGCATTGGATTGACAGGATCACTTCAGAATGGCCGAAGGCAACGTGAACATGTTAAAGGCTAGATCTTGTCCATAACTATATAGATGTGGCACTAACTGGTTATCCCTTCACCCCATGCCTATGAACAGTTCTTTCCAAGATTTCTCTTGAAATTAAAACATCTTGAAGTGTTAAGTGAGATGCCTTTGACTTGCGGACTGGGCGGTCCTGGTGGACAGCAAGATGACCATGAGCCCTCATGGCCAAGAAGGCCAGCGGCATCCTGGGGTGTATTAGAAGGGGCATATAACACCTTTAGAGAGTCCAGGGTAGGGCCACCAAGATGATGAAGGGTGTGGAACATCTTCCTTATGAGGACAGGCTGAGGGAGCTGGGTCTCTTCAGCTTGGAGGAGACTGAGGGGTGACCTCATTAATGTTTATAAATATATAAAGGGTGAGTGTCAGGAGGATGGATCCAGGCTCTTCTCAGTGATGGCCAGTGATAGAACAAGGGGAAATGGTTCCAAACTGGAGCATAGAAAGTTCCATCTTAATATAAAGAGGAACTTTTTCACTGTGAGGGNTTTTTTTTTTTAGTGAAAGGCAATATTGGATTTTTGCATGTCTTGTATTGATGCTTCTATTCTAGGTAGGCTTTGAGGCAGGCTAAGGTTGACCAGCAGAGCATTAGTGTTTGTTCCAAGTCACTGAGGTACAAAAAGGCACTCAAGCTTATTTCTGTATGATGATAGGAAATGTACCTGAAAAGGGAAAGAATATCAGCTTGATATCTTTAGGCTATCAAACTTTGTTTATTGACAATGGGGTGGTTTTGAGTACTTGATTGTTTTTGTGGGTGTGGGGATGTGGTGTTGGTGGTTGTTGTTTTCTCCTGTGTGCTTTTCAGTGGCATCCATGTGCTAACCAGTGCAGAATAAGCACTGATAATCTTTGGACTGTCTGAAAACAGGTAGGTAGGTGTATGTTGTCAGGAAAATGTGAGTTTACAGATGGAGGCTTAGAATAGAGCAGATTAAAAAACCAGTCACTACTGGATGTTCTGAGTCGGAGACCTAGTGTGCATCATGTCAGCTTTTTTAAGATGTGGGGTCTTTTAGTCTGAACAGAGATGGAATTTTTCTCTTTAATGTGCTTTGTAGTGACAGGGAGGGCCTTAAAGTAAGAATAAGCGGAAGGAAACCAGTAATTTGTTTATACCCTGCATTTACTAAAAGTGACAGTTTAGTAATTAGAGAAAAGAAAAAAGTTACTGAACAACTGGAAGAAAATTATTTGTACCATTTACACATTAATTATAACATATTATGTATAAAACATTAATTGGGGTTTAATGCAGCCCAGTCGTTTGTGCCTTTTTCTCAGACGGGTCGTGCTGCCATCACTTGTGTTTGAACTGGGTTTGGTTTTGTTGTTTAGTGTAGTTTTTTCCAATGGAGGTATGAAAGTTTTCCATGTGGGTGCAGCGTGTTTTGCCTTCAGAAATTTGGTGTTGAATAGAGTGACTTTTACATAGAAAATAAATATGTGATGATTAGATGGGTGTGTAGCAGCTTGGATTCCTGATCCCCTCTCCCCCATAACTTTTTCTTCCAATGGTTACCACTTAGCTCAGCTCTATGAATATTGCTGTTTCCTTTCTCTCTTACCTTTTCAACTGCTGGTGTTTTCTCGCATTACCGTTAACTCATACAAGTGCTGCTTAGGACACTTAGCTGAGAGACTGGATGGCAAATCAGAGTTCGCCATCTTCTGTTCTCATAATGTGGTTTTTAATAATACTGACATTTTGAGTCTGCCAGAGACAGAAAATGTACTTTCAGTGGTAGGTATCCACCTGTTTAGCTTATGCCGAAGTTTAAAACTGTGTCTTGTTTAGCTTAATACAAGTGGAAGGAATAAAGCCTTGGGAAAGGATGATTCATCTAGCAGAAAAATTTATTGCAAGCTAACAATTAGATGTGTAAGGTGGATCAACTGGGATAAAAAATTGTCTCATTAAAAGGACGCATAGATTCTAAAATTATTTGGCAGTGTTTCAGTGGCTTTTGTAGTATTTGGTGTTTCAGCCTCAAGAGGGCATCCCTTTCTAAGAGATGTTTCAACTCTTCGAAGAATTTGGTGAGGTTGTATGCCCTGTTATGCACAGATTAGATCAGATGTTTATTACGGCCTTACCTATTCTTAAGAACAGAATAACTTTGCTTTCCTGGACTATAGTCTGTTCCCATCACATCTGAGAACAAACCATTATTGTAGTCATCTAGCTGAAGAAGGAAGAAATAAATTGATCAGAAAATAAGCTATGTATGGATTTCAACTCTTGGCAAAACAGTTTGTTTAGGTGTGAGATGAGTGTAGATGAGACATGAGGATGTTTTGTTTTTCCCACTTCTTTCCTTGAGAGTACCAGAACATTACAAAAGAGTGAAAAGAGCACTTGTGTGTCTGCTCTATTTTATGAACCAAACCCATGCAGTTTAACCTGCCATACATAATGCATCCTTCCATTTGTCAGAGGCTGTATGTTTGCAAGGACAAGTCACACATGAGTGTATAGGCATCTGTTCTTCATTCTCTTTGTCATAACATATCTTGTTATCTTCTAGAAAAAGAAATGAACACAAGAAATAAAAATTACCTTCGTGTATAGAAACTATGTTCAAGATTCTTTATGTATGTTGACACTACAGTTTCTCAGATTTGTTTGGGATTCATTATTCAGTAGTTTAGGATTGAGTCGTTCTTTCTTCAGTATTCTTTCAGGTTTCCTTAATTTTGTCTTAAATGTTGGGAGAACATCATCTGCTTCTTTTTGTCTACCTAAAACACAGAAAACGTTTGTGGGATATTTAATTAGATTTGTTGCATTTACAGATCTTCTCTTTATTCATCTAAAATAAAAGATGCCTTAGTCATTCTGACCACTAAAATGACACTAAAGACAGAAGATGTGCTGAATACTGTTTATCTCTTAAGTTTTATGATGTATGCTGCTGTTTGTATCTTGATTTAAAAACATATATTTTCAATTTGATGGTAGCAAGTAAAACAAGAGATAACACTTCAGAATTTTTTATTTTTTTCAGATGTCAGAATTTCTTTTGTGCTTTGAATGTTTCCTGCTACCACTTTGGAATAAAAATAAGTAAAACCAAAATAAAGTTAAAAAACCAAGCAAACAAACAAACAAAAACCACACCAAAAACTAACCACAAACAAAAGCCCCAGCAACAAAAATAACACACAAAATCCCAATCACAGCAACAAACAATCCCCTCGCTGAATGAGTGTGTGCATTAGAGGGGCAGAAACTTACCCTATTTCTTTTTTTTTTTTTTTAAATTGGCTCTGTTTGCCTTTTATAGAAGAAATCCAGTAAAATCATGTTTGTACAACATGATCATACACTTCCACTTTTGCTGGCTTTTTGGATGTTTTGGGTTGTTTTTAAAAAAAAAAAAACCAAAAAAAAAACCCCACCCAAATACAAAAAACCAAACTGGAAGCTGTAAATATTGTAGGTAAATCCCCTCTGACACTTAGAGAAAATCGATCATGAATAAGTTGCCAATGGTTTTTACTGTATCTTGAAGTTGGGGGGTGGGGGTCAAAATTACCCCTATTTCTTAACTTTTTTTTTACAACTCAACAACTTAACTGCTCAGAAAGGGATTGATTGAGTACAACTGAAAAGCTAAACTGATAAAAGCAGGTAGCAAACTTCAAAATTATTCTTAAGGGTTACTGTTACGATTACTATGTGTCAAATGTAAAACAGAGTGGAGTATAAAATACTTTCAAAGAATGTACAGTACTTGAAGGTAAGGTAATGTGAAAGGGAAAGTGGGTGTGTGAACTGAGAAACATAAACAGTAGGTTAACATGACAGCTAGGAATTAAAGTGTGTCAGAGTTGCACATTCTAGTTCAGATAAAGCAGGGTTTTCTCTAGAATGTTGTACTGAAGTCTGGATGGGAAACTGTAGCTTGTGCACTGCTGTGGAAGAATGTGGCACTAAACACGGAATGGTTAAAGTGCTTAATATTTAAAAGTTAAAGCATTAGGTATGGGCCTTTTTAATAGTTGTACTGAGAATAAGGAAGGAGTTATGTCATTTAGCCATATTATTAATGGGTAAGAAAACAGACATCAAAAATTTAGACATAACAGTGCTAGATAAAATAATCTGATGATTACACAGTTTGGCTAACCTCTTTCAAAAGAGGCTATACAACCTTAGATTGTTCAGGGACAGAGATTAAGATGAACTCCTGTTGAGAAAGAACTGGATTGGAAATTCTTCACAGAAGTTACAATATGTGATAATAATTAGATAAGTGACTTTCAGATAGAGAAATTTCAGAGGATCCAGATTATTTTTCTCTTCCTGTAGCTGTCAGTGAATTTGGAAATGCGTAGTAAACTTAGTACTTTTTTTAACCTGTGCAGTTCAATTGAAGTTAGATCTAAAGCTGAAAGCTGATACTGTGTGTTAGCCTTAGCAGCAGCTGCAAAAACTCTTGGGGTATGTGTATGGATGCTTGACATGCAGAAGAGTCATATGTTATAACCATTTTCTGGTGTCAAATGCATGTTGAAGTATGTAGTAGCCCATTATCATTGGTATCACTCCAAATCTATTTTCATGCAATCTGATACTGGAATGACATGTGAGGTTGTATCTTGAGTTCTTGTACTGATTACTATTGTGGGGCTTCGAGAGCAGCTTTATTTTTTTTATTATATCAGTGTTGAAAAGGACTAAGCTTAAGTTGTCTTCAGTTCTTAATGGCAGAAGCTGTTGTGCTTTAAAAAAAAAAAAAGGAAAAAAAACCCTCCCAAACTTTCACTATGCATGTGGAGAACTTCCTCCAGCTTCTTTTAAATTACCGTTATTTTTTTGTGCTTAATGCTAATATTGACATACATAAGAAAAATTAACACTGTGTTGGGTTAAATAGGCTATGGAGTAGACCATTACTTCATAATGTTTTAGCTTGCAATAATTTTGTTGTAATAACAGAAAGATAAGCAAATATCTTAAAGCTAAAATAATATCAGTCCAAAATAAGATGAAGCATATAAAATATGAAGCGTTTTGAAGTTATTTTGATTTTTTTTTTGGTATCACATGATGCTAAATGGTCTAATTTAAAAGATGTGTCATTGCAGGTAGTAAAATAGATGTGCAGATAAAAAGGTGTTGTGAACTATTTCTGTGTAGAAAAATTACTTGCCCTATTTAAACATTATCCAGTTCACTGCTTGTCAGACATCTTTTCCCCTCTTCTCTGATAGCTTGAAGTTCCCTTTCCCATCGCTGCTCTTTCAGATGTACAAATATTCCTGCTTTGTTCAAATCATTGTAGTGTAATTCACAGTGTACTACATGGCTCTTGTACAAACGTGGTCGTTCACTGTACCCTCCTTAAAATAAAAAGCTGAAAAGCTCCACCCTCCCAAGAATACAAGAAACAAATGAATAGAACATTTCAAAGTTGTTAATCCTCAGCCGGTCTAGTCTAATGCTCCTCTGGATTTTGCCTTACAAATTCAACAAATCTGTCCTGCACTTTTAATGTCGATTCCTCCATATGTAGTCTGTGTGCCTTCTGTCCATGCCAGGGTATTACAGGGAATTGCTTCCTCCAGTATGTCTGAAGTTTGGTTTTTCATAGCCTGTGCCCAAACCAACCTAGTCTTTGGTAGTACACAAATGAAGAGAAAGCATAGAAAAATCTGTCTGGGGATTATTTATTTTTTTTTTGTTGTGGTGGGGTTTTGTTTGTGTACGTCTGTCATTCCTACTGTCCCATCTTACTGTGCAGGAAGGGATAATATGGAGAAGAATTTAAAAGATTTTTTTTTTTTAAAAACATTTTTCCAGTGTCTTATGACAGCCCCATGATGTCTCTTCTTTGTCTTGGCAGTGACTGATAATATTATCTGTAGTAGATACCAGGGAAAGGGTGAGGTGGGGTCACGGTGGAATAAGGGCATGTGTTGGGGTAGGTTCTCAGAGCAGCTTCCAGAATCTTGCTTTGCCTCAGGGCTTCTGAAAACAGGATGGTGTCCTGACTGTACAACAAATTGGAAGTGTTCTGTAGCCTGAGTTGCTTTTATTTTCTGTCTGTGTCCTCATAAAATTGTGAGTAGTGGAGAATAAAGCCAGATAGAATATATTGGAACTTTTCTTCCTCTTTCTCCTTTCTTCCATGTCTGAAAAACCATAATTGGTACTTCAAAAGGCATGTTGAGTCTACAATTTGAAAATAATTTCTTTGGCCAAAGTTATTGAGAGTGTTGAGATGACTTTACATTTAACAAAGTGTAAAACTTTTAATAAACTTAAAACTAATCTTGTTTTTCAGACTGAAAACCTGGAGAGTACGATAACCATACCAGATATCAGATTGCATAGCAACCCTTCAGCTTTTAATGTTTACTGCAATGTCCGCCATTGTGTGTTGGAGTGGCAAAAAAAGGAAGCATCTGTATCTTTGGCTTCAAAGAACAGTGTACAGAGTGGGGATTCAGACAGCGACGAAGAGGAGGAATCCAAAGAGCCCCCTATTAAACTCCCAAAGGCAAGTAACTAGATAATGTTCGAAGCGTGCAATGTATATGATGTAAAGTTGGTATGTTCTCCGTGGGGGAAAAAAAAACACATTATAAGCCAGCTCCTCAGAAAATAGCTGTAGCTTTATTTGCAGTACATCTGGTGCAGAATTATCTGATTTGATGAATTAAGAAGATGCATGCACCTGCCCAATAATTAATTCTAAGGTCAATTAAATGTCAGGTAAACATTCTACTTGCACTTGTACTAGCACTTGACAACTACAGGCTCAAAAGTCTACACAGAATGTGAATAAGGCAGCTCTTAAATCTGTCAGAGGCTACTAGCTAGTAGCTAGCTAGGACTGCTTTTTCTTGCTCTGTGGTCAAAGTAGAAAAAACTTTTGTTATTGAAGTTCAGTTTGCAGAGTGTTTTCTAAGATTATTTGCCAGCTATATGTGTAATTGCACCAACTGTCAGTTGTTATTATTACATTAGATCTTTATTTTAACCTTTTTCTTCATTTGGCTCTAGTGCCTCTTGGCACTGATAACTAAATAGCATCCAAAATCTTAATATGCATTACTATAGTTCAAGACTATAGTAGGATTAATGATGGAAAGTCAGAAACAATCTGTATAGGAGTTACTGCATTTTTTCTTAATTTTTAATTTGCAGATTTGCTTCTGTACTACGTAATTTTCATGCATTCAGTTTTGTTCATTGCTTGTTAATACTGTGAATCCTACTTCCTTTTGGTGTTATACTGAGTCGAAAAAGCATATTAAGAGCAACTTTCTTTGTTTATGTTTACTCTAAAAATAGGGTGTTGCAGCAGTGATTATGTAGAATGTTCTAGTTGCCTAGAAAATTAGAATTTTATAGATGGTTAAGTTGGCACTCTGGAAAATAGTGGCAGAGAATTGCAGAGAACTAAACAGGTAATTGAAAATTGGTAACTGAAATTTCAGTTAATAGTTGCAAAATAACATGTGGTCAGTAGAAATAAAGTTAGCATTGTTTATGAACTGCATCTGACTCCTTTTGGATTATATTGCGTTAAATGAATCAATAAATGCTTGTGCGTGCTTAGTTTGCAACTTCAAGAAAAGTGTAGCTATTATATTTATAAAGAATGGAATGTAGTTTTCAAAGAAATTTTGAAATTAAAAAGATGTTGCAGGAAGTATGAGATTTACCAGTGACACAGAACGCTTGCCTGTGAAAACTAAAACATCGTTACTGTTAAACATGTTGGGGAGTTTTATCAAAAGGGGACTTGGAAAAGGGCTGCAGTTTTAACAAATGGTAGCTTAGAAAAAATGGTATGGAAAACTGAATGTAGGGAATTTTACTTCTCTCAAAATATCTCACTGTTTTCCAGTTTTGTTACATTTAACACAGAAAATGTAAAATTAATGGAAATCGGTATGCTTTCAGAATTTTCACTTTTAGTTGAAGAATGTACAAAATATCAAAGAATTAAAGAATACTGGTTTAATAATGGCTTGGGTGCTTGGTACAACCTCTGTATTTTTAGCAAATAACCAGCTAATATTTTATTACTAATTTCATTTAGTAATTTCACTTGCCTCTATACATCTGAACAGCATCTATGTGGAGCTGTGTCACAGGTAGAAAAACTTTTAAGAGGCTAAACGTGTAAAGGTGTCTCTGTCCTGAATATAGGTGTTGTGTCTCATGTTTTGAGTGTGTTGTAGTCATTCTCTGAAATATAATGAAAAATACTGGGTGGGGCTTAGTTTCTTCAATATTAAAAAATGTTGAAATTCCTGAGTTTTATCATATTTACTGGGCCAGTCTTTGAAATCAGAATACTGATGTACTTTGAGTCTGACAGTGAGGTAAAAGATTTAAAGAAGAATATAACTAGGGTTTGCACTTGTCTAGATTCTCTGGAGTTAAACTGGTAGTAGTAGTCCCTATTGTGGTGGGCTGTTTGTTTTGTTTTGTGTTTGATTTTTATTCACAAAAATGCTTTATTTAATTGAGAGTAAGTTGAAAACATTCTACTTATATGCAGCTTGGGTTTATTTAGGTGTTCCAGTGAAGTAGTTGAACTGTCGAAGTTTTGTTGATGCATACCCAGTCTGTTGATCTCAGCCACTGCCTGGGGCTGAAGCAGGACAGTTACTGGGCAAAGTCCAAGCAGAACTACCTGTTGTTGATTCCTACTGTGGTGGAATTCACTAGTTGTTTGGGTTTTTTTGCTCTGCTGTGCTACGTTCTGTGCTTTCTCCAGTTGCCTCTGTCAGCTGCTAGAGGAATTCTTCTGTCTGAAGATGATGAAGAGTACAGTATAACTTCTCAGTTTCAAAGATACTATCACTGAAAAGAAAGGGTATTTCTAAAACATACTACAGTGTATTTTATTCTTTAGCATGCAAGATGATCCTGAGTTTGGTGTCCTGGAAAAACTACCTGTATTTTGTTGATAGTTTTTCCCATGTAGATTCCACGTATCTCTGTTCTGCTGTGGCCCCCTTTGAAAATGTAATTTGTAGGAAAATTGCTGTGGAGCTTTGAAGGCTTAATTTATGTTTATAGTCTTCCTCCAAAAATGAAACAGATGGTGAAATAACTTTTGAAAGACACAAATAAATTGAATGACAGTAAGGATGGGTACAAGGTATCCAATAGAGCTTCTAGCTGATTGTCAGAATAGATCTTTTTTAAGTATAAGTTGCAGTTTTATTAATACGTGTTCTCTCATTTCAGTCTTTTTCCTTATTGATTCACCTTAGAGTAAAATCTATTAAACACTAAACATTGGGGCTTTGCTTCTGACGACAGTGCATACTGAAGTTTGAAAGATATGATTGCTTATTAGTAATGAATTAACTCTGCTCACTTTTCTTGCATGCTCATCATGCTCATCATTATTGCGTTGAGAAGGAGTTAAGTGAACTGTCAGTGGAGAGAAGCGTACCTGTAATCTCAGAATAGTTGGGAATTCTGAAAGGGAGAGTTAGGAGTGGCTGTAATAATGGTCTTGCAGATGTTTTATTAGTTTGCATGTATGTCTGATGTCTGTAGTGAGTACCTATGGAGTTTTGGTGACAAGCAGTCAATCTTTGTGTTTTTATGACCATATAAAAAGAGAATCTCAGGGGATTTGAAGGGGAAAGTACAAGTGTCACCAGTATCAGATGTCAAATGTATCATTATTGAGGTTGGGAAATCAGGTTGTAAGACAATTCTAGCTAGCTGGTTGACATTAATGAACAAGGAAAGAGTCTATCAAATAGACTGTGAATTTGATAGAAGTTAGGAGGGCTCAGAGGCACAATTTGTCTTACATTGTCAAAGAAATTTTGTTTGCTTATTTCAGGGACCTATTGTTTTGCTTTGTTGTGGTTTCGCCCCAGGCAGGAGCTGAACACCGCGCAGCCGTTCTCTCTAAAATGTTGGACATGCTCTTTGGTATAATGACATTACTTCTGTGTTACATATTTGCTAGTACAGCTGTGTAGGTGGATTCTTGACTTTGATTCTTTTGAACTTCCATTTTATTCTGTATTACACTTTGTAATTCAAATAAATGTCTTGTTCTGTGAACATTGTGATATGCTGTTATTCATGAAGAACCCAATACTATGTTAAAATATATTAAAAGATATTTTGAAATATCTGTACTTCTTTAGATCATTGAAGTTGGATTATGTGAAGTCTTTGAACTGATAAAGGAGACGAGATTTTCGCATCCATCTTTGTGTCTCAGGAGCCTACAAGCCCTACTTAATGTGCTCCAGGGCCAGCAACCGGAAGGCCTGCAATCAGAGCCTCCTGAAGTCCTAGGTAATATCTCATCTGTTACTACCTTTTTATTAACAGATGTCTGTTACTGTGTTGGACAGAGAAGAATGGTTCCTAGCAAGTATTTGCAAGATAGTAACATTCTTGTTCTCAACTGACTTAATTCTGGAGAGTAAACTCCTTATGGTGTATGTAACCAGTATTTTCTCAGTGCTGATATTGTGTAGAACAATAATGTTGGCAGAGAAAGGTATATGTATGTGTATATATATATATTTGTTAAAAATTCTCATTTTTGTAATGCAGACTTTCATTTGAAAACACAGTAAACCTTACAAAATGTGATTCATTCCTTACTAAAGCTATAAATCCCTTGGTCTTACTGGAAATAGGTTCTACAGTGAACTTCTCTTGCATCCGGCTGTTGTAATCTATTGTTTAGCTATTTAATGTTGTGATTTATACAGAGCTGCTGAACAAAGTATCAGAATTCTTGATTTTATTTCCTCTGACTATCCAAAAAGCTTCCCTGAAAATTAATTTTGCTTGTAATGATGAAGATGAAAGCCATCAGGGGTTCAGCTTTTAAGTATGTTAAGTTAAAACCCAATTATCTTTTGTTAATTCATAGTGATTACTGTCTTAGAGAACTGCAAGGAAGGCTAGGCTGTAGCATCTCTTGCTTAAAAACCAATAATAAACTTAAGACTTTTGAGAAATGTTTTCCTGTGTTACTGCTCAACAGTATTCCTTTTCCAAAGATGGTAGTAATTTACTACAGAAAGCTTTTATTTTCCATTGATGCACAGAGTATTAAAAAGCTACAAAGAAGGATTTGTTTTGATTACTGACTTAGTGATTATTTGTATAGGCTGTTAAAAAAAAGGTGGATTTCTGTTCACACCTTGATTGTTACAGATGTTCAGCTGATAACCTGTACTTGAAAAGAGGCATATAATCAAAATAATTTTCAAGCTTTGATTTGAAATGCTTGTTTCTAAGAAATGCAGTAATGGTCATGGGTAATGGTCATAAAGATTAGACAAGTTTGGTCAAGACCTGCACATCACCTCAGTGATGAGGTAGACTTGAATAGGCAGGTAAAGTAACTCTTCCTGGCCTGTTTCTTATTAATGTGTTCCACTGCAACACAATTTTTTGATTATTTTGATTATCAAGACTCAACTTTTTCGGACTGAAGAAGAATGAAAAGGATATTTTAGCTCCATTTAAATGGTATGCTTTCTTTTTGATCAAGAAATAGCTTAAAGGCTGAGGAAAGATGTATCTTGTATTTTGTAAGTTTAATTTCCCATTGACTGACAAATTGCTTGGTATGATTTTTTGACTTGTCTATGTAATTGTTGTGTTTTATCTGCAGAATCCCTGTTCCAGCTTCTTCTGGAGATAACTGTCCGTAGCACGGGAATGAATGACAGTACAGGACAGTCCTTGACAGCACTTTCCTGCGCTTGCCTCTTCAGTTTGGTAGCTGCATGGGGAGAGACTGGAAGAACGTTGCAAGCAATCTCTGCTATCCTCACCAATAATGGCAGCCATGCTTGTCAGACTATCCAGGTCTCACTAAAACTTCTATGTATCTGGGAATTTATGTAAACGATGTGTACATGAGTTCTGAGATATATTATGTAAATTGAGTTAACTTTTTTTCCGTCGCTGTTTTTGTGACAAGAGTGGGTATTTCTTTGTTGCTCTGGAGTTGGAAATAGAACAGAAAATACAACATTTTAAAATAGTTGATTATTGCACTCAACTTTTCTTTTGCTGTTTAGGTGCCAACCATTTTAAACTCTCTTCAGCGGAGTGTACAGGCAGTTCTGGTGGGAAAAATCCAAATCCAGGACTGGTTCAGTAATGGGATAAAGAAGGCAGCCTTGATGCACAAATGGCCATTAAAAGAAATATCTGTAGATGAAGATGACCAGTGCCTACTTCAGAGTGATGGGTTTTTTCTCTATCTCTTATGTAAAGATGGACTTTACAAAGTCGGCTCTGGATATAGCGGGACAGTGAGGGTAATGTAATTTCTTTAAATTTTATGGTGCCCTGTTACCATTGAGAATCTTGTTGCTCATTATTTATCAGTTCTCTAAAGTGTGTCTATTTTTTCTGATAATTTCTATGAAATTTTACAGCATTTTCTTAACTTTCACTTATTGATACGGTTGGAAGACATTGTTACTAAGATGGTGAATGATTGTTACTAAATGGTAAATGTAAGACTATCACTTTGGTATTTGTTAAATGATTGGTGTGTTTTGCTTTTCAGGGCCATATATATAATTCTACATCCCGCATCAAAAACAGAAAGGAAAAAAAGTCTTGGTTAGGCTATGCTCAGGTAAGTGAATACTTAAAACATAAAATCTGTGCCTCGCTCCCTATCACTCATGAGTGATATAAGCAGAACTTGGCTTTAAATAAGTTTATATGGTTATTGTATTGTTCCTTTGGCTTTAGTGACAAAAATTAGTTTATTGGTACAGACTTTTAAATTATGGAAGACAAGGAACATCTGATTGTATTGGCATATAGAAAAGAGTAATGAAAAGTGTAATTGATTTATAGTGTCACTGTAAAGACTTCCTCAAAATACAGTGGTCTAACATATAAATTTATTAATTTCATTAATATCAATTGAAGTGTTGCTTTTGAAGAAGTCTGTGGATGTAAAAATGTGCTTTTGTTACAGAATAATGTAAAGATACTTGAAATATCTGTTTATGAAAATAACACAAACAATCACAGTAAAATAAGGAAGTGGTGCTGGTTTAGTTTGGGAGGATTGAGGGTGTGTAAACCGTAAGTAGAGTTAATTGATGATACTACTGAGGACTTAACTATAATTGGATCTTTTGGGTTTTTTGAGTCAGTTTCTTGAATATCAACTACCTTTTCTTACACCTTCACCGCTTGTTTTAAAAATAAAGAGGTTTGTTGTAGAATCTTGCTATTACCACTAAGTGCACTCTCTCAAAAACCAAGAAGAAATCACCAAAACCAGGAAAAAAAAAAGCCCATGACAAACTGAAAATCATATTTCAGAGAAAATTTAACTCACTTTTTAACTACTGAGCAATTTTTACTGTGTGATCTAATTGGCCCAGCGTGAAATTAAGTCTAGTCCTTGATATGCTTCTGAAGTGAAATTGTTACAAATCTGTTACATTGTTGCAGTTACAATATGTACATAAAAAAACCCTTGGTTTTGTTTAGCATTCACCAAGAGTTATACTGGTCCAATACAAACATGTACGGCTGCATTCATTCAGGAGCCTGTTTTATAAGTTTGGTATGGAGTAAGGTCCATACAGTTTCACTATATAGAGTTACACATTTGGACATTCTGTATGTAGCTATAAATATATTTGATGATGTTGTTTGAACGTTTGTACTGGTCTATGCTCTTTGTACCAAAAAGCGCTGCTAGTTGGAAAGATGTCACTCTGGGACTATATTTATAGGAAGGTGTGTAAGTTGCATTTATTGTTACGTATATGTCTGTAAAAGAGGTAAGATCAATCTCATTTCCCTTCTGATTCTTGGTTTAGTCAACTCAAATTCAGGTGATTTTTCATACTTTGTTGTATAAGTTTTATTCTAGACTGAATTTTTCTATCTACTTCAATGCTTTTCACTTACTTTTTGCTAGTTGTGTGAGTCTTTCCTTAGTTCATTGAGATTGATTTATCCAGGAGAAATCAAGTAGTTTAGATGGAAGGAAAAGGGTCTTTTAGGTTACTCTGTTGGTTTTAGATGATTGTCATTAGGGTGTCTGACTCCTTGACAAATAAAGGTGCTTTGAGGTTAAGCCTTAGTGATCTCCTTGTGAAATGTGTCCATTCTTAGATGTGTAGAATCTCCACCCAAGGCCTGCTCATTACTCAGTCATAGTCACTGGCCTCTGCAACCCTCCTGGAGGTGAATGTTACTTTACTTGACCTGAGTCACCTTTATTGAGTATGGCTATAATGCCCCCTTAGTAATCTTTTTTACTTTCCTGTAGCTGCTTTTATAGCAGAAGTGTTTAAGTGTAAATTTCCCAACTGTGTTTCTACCCTGGTCCCTCAAAATCTTTGCAGGGTCCACAGGCATTGTAGGGTTGAAAAAGATTCAAGACCAGAGTTGCTGTATTGCCTCTCGTAGTTCTGTGTAGGTTATGTAAATGTGGGGGTTTGTTAGCCATCTAGTTAAAGGTAAAATGAAACTTACTTGGCTGTATTTGTTTGAAAGTGCTCTCAAAGTTCTAAGTATAAACAATAAACCTCAAAGTGACTTTCAGGTTGGCAGTTCTTTTTATTGAGACACCTTCTAAACAGGTGACGGAATCAAACTTTTAAAAAATATATACCTATGAACTGAGAGAATATATTAGAGGAGACTTTTTGATGTGAGCTGATGACCAGAATAGGTAATTTTGGGGAAACTAAGGTATTCTGCATGTGGAGAAACAGAAAGAGGAAATAATTAGCTCTGAGTATCTCCCTTCCCTAGGTTTGGTTAGGAGTTGGGATGTGAGTGATGTAACTGATTGTATATGATATTTTGTTGTGGTTGTTGTGCCTACAAACCTTTGGTGACATCTTGGATGAAGAGCTCAGGAAGAGTACGTTCATGGAGTCTTGTTAGTGTGGGAGTCAGAGTGGTTACTTTTTTTTTAAACATTCTCTACTTTTTAATGTATGTATTAATATACACTAGTGAACATTTTTTCTATGTAGGGCAATATATGTAACCCACTGGAATTCCTGTCATTCTCTTGTTGAACAGGAACATTTTTTTTTCTGTGGCTTTTACCTGTAATTGCATACACATTGAAGAATAGAGTTAACTATCTGTGACTTGAAAACTATATGCAAGCTTCAGCATGTTTATCTACAGCATATGAAACATAGAAAGGCATTCAAATTTTTGTGGTTTTAATTGCAAAATTTGGTTAGTGGAGCTGATTATCAAAATGAAGCAAATTTGAAAGTAAAATGTCCATTTTTTTTTAACAATACCTAAAATAACTGCATTTTTTCACCTTTGACAGTATCTTTTGCTGTATTTAAGAATATTTTCGTACTAATCTATATATTCTTACTCTTACCAGGGTTATTTATTGTATAGAGATGCGAATAATCACAGTATGACAGCCATAAGAATAAACCCTGAAACTTTGGAACAAGATGGTACAGTTGCTTTGCCAGGTATGAACCTCCAGATATGAGAAGATGGTTATATTTTACTGTTTACATGCTATGTATTTTCAGGTAAGCAGAAGAGAAATTGAGATGGATTTTGAGATCAGAGACCACTTTTTTTATGACTTTGGTTTGCTGCATTAGACCAGTTAAAGTATTTCATTTGGAGGTCCTTACTCCAACTACTGGAAGAATATTACAACATTTTAGGATGTATACTTATCATAATTCAAAGAATCCAAGAGTATAACTTCCTTCTTAAAGAATAATTATTTCTTCCTTGTTTGGACTTTGAGCATTTGACTTCGATATGACTTTGTTTCCAGTATCTCTTACATAGTTACAAACTATGACAAAAACAATTTCATTTTTAATGTAGGTAGAAATGGATCCAAAATGACAAAGGAGTCTAACGAACACTGGGGAACTATCTTTCAGACATTTAAATCGGTGGTGGGGTTTTTCTTAGTTTTGGGAAGTTTTTACAGTTTAGGTTTCAGTTTTGTTTTCTTTTTAGCCACTCATAAACAGTAGCAGGCCACAAGAATATATTTCACTCAGACAATTAGAGGCTTATTCTGTAGATCAGAAGAAATATTTTTGTGTTGTATGGACACTGAAACCACAGAAAAATTCTGTGGGCTTTTAGTATTTCAGATACAAAGAATAATTTTGGAAACAAGCTATGAATGTAAAATCTAGTCTGTTCAACTTTCTGCAACTCCTTGAAACGTGGATGTGTAAGCTACTTGGTCTTTGTGGGGCTTGAGGAGAAATTAGAGTGAGAGCATGCTCAAGGACCTGAGACACTGCCTTGTAGGATTGTTTTTCCACTTTCTTCACCTCAAGGCAGCTTCTTCAACCAGTAGGGCCTTTTTTGGGTCCTTAATGGGACCAATGGTGACATAAACCATTGGTAAACAAATTACTGCTCTTCATGCAAGTCTTGAGAGACATGTTGAAAGTCTACACTCCCGAGCTGTTACTTTCTTTTGCAAGTCTGTGACAAGTGTCATTTTGCAAGACAGCCTTGTTTATATTATAAAAAGGTGTAAATTATGAGTATGCCTTCTGAACAAAATAGTGTTAGTGTTTCAGTGCAAAAGCAAATCTAGATTATTACCCTTTGTACTTGATCTTGGCTGGTTTACTTTCTGCACTTCTGCATGTTTATCTCACTGTTATATTGTGAGCAGATTCGGCCTTGTTCTTTTCAGCTAGGACATACTCAAAGGGACTGCTTATTGATACTTATTTCCCCTTAAATGGAAAGAAGTTAAGCAAGGGGAGGATATATCACTGGTCTTGAGGAAACTTGAGTAGGGATGTAACTCTGAATAGTAGTGGCTGCCCCACTGTAACTTTTATAATAATGACTTGCAGCACATTGCAGCTCTAGAAATAGAGGGCAGTAGCCTTGCTAACATCTGAAAACTTAAATGACTCCCAACTGTATCCTCATAGTTGGCATGCTGTTCAGATGGGGCTCTTTCTGGAGTTAATATTTTAAAAATGCTTGGGTTGGTGATAATGCATTTATATAGGATATTAGTATTTATTCATTCAGGGATGTGTAGGAGATTAGGCATTCGTTAGGAGATGTGAATAGCATTTGATCCTAGCTAGAAGTCATGTGACCTTAGAAAACTCAGTGAACTATAGAACATTATCTCCTTTCTCAGACAGTAGGAACCAGCAGCTTCCGAAACCTTGAACTTCTATTTTAAGGGTCAGTCTTTTCACTCTGATAGATGACCTAGCAGATCTGACAATCTGTGTGGACCTACAAAACTCTTATCAGTGTTCTTGTGTCTAATACCTTTACCAAGCTTCATGCACTGTCCTTGAACTGTGGCTCTGTCTTCCCAGTCCAAATATCATAAAAGAATCCCTCACTTCTATAAGATTTTCTAGGTGATTGGACCTGAATTTAGAGGAGGTTTTAATCACGATTGTTTAACAGTAATGCTTGCTACATACCTTAGAGAAGGATTGCTGCCTTCAGCTGAAGGTGCTGAAGTTACATCTTATATGGTTTTATTGTTCTTTGATGTTGCATCTGAGTGTCTTATTAGCAGGCCCAGAATGATCTGTATAAATATGGAAGGTGATACTTAAAAGTCATCTTCTCTTGAAGCCTCTGAGGCAGCTGTGATTAGGAGGTGTCTGTAGTTATGTCCTTTAAGTCAGACAGAAATCTTAGATGTCTTTGTCCCCAGGATAATTTCTGAAGTCAGACTGAATAAGACTATGATCGATCATAAGAGCTCCCTGCTAGCTGAGACACTCTGCTGTCCAGCTTTTAACAGATACTCCATTTGCCTTCCATCTTGTAATTTCCCCATTAATTTGATACTTAATACTGGTCCCAGTTGTTATCTAATCAAGTGCTAATTTTAGGAAGCCTTCTGAAGAACATACATTTAAAATACAAAACCCACCAAATAAACACAACCCCCCCAAGCCCCCTAAAAATATCTTGGTCCAGATTTTTTCTATGAACACACATACCAAATATATAAACAACCCCCTAAAATGGTTACTAGGAACACCACCTGTTCATGAAATCACTTAAATAGGTGAAACAGCATAATATGAACCCACTGGGGACCAAAAATATCCTTAGCTGTTAAACTCATGTGAGCATGTAATTTTCAGCTATTCAGTGAGCCTTAATGCTTCTACCAACTTCCTGTAACCTTTCAGAAATGTCATTTAGATTATTTTTGGAACTTCTTTTTAAGCTATTGACAACTCTTCTATTTTATTGCTAATACCCCTTTGCAGCATAGAGAATTAGTAACGTGAACTGACTTTGGTCATTAAATACAAGGTTATTTTTGAGAGCTGAGATCTCAGTGTGTCTTCTGTCTTCTTGTCCTGCTTGCTGGCTACTCTCTTTGTGATTTGTACCTGTGCATGCTATGAGAGGTAGGTTGTTTACCTTAGGTCTGTTACTTCAAGATGTGAGAATTAGAGAAGGCTACCTAATGCTTATTCTGTTTCTGCTAAGGCACTGTGTTGGACTGAGCAGTATAGCAGGAAAATCAAATAAGTTCATGGGTTTGTGAATATCATGGTGCTTTTACAGCTCTATGATTTTAAAAATAACACACTACTATTTTTGAAATAACACTCCAGCTAGCTAAAAAAAAAAAGCAAATTTACCAGTTATGCTGGAAGGATATTGTGTATGGTTTGTTTAGCGTTAATTTTGTTAGTTTATGAATGATATCTTAGTTTATGAAGAGGTTATTTAGAGCATAAAGTAGCTGTCCTGTAGTATTTTTGTAAGAGGTCTTTTTCCTGTGTGTAATCAATAGAACAAGCAGCTTACAAGACATACAATCTCTTTGTTAGTAGTTCCGTCAGCAGAGCAGGAAGGGAAGAAGAGATGGTATGAGGGCATATCTTAAAACTTGTAGAGAAGGTGGTCTCTTTTCTTTTTTTTTTTTTCCCTTCCCCCCTCCCTCCCCCAATATGGACAGAATCCTTTCCCTACCTTTATTTCTTGGAAATAGTTGACCTGTTCTCATATGTGTGATGCATTCAATTATATGCTTTATAGTTTTTAAAAAACCCTAGATTTTCAGCTAATAGTTTTTTAATACAAAGTTTGGTTCTGTTTCTGTAGTCTTTATGTACTGGATTGAGGAAACTTAAAAAAAAAAGGTCTTTAAAAAAAAACCTCTCTGGGGAAGGGCTAACACTCACAGAAAATTAGAATTTCTGTTGTATAGAATACCCCTCACAACTGAATACTAAATGCTCTTGCAGTTGAGTATTGGGGTAAGCCCTTACATTTCACACAGTATAGAAAGTAATGACTCTCAAAATGGCGAAGGACTGTGATATGCTTCTGCTGAGAGGAGATCTTAGCATAAAATAGCATGTTATCAGAATGGTGTGATCTCTCCTTAGACAAGCTAGAACTCTCATAGTCTCGTAGACTGTAGTGAGAACGAATTGGGCAGAAGCAGAGAGCAGGGTATGTTCATATAAACTGATGCAGTGCACTTCATCTTTCTCTCACAGATTGTCATACTGAAGGACAGAATATCCTTTTCACTGATGGAGAATACATTAATCAAATAGCAGCATCTAGAGATGTAAGTGATGGGTATTGAATTTTCAATTTTATGATACTTCTGGCTTCCTTTTTGCTAAATGTTTGGCTTTTCCTTCACCGACACAACCTAGGAAGAAATCCGTGTAACTAGAGATAGCGAGAAACTTGTGTATTTGAGCATGAAGAAGCAGTATTTTGGTGTTTATCCACACAATTTTGATTTGGGATTAATTTTTCAGGGAACTTTTTATTTTTCACAAAACTTTCTTAAAAACTTTGTGCTTCCTGGGGGTAAAAAAAAATCTTACACATGGAATAATGGATTTTTAGCATGTTGTTCTACAGGGTCTTTGTGGGATAAGTGTAGTCTTAGAGGTTAATTATAATTTTTTTCTAATCTAACTTTTTGTAATTGCTTTGTGAAATTCCCCAAGAAGTACCACAGGTTTAATAGAAGATGAAATATGCTATATTCAAATTGATTTTTATGTGAAAATTGATTCTTGAGTTTCCACAGCCAAAGCTGTGGAAACTCAAATGAGAACTGTTTTGCCCATAGTAGAAGCACAATCTGTTTGTTCTGTATTTTGCTCAGCAGTTATTACATTCTTGATTCTGGATAAACCACTATGTTTTGACAGTGAGAAAACTGAAAAACTGAGATGGGGTAGAGGTGAGGTGAGACAAGATTGGCAAGAGATGCCAGACATGCAGCTATAAGAAATCCAGCATTAATCCATTTTTCTGCTAATTGAACATCTTTTTTTTTTAACATGTCCTGATGAAGATGTTTCGTCTGCTCTTGTAAACAGAAACCTTTTTTGGCTACTCTTTAAAGCAGTCACTCTTAAACCACATGCAGAATACTGGGTACTGAATCTAGGGGAAGTTAAGATTGTCAGATAGGTGTAAATAATTATAAAAGCAAGATATCTATAATGAGATTGAGTTAATTATTTCTATAGAAATTCACTATTTTCATAGTGTTCATAACATTTTCATAGATATCAGTGTTTAAGGTCTGAGAGATGCTTATCCACATCTCATTCTGTTTGACACTTTGTTCTTTTCTGTAATAAATGTACTTTATCAGTGTGTCCCTTCGTGATTTACTTTGAAGTACTGATGCACTTAGGCCAAGAAAAGTAAATTATTGCATTTATTATGAAATATAAAAGTTTGGCTTTTTTACATTTATTTCAGGATGGCTTTGTAGTGCGAATATTTGCGACAAGTACTGAGCCAGTACTGCAACAAGAACTGCAGCTCAAGCTTGCGAGAAAATGCTTGCATGCCTGTGGCATCTCATTGTTTGATCTGGAGAAAGACTTGCACATTATCAGTAAGTCGTCTTCTTGGAAGGTTAATGACAAGTGTAGTAATTCAAATAATTAAACTGAAACACTGCCCTTCCCTTTGTCTGCCTTTATTACGTGCAGGAAGGCATTGCTCTGTTAGAAACACATGGAGAATATATAAGCGTTTTGAAACTGCTCAAGTGTGGACCCCTAGTAATCGATACACTTAATTTTTAACCACAGTCCCATCTGTAGCACTATCCATCATTTTCCAGTATTTTCCTCTAGTTGTGTAACATAATGTAGAATTGTTTGTAGCTTGATGCCATAATGTGCTTGTATAACATGTAGTTAAATTGTAGAACTCCTTGCTGTGAGTCAAAGTTAAGAAATGTTAAAAGATCTGCTGGCTGAATTAATTGAAAAGAAATGCATTGAAAGATACTAAATACTTGGGAACCACCTTCACATCAGAATTTGAGATAAAAAATTATTGGTGGTGTTGAAATATTTTGGAGGAGTGTCACTTAGCCTTTGGGGTTGTTCTTGCTGTCTGCTTTTTGGCACTGTCGAAACAAAACCTTATTTGGCTATATGGAAATTTTGTCTGACCAACCTTTGTTAGGATGAGCTCTCCTTTGGCACAGTTAGGTCCAGAAACTGGTCTGTGAAACTGGTTAAACTGTCTGGTTAATGCGATCTTACTTGCCCAGGTACAGGGTTTGATGAGGAATCAGCTGTCCTTGGTGCTGGAAGAGAGTTTGCACTGATGAAAACTGCTAGTGGAAAGGTACTGAAAATGTTTTGTAGTAAATAGCAAATTGCATCAGTTAATTTTGACTGGGTTTTTGCATTTTAATGATTATTTTTCACAATTCGTTTTTGCCTTTTTAGTATGTTATACTGGATTAATATGACTGTATTAACATACATTTTCAGAGTCTGCTTTAAGGAGAAAATGCAAATGTTTATTGGAAAACATAAACAGGTGGTCTTGGAAACATTGAGAAATCTGTGGCTTGATCTTCAGTCGGTTTTACTTAGACACAGTGTTTTAGGTTTGGGAGACAAATTTACCTTTTTTTCTACAACTGATGTAATAGCACATATGTCAGATATTTTACCCAATAACCAAACATTAACAGTCTGACCATAGTAATTTATTTAAATCCCAAACTGATTTTTTGGATCTTTCAGATGATGATTGACTTCCCCATTCAAAGTTTTTGATTGATTTCTTCAAACTTGTTCTTAATGATTTGATATGCTAGCTCTGCTTAGAGGAAACTGTTTTTCAGAGGCATTTGCATATTCATTGAAATGTAGAAGTAATTTTGGTTATGATTTTCTAATGTATTTATTGTGTTTCTATTTCAGTTTGGGACAGTAATGTTGTTTTACTTGTATAAGCAGAGTTCTTTGTTTTCAGGTGTTCGGAATTGCGTTGCTTTATTGGAAGGAAGGCCTTGCTCTGCTTATCAAAACAGGGAGATTGCTGCAAGTGTTCATAAATAAACTTTATTGTTTTTTCCCCAATAAAATTTAATAGTATAAAACAATACAAGCAGATACTGATCAAGCAGAACTCTTAAGATATTAGAGGAGACAGTTTAATTTGATCTTCAGACTAGCAAAGGTCTCTTCAGTATAAAATTGTCAAATTTCCTACTTTTGATATCTGAGGTTCTATGTTTACAGCTGAAATGTACTTTATAAGACAATGAAAGATGGCTTTAAGTGCCCACTTAGGTTAGCACAGCCATTTTATTGTACTGTTGAGTACCATGGTTCTAGAGGCAACTTTTAAATCTCTATCAATAGCTTCATGTTTGTTCATATGCATAACTTCTGTGTTACTGTTTATATACTCAGCAGCCACTGTAAGTTTACTGCAAAAAAAGTTTTACAAATATGTTGAACTATATTTAAAATCTGTAGTAATTTGATGTTTTAAATTTCTCTTAAATGTTAAAATGTTTTAAAAACTTAGTTTTCTGAGTAGTTTCTTCTGAACAGTCTTGTATGTTCAACTCATCTAGCCACGCAGTTATATATGTGAACAAACTCTGTGGCACAGTACAAAGCACATAATAAGCAGAATCTTTCAAATGTTTCCCCATTAAGTAAGAAATCATGAGTTTTGGATAGAGATACTGAAATCTTATAAACAACATCAGGAAAAGTTCTGTATGGTTTGAAATTACAGGATCTAAAAACAATGCATGTTCTGTAGCGTAACTGAAAGTGATAAACTCTTTTCTTTTAGATTTATTATACTGGTAAATATCAGAGCCTTGGAATCAAACAAGGTGGTCCTTCAGCAGGAAAATGGGTTGAACTCCCAATCACAAAATCTCCAAAGATTATTCAGTTTTCTGTTGGACATGATGGATCTCATGCCTTACTTGTTGCTGAGGATGGAAGCATATTCTTCACAGGCTGTGCTAGTAAAGGAGAGGATGGTGAATCAAGTATGTATTATGCTTGCTTGAGCAGTGGTTGACAGAAAACTATTTTAATTAAGAAAAAAAGACTTTCAGTGTTTCCTGAGACCATGTAAGCATGTCATTGTGTTTGAATTTTATGCCAGCTATAGATCCTGATAACTGGCACCACTGTGGCTCCCAGCTTGGGATATTGGTCTCAGTTTTAGCACAGCTTGAATTATGTGGTGAAAGCACTATTTTACAGTTGTCCTGAGTAAAGAGAATGAGGAGTCTGTTCAAGAAACCATGTTTTTTACTTGGGAATTTCTCTGTAAAAGTGAAAAACCAAACTTTTGCTTCTAAACTGTTATTTAAAATAACTTTGGGAATGGATGTTTTGCCAGCAAATGTTTCTCCCTAATGAAGAGATACATTGATTATAAATTGCAGTCTCCTGTGCTTGATCAAGCAATTTTTCAGGTATTAGAGAAGACATATTAATGTGATCTTCAGACTAACAAATTACTCTTCAATATAAACTTAATAGATTTCCTAGTTTGGATATCTGAAGTGTGTTTAGTTTGAAATATGCTCTATAAGACAAGCAAAGATGGTTTTATGTGCCCTAAGGCTGGAATATAGGGCAATAGTAAATGAAGTGCTTCATTTTAGAAAAGACTTGTGTTACATTGTGTTAAGGAAAAGAGACAGGAAGAAAGGAAGAGGGGAGGGGCGGGGTGGGAAGATGTAAATAGTGTATTTTGGTAAATAACTAGCTCCTGAGGATCTTAAAACAAAGCTGCTATTTTGGGGTTGTCAGCCTTATGATGTGTACATTGTAATGAGATAATGTAATGTATATTTCATACTGAAACCTAACTCAAAATTATTCTCTCAGTGTTCTGACTCAGTGTAGTTAGCATTAAAGAAATGAATATTTCTAAACAAAGCAGGTTTGTGGAAAGCTTAGTCTGATAGCTGTGGAATTAGTTTTAGTAAGACTGAAATCTTGGTGACCCCTTGCAGTCAATTAGAAATATAATAAATAATGCTCAAATGTTGGTATATAATACCTGTCTGTAGGTGATAGTACATGTTTGGAATTTAAAAATTTATGTAAAATTTATGTAAAGGACAATTTAAAAATAGATGCAAAATATTGATAAACAGCAATGATAGAGTCCAGCACTGTCTCAGTTAACTGTGTAGGAGTTTTTCTATTCAAGAAAGTTCAACAAAGAATATTTAACTTTTTCCCTTGAACAATTGCTTTGACCCTGAGAATGTGTGGGATTTCCCACGTAGTATAACTAACATACAGGCAAGAACCTATTTTAAGGTTTGAGAGTGCATATGAAGTGGGTTCTTGAATGTGTTCAGGGGAAAGTTAAGAGTAGTACCTACATATAAGAGTCTAGGTAGCAAACTTGACATGTGCTATAGTAACTTATAGTATAGAGTCTATATAGTATATATAGTAGAGTCTTCTTAAATACAAATCTACTGAAAATTGTGTGGGGCAAAATCATCCTCCTTTCTCCAGCAGATGTAAATTTCAGAGATTTAAATGAAAATCCTTCAGGACATATATTTAAAAGCACGTATTTCAGGATTCCTTTGCACAGTTATTGGCAAGTTATCCAAAATACAATAAACTGGTTCTTTACTGTGTATTTAATTAATCTAAAATTCTAGATGAAATAAAAGTTTAGTGCTTTGAAGAAAATTGCTCTCGTTGATGAGTTCAAGCAAGCAAAGTTTAGATGAGAAATTCAGTGCTTACCAGATCTTATTTAGAAGAATTTGCTTAAGGACCTAATCAAAGTCTTTCTGATTTCTTCTTCTTTTAAAAGAAGTTCAACTCTCTTCTGACTCATCTGATTCTCATTCTATAATTCAGAGTGGATGGGAAGTTTTATGTGTATTTTCCATTCGATTTCTTTCAAATGTTATCAGGGAGACTGGGTTTCTGTCAGCAAGGTGTGTATACATAAGTAGGAAGTTGGCTGTTGTCAGCAAATGAAAGTAGCTGGTAATTCTCTAACTTGGGAGAAAATTCACAAGCAATAATCAATAATGGTGGCTGTTAGTTGTTTTACCAGTTTCTATGTTGTTACTATTTATTTCGAGGCCAGATTACAAACAATGATTTTGAGGTGGGTTTTTTTATTCCTCTCGTGGAAAACTTGTTATAACTCACAGGTTTTCTAAACATTGATTTAACAAATAATTTGTCTAATATATAATATTTTTCTTTTTTTAAATGAACTGTTATAATATTTTGTGTGAACTTACTGTGCAAGTCTTGGATGACAATAATGACTTTTTTCCAAGCGCTGCTTTGTAAAGTTCATAAAGTTAGTTCTGTGTGTGTGTGTATATATGATCAAGAGAAAAAAATTTTAAGATCATCATACTGAAAGATAGCTGTCTAATCATGACTTTGCCACTGTATTTTTTTCTCTCAATTTGAGAGAAACCAGTGTAATCCAATAAAATTAAATACGGATCATACAGATCAATTTTTTTATTATTATTTATTTTATTTTTATTTTTTCCATTATTATTATTTTCAATAGTAGTCTGAAAACTAACTTGTAATTATAAAACAAATGTTATTATGCCTTCAAAGCTTTTTGGTAGAATGACTTGCAATTGATTCATTTATAGCTAAGAGCAGACGTCAGTCAAAACCATATAAGCCTAAAAAGATTATTAAAATGGAAGGCAAGATTGTCATATCTACAGCATGCAATAATGGAAGCAGTTCTGTAATTTCAAAAGATGGAGAACTCTACATGTTTGGAAAAGATGCCATCTACTCTGACAGCACGAGTAAGTTAATATTTGTCTTTTAAGTGATTTCTCAGCTAGAGTAAATGAAATTAATTTGGAAGCTTTTAGCCAGTGGAAATGATGTTTCTACATTTCTTACCCTTCTAACAGATTTCTGAATTGCTTGTGAATCAGCCACCTATGAAAGAAGGATAGAAAGAGACAGGTTGTTTTAAGTTTTGTAAAAAATATGTCATGTGACAAATATAGAATGAATGTTTCCACTAAGGGAGGGGTGGGAAACAAAATTATTTGTTGCATTAACCCTCACTAGAAGAGCCACACAGGGAAAGGTAACAGAAATTTGATGTTTTGTTATGAACAAAGGCTGCATGAAACCAAACTTATACATATCTCTGCTCACATGGCAGCCTGTTTTGAATGTGCAGGTGATGCTGTTCATCTCAATTTAAATAAAATATTAAATAAATGAGCTCTAATGGCATTATGACTACTTTAAAATTGTTTCTTTCAGATGTGATTTGCAGCAGGGTTTAGATTGGTTTAAAAACTGATCTAAACTCCTAAACTACTCCTTTTTTTGAGAATAAGTAGCCTAGGCCTAATTTTCCTTTCACTGCTTATTCCAGTGCTTGTTTTCCATATCTGCTGTTTTTCTCCCTTGTCATTAACTTTAAAATTGTCAGTGTCCTCTAGAAATTTTGTTAAATCCCTGACATTTCCCTCTAAGGTAAAAAGTGCAATTTACCACTCAACTGTTTTGTCTTACAGGTTTAGTAACAGATTTGAAAGGCCATTTTGTGACTCAGGTAGCCATGGGCAAAGCTCATACCTGTGTGTTAATGAAGAATGGAGAAGTTTGGACATTTGGTGTAAATAATAAAGGGCAGTGTGGGCGAGACACAGGCTCCATGAGCCAGGGAGGAAAAGGTGAGTGGCCCGATTTTTTTTTTTAACTTTTGTGTGCTGAAAATGTCACAAATAATAACATAGCTAAGCATTTTATTACAGATCATAAGATAGAAACAAAAATATACTAAAGCTTGAGTGTGTAAAGTGTACTTAAACAGGTGTGGATACTTTTGCTTCATCTGTAAGGTATTTGGTGTTCTGCACATAAACTTAGTTATGTAAAAGAAAATACTTGCAGTACTTCTGACAGTGAAAAAGCTTTTCTTTAAACCAAACTTTTCAGTTCACATTTAGTCTTGAGGCTGTTGTATGCCTAAGTAGGGCGCCAGTATAAGTCTACATTTCTTCATGCAGTTGAATGTTTTTGTTACTCGGAAATATAATTATGAAAAATCATACCTGTTCACCTTTGCCACATTGGAATATTTTATGTGTGCCAAGTAAATGCCCTTTTACTTGTATACTAAATATCAATTGTGAAACCTGTATATACTGATTTCTCTAAGCATGGGCTCAGTATGTTTTAAAAGTGTCATTGCTATCTGAGCATGCACATCAGGTGTGCCCAGTCATTCCTTTTAAAATCTGTTTGGCAAGTGTTCTTCAGAGTTGCTTCAGGTATTCACAGTTGGCCTCAGAATTATTTGTTTCAATGCTTTTTTACTAGGTTTTGGCGTTGAGAACATGGCAACAGCAATGGATGAAGATTTAGAAGAGGAACTGGATGAAAAAGATGAGAAGTCCATGATGTGTCCTCCAGGAATGCATAAATGGAAACTGGAGCAGTGTATGGTGTGCACTGTATGTGGAGATTGCACAGGCTATGGAGCTAGCTGTGTTAGTAGTGGGCGTCCTGATAGAGTACCTGGAGGGTAAGCAAACGTATGGAAATATACTTGTTATAGTGTGTTGGATCTACACTTATTTGATGTGTTCCTAAACTTCACTTTAGGATAACATATCTAGAAAGAATCCGTGCTTTCAAAATTGGAAGTAGTTTTAAAAGTTTGTATATAGCTTGTGATGGTTGCAAGTGATTTAAATGCATTTTTTAACATTTCTGTAGCATGTAGTACTTTAACAGAAGCTGTTTCAGATGAACACTAATATATTCTGCCTCTTGACAGAGCTGCTGGCTTTAGGATAAACTTTTTTCCATCTTACGATGGAAGTTTTTTATCTTGCTGTTCCAGTTGCTTTTATCTGTTATTCCAGGGTTGAACTGCATAAAGGACCACTGCTTTACATATTGTCATTTCTATTTCTCCAGCATTGCATGTGCTCATTGTTTCCTTGTTTGTGTTTTAAATAAAGGAAAGTTAATTCTGAGAAGTCAGTTCAGATATGTATGGTCAGATATGTATGGGTGTATGTTCCCTAACACCAGTCAACATCAGCTAGGATTTAAACTAGCTATACTTTCTGTTGATCTCAGTAAAAATTATATGTCCACAGACAAACTAATAATGTATGCTTTAATTACCAAGACATCAGTAATGCTCAAAAATAAAAAGATAGTGATAAAACAACTCTGTTTGCTACAGAATCTGTGGCTGTGGTTCGGGTGAGTCAGGCTGTGCTGTGTGTGGCTGCTGCAAGGCCTGTGCTAGAGAATTGGATGGCCAGGAAGCAAGGCAAAGAGGAATCCTTGATGCTGTAAAGGAGATGATACCTCTAGATCTCTTGCTGGGTAAGTGATACAAAATTAGCAAGGTGGTTTCTAATTTTCTGTTTTACTGCACTTTTGGGGGCAGGGGATCTTGCCTTTGAAGTCTTTTATCTCTGTTTTGTTAGTTTTTTTTTAATTCTGTATTGCCAGTATGGTTACAGGTTTTTGAAGATCAGACCTTATGTTACATTTAGATTTACATGAGCCCTTAATCCTGCATGGATGTATGGCTATAGTAACTGGTATAGAAAAGGACAGTAAAATAATCAGATATGTAACTTAAAGTACTTGTACATCTCACCAATTTATGGGGGGCGGGGAGGAAACGATAGATAAGTATATGCTGTATTTTGCGTGGAATTTTTTTCCCCAAAGCAAAGATTAAATAAAAACTCAAGTGGTCTCTTGAGAAATTAACCCTAAGTACTGAAAATAACATCACTGTGCAGTACTGATACTTCCATACAGATGTTTCTAAATGTTATGTACTTGTGTATGGCTGTCACAGAAGTAGCTTTATACTGATAATGAACGTGGCAGTAGCAGTTCTGCTTCACAGGTCTAGTCTTACCGGTGACCGGGGAGGAGTTAGTTTTTGTGCCAACTTCCACTTTGCTAATTCCTCTCCTAGCAGGATAGACAAACAGCTCTTGGTCCTGTATTGCACTTGGCATAGTTAGAGGTGAAGGCAATGACCTGGTTGAACAGATTTGGAGAATTGTGACTGTGCTTTCAGGTGGAGTTCTTGTTTGATATTGGAGGCAAGGTATATTCTTTAGTTTGTTGCAATTTGGTGGAAAAAAAATTGGAAAAAACGTAGTGTATACAGTAGTCTTATTGTTGTGTTCGTTCAAGTCATGTTTTCTGTTTTAAAAAAGTGCTTCTTGGTTTGTTTACAATTCTTACTAAATTAGCTGGTTTGGCAAGTCAGGCTTACATACAGTTGTATATGTGTTTTAAATTAACTGCATGCTTCTTAGTAAACACAGAGCATATAATGGTAAATCATTCTTAAACTACAGTAAATTATTTAAAACACTTAAGTACAAGCAATTTAGTGCTTGTTTTAATAATAATGCTTTCTGAAACTTTTTTTTTTGTGGAAAATTGAGATGACCATGATAATGCATAATTAAATATAAATAAGTATATACCTGATAGGAAAAACCCCTAAATACTATTCAGCAGTGTAGGAATTCTGGCATGTTGCATGGTGAAAAGCAGGAAATTCAGGCATAAGGCCTTAAACTCTTCTTCAGATTTATTCAACTCCATTATTTCTAAATATTGTCAGAGCCACATAAAGAAAAGGTAGTAACTAGGATTCAGTTTTCATTTACTTCTTGTAAGGTTCATTACCATTTTGATTGATTTTTTTTTTAAGATACCTTTGCATATTTTTTTCTGAAATCACTGTAGCTGTCCCTGTTCCTGGAGTTAATATTGAAGAGCACCTTCAATTACGGCAAGAAGAAAAGCGGCAGCGTGTAAATAGGAGACACAGATTGGAAGAAGGAAGAGGTGAGTGATGCTTTTACTTATGAAAGGCTTAGACAGTTTAAGTGAACTTCTTAGTCTATTTTCTTAGGATGGAAATGAATTAATTTTGCTCCAGTGAGCCAGTACAGAACCAGACAAAACTTGGAGCTTAAATAGCTAGCTTATGTTATTTAGCATGCTTTTAGAAAATGGTAATAAATGTGTATTCTTAAGTCTACCCATAACAATCTGAATTTTAATGGAGTAGCATTTTATATCTATCTCATGTAGTTAACTTTCTTTTTTCCCTGTTTCCTAGGTGATTTGTATTTTTTAAATGTGAATGTTAAAACAGTTTTATATTAGCTTATGTGCCATTTTGTATTGAGTTGAAATGCCTGCAAAACCTGTCCAGTGCAAGCTATCTATAATATGAATTATCTAATTATTATAAATTATTTAATTTCTTTTGTGTAGTAGTATGCATAACTTCTTGTTTTATAAAATGAATTCTGTGTTTGAATAGCATGACAACATTGACACACAGACTGAATCGAAATACAAAACACTAGCTTCAAAATTTTCTTGCCTTGTTTATTATCTATTTTGGGAATTAAGTTTGTGTCGGTAATCAAGTTTTCAGTGCTGTTCCTGTTTTAAAATACCTCAGTGTTCTTACTCTGGTAAACAGTTAAAATTGAGAGATTTAGACTGATATAATTCATAATATTTTACTGAAGTGTGGTGATGTGGTTGGTAAGATTGTGTGTTGAGAAGAGGAACAACTTTAGTGTAATGCTATGACCTTCAAGCTCCTGCTGTGTTAGTAAATACTGTTTTGGTTCTCCTTTTAGGAATTAGATACTGTTTTTATGTAGATACAGAATGTACACTGTGAGCAAACTTAGTTCCTAGATTCTATGCCAGTGAACCTTGTGGGACAAACTGGGGCTTTATTTCTCTTCCATGGGATCTGTAATTTTGTACATGCAAGAGAAAGCTTCATTTCCTGTGCATGTGCAGAAGGATGGAATACTTAGTTTTCTTTTAAGCTTTGTGGTTATTTTAGCTGGGAGGTAGGGTGGGGGAAGCCATTTTTTCTTCCTTTGTCTAGGTCATGTTGGAGCTGCATTGCAAACTGCTGGCAAATACTGAGCAGAGACAACAATAATTTGTTCTTAAGCATTCTCACTGAATGCCCAGGCATTGAAAGCTGCTGGTGTTCAGCATTGAAAAGTAATGATGATAGAGTTGGAAGGTGAATTTTGGTTATAAAAGTCTCATGTGATCAGTATCCTTATTATGGTGTGATTGTTGGATTTGTAGGTATATAGGTACTGTAGCTAAAAGACATCGCTGGTCTTCTTGTTCCATGCATCCATATTATATCCTGCTTCAGAAGAACATTGAAATTCCATACCCATGCCGTTGCTGGAGGTAGTGGGTATGTCTGCCTGTAAGGGTAGAAGATTTGTCTCCTGTTTCAGTTCAGAGTAACTTATGTTATGAAGTTGGCAACTGTGTTTTACAAATACTTAGAGATCTTGATTTACATAATCAGGTACAATAATTTGACAACAGATGTGCTGAAATAGGAATAAGTTTAGGACAGAGATGTAGAAGCACAAGTGCTAGAACTATACTGGTTTCTACACTACAGGTTTTTAAGAGGTCTAATTGTGCTTGTTTACTAGAACTCCAGATTTAGTCCTGTTACAGTGACCTCTGATTTCAAGGTATGTTCTAGTGGCCTACTTGAAAAAAATGGGGAAAGTGGTGGTTATATCTACAGGTATGCCAGTCTTAACACCTTCACAAGATCAGTTGTGGTCTCATGTATAGAAGATGAGTATACTGATCTTTATTTGTGTTTTTCTGCAAATACAAAGTATGAATTTCAATGCTCTGGGAAGAAGTAGTTGTCATTAATATCTATGATATCAATAACCTAGTTAAACATTGCTATATTTTCAGTCAAGAACAGTCAAAGTAGGTGATTGTTTTAGGGGATTACACTGAAGATTTATTTGGTGTTATCTTGAAATAGTAGTCACAGCAGATTAGGTTATACTTGCTATGATAGAATTGTAGCCAGTAATTGATTTTGGCTTCCAGAACCAGTTATTTGTGCTGCTTTTATCCAGAAACAAATTCTACGTTAGTGACAGATAGGCTCTTTGAAATTAACAATGGGGGAAAAAAAAGTTATTCCATTGGGGATAATAAATCTATTATTTTAAAAAGAGTTTCTTGATATTGGATGTATTGCTTTTCAGTGCAACAAGTATGTTGGAAGTTCAGATGACCAGTTTTCCTCATTTCCTGTCACAGTGGTACAGCTACTTACTTTACTCACCTGCTGCTTTCTGTTTCCAGCTTAATGACAAGAGCAGCGAAGGGGGCTCAGAATCAGTTGCACATTTGAGTCTGTGTGACATTTGAGAAGTAAATCCTGTATTCATCATAACTTCTATGTTAAATCATAGGATCTCAACATGATTGATGGTGTTTCTCAGCTTTTCACTGTATTGACCTTGTGAGAAGTGATTGAAGTTATGTACCGTATGAAGAAAAGTTTGTTGCACATCATTGTTTTCTGTGGTAATGAATGAAAAGGTTTTGTATGTTAGAATGTTCAGAACATGGCTAGTTAATTTTTCTTTTCTATGAAACACTTTGTTTTGGGGGCATTAATTTATGCCTTTACTAGATTTCAGAAATCCCTGGGCCATGTAGAGTTACTGTAAATAACCTAGGATTGCCACTTACTAGGTGAGCTAATCTTGAAAGCTGTTCCTGTGACTTTTTTAGGTTGCTATTTGAAGTAATAGAATTTAGCTTTAGTCAATGATTTCAACTTAGAGCTTAAAGATAATCCTTTTCAGAAGGCTGTGAGAATGTTGAAAATAGCTTTTTAAAGAAAATATTTTTAACTTATAAGCTAAAACATACAAAAATTACCCTTAAAAAGGTGGCAGTAAATCGTCTTGCACTTCATTTCAGTACTTCTTTTTATCAGCCCATGATGTAAAAACCTTTAGACGATCATTAGTGAGATACAGATCTTGTCTGTCATTAACCAAGATTTAGCTTTTAGTCCCTTAGAGAAAGGGAAAATTATTTTTCTTCAATCTTAATCAGCTTGGAACAACAAAAAACACTCCAGGAAATGGATACATTTTAGTCAAAAATGCTGTGTATTGAGACGATATTATCTGAGGTTGCCTGTATTTGTGCGTTTGTTTTTTTTTCTGAAGTGTGATTCAGTAATTAGCTTTACTGTGGTAGGTGATGTTGTGCTGTAATCACAGCTGGCAGCTAAGCACCACACAGCCATTCGCTCACTCCCTGCTTGATGGGTTGAGGGAGAGATTTGGAAGGGTAAAAACCAGAAAACTTACAAATTGAAACAAAGTTTAATAGGTAAAGCAGAATTCATCCACCACTTCCCAGGGGCAACCAGCTCCAGGAAAGTAGGCCTCCACCACACATAAGTTATTTGGGAAGACAAAACGCCATCACTTTTTGTGTGCCCCCCACCTCTTCTTTCTTCCCTTCATTCCATGCTGAAGTTGATGTCTTATGGTACAGGATAGCCCTTCAGTCAATTGGGGTCAGCTGTTGTCCCGGCTGTGTCCTCTCCCAACTCTGTGTGTACCTCCAGTCTACTGGCTGGTGGAGTGGTATGAGAAGCAGGAAAGACCTTGGGTGCTCAGCAGTAGTGAAAACATCTCTATGTTATCAACACTGTTTCCAGCACAAATCCAAAATACAGCCCCATAACAGCTACTGTGAAGAAAACCAACTCCATCCAAGCCAAAATGTGCTGAGTATCACAGAAATCTATTTAACATCTGCCCAAGCCACTGTTGTCCTGGAATACTTGTCAGTGTTACTGCTCTTTGCTCATTGCAGAACATATGCCTAAACATATAGCAGAACTATCTATTAAACTGCAGTATTTTTCATTAAATGTAAATGCAGCTTCTTCTGTAGTTTCATTCAGATATTTATTGTCATATTTTTAGGATCTGGAGTTTATATTTGTTTCAAATTTTCTCGAAACAAAGAGCAAGCAGAAAAAGTCTTTTTACTTGCAACAATGTTGAATCCATACATGACTTTGTGTTTAAGAATGCTTTCAAGACAAAGCTGTAGGTTTTTTGTCTGTAATGACCTGAAGGTATGATTCTGGGAAATACATTGTTGTACTTGAGTTTGTGATTTCTGTCTGAAAGTGGGAATTATTGTTACAAAACTATTTCTGAAGTAGAAATACTGAGATTTTTGTTACAGTTTTAGAACCCCGATTTGCTGTAAACGTGGTGAGAACACTTCTGGATCATTTAGTGGTTTAATTCACCTTGTCTTTATATACAGAAATGCATTTTTATCACTTATTTGCATATATACATACAATATACACCAAGTGAAGCATTCAGAAGTGAGAAAACACCAAAATTAGGATTATCACAGGATTTACTTCTATCTCATTGCTTGTCACATCCAAATTGCCCTGCATGCTTTTTCTGCTATTATAAGTCCTGATAATTTTTCTTCCATGTTGGATTTGTATGATTTCAGTGTCAGTAGAAAAGAGATTTAAGAATGCAGGCTTTGCAGTATTTTGGTCAAAAAAAAAAAAAAACCAGAAAAACGACAATTAGCCTTAGTTGCATGTGCAGTACAGTAACATTCTCTGTGAATATTTCTGCTTTAATGAATTGCCACTTATAGTCTGAAAAATGCAATTTTCAAGTACGTGCACTCTAGCTACTATCCCTGACTCATAGGAATATTAAATTTGGGGTCACTATAATCCACGCTGAAAAAGTGGGATGTTATCTCAGCGTAACGTTTTCTACTTTTAGTGGAACTGAAACTAAGCATTTGTTCCAAATTTCGCTTTCTGAAATACTTTTCTTAAAAATTTAGCACCCATTGACCTGTTAGGCAATTATTTTTCTGTTTTAGAGGTTTGCCTCACTATTTTATTGTAAAAGAACACCAAAACATCACCTGTTTTTTTTTTTTTCCTCTTACAAGTATTCCAGAAGCCAAGCAGTAGGCTTTTACAACACAAACTACCATCTAACCTAGGCCTTTCCTGTACAACCTTAATTTGTATTGCTTTTCTACATTCTTCACGATACAATCTTCAATTGTGTTGTCACATGCTGTTTTTTTGTGGGTAGCCAGCTACGTTCAGTGCACTGGTATAAAGTTACCATTTAAGATCATAGATTTCGGTCTTTTGTAATGACAGCTTGCCTGGGTTTGTTTAGGGAAGGGTAATCTTAATGTTTTCTATGCTAGGGATATTTAACTTTGCAGCTTAGCTGTGCAAAAGAATTCTGTAAAAAATGGAGAGTGTGAATAAAATTTTGTATCATACAGCGACTGATTTTAAAATAGCAGCACTTTGGTTTACCAGTGACTCTTTTTTGCTTATCTCTGTACCCTGACTTGAGCTACTAAAACAACTGATAGTAGTAATATGTTGTTACTCCATGTAGAGAAAGAGGTTTCTAGAAAAGTTTCTCAGTTAGACTGCACACTTCTTTTTTGACAAAATAAAGGAAGTTTCTAATGAATGGCTGAATTCTTTCACTAGAATAACTCAGTACCTAAACTCTGCTCCCTTTGTACAGGCAATCTCAGGTGTGAGGCAGAGAGCAGGTATGGTCTGTATGAGTTGTTCTAGTATTTCCCATGATGTTATTTTAGAGGGTAAGGTGGTACTTTATATATAGCCTGCACGTGACTGAACATGCAGACATCATGTAATTAAAAGGAATTTCCTATCATATTATATTTAAACTACATATTTAGCATACATAAAAAGCCAAAGAGGATGAGAGACTTTAACATCCTTTTAGAAGGATTTGATATGAATTATTATGAAATGGATATATAGTGCATTTACCTTTTATTTTAGATTCAGGTTCTATACATAGTAGGTGGAAATGCAGAGAATATAGGAATATCCAGAAGCAAAGATAAGTCCTGCTTTGGTCAGAAGGTTAGTGTTACAGAATTTTCACTAGAGGAGTATAATTAGACCACTGGCTCTGCAAGTTAAAGCAGCTGTGTTCTAGCACTGTGCTGGAGCTGACAGCCTTTTAGGCTTCCTAATCTTTCTCTCCCGAATCCTGTGTAGTTCTTTTACCTACCCTAATGTACTTCGCTTCCCTCTGTCCTCTTGAAATTTCTCTTTTTTGGCTGTCTTTGCTCTTACTGCTGAAATGCCAAAGGTTGCCTTCGGGGATGTGTCTCCTCCCCTGGGCTATTTGCTGTGCAGGCATTTTCTAGAACTTCAGAATTAAGTCTTGTTTATCTAGAGATCACATCTCTTTTATCACTCCCGACTGTCTTAAACCTGCATGCCACAGTCTTTGCGGTACTTGCATCTTTCTGCAGATTTCTAAATCTGAGTTTCACTTCTGCCATACTGTCCTGTCCATTCTTTTATTTTCTGAGCTTTTTGTTTCATTAAGAACTTACCAGAAAGCAAGTCCCATTGCTTTTTCAATTTTTTCTTCCTCATTTTTCTTTTTTTCTTATTTTCTCCTCTTGTCCATACAGCTTTCCCCTGTATCTTATGTTCTTCAAACATTTCAATTTTTTTAGTGTTTGTCATTCATGTCGCATCTTTCTTTGTTGTTGCTTTTCCTCATCTCCTCAGTATACCCAGTATCACCCCACTAACTTGGAAAGTGGGAAAGCATGGTATAATTTTTTGTGTGAGTCTAAACCCCGTGAAGTAGGATATTAAACACAGTAAGGAGTCTGGCAGAAAGTAATCTTTACCAAACATGCATCTTAAATGGAAGCTGCAACTGAGAGGAGACTATGAAAAGTGGGAATAATAGCAACACAGCTAAAGGAAGAATCTGCAAGGTGAAGGTAAAGCAAGTGATGATTCTTAATCATCAGAAACAGTTCTTAATAAGGGAAACCTCTTCTGGTATAAAGGAAGTCCAGATAAATATGGTAGAACCAAACAAAAATCTATGCTATATGTAGAAGCACATGTGATTGGTGAGGTATTGGGCCATTATATTAGCTAACATGTATGAATCTCAAGGCTAGGGGGAAAGGGAGTAGTGAATTTTTGAAAAATCTTTAATTTTCTTTAAGTTAAAACTAAAATTCATGAAATTCTCTGTGTGTAGACAAGTTTATTCACCTGAAGGTTTTAAAGCTGGATAATTTCGGCCTAACTTCCATTTAAATTTTAATATTGGTAAAAGCACTTCTTGTGGTTTCGTCCCAGCTGAGAGCTGAACACCAGGCAGCCGCTCTCTCTAAAATGGTGGCGGAAGGGAAGGGATGGAAAGACAACCAACAGTTGAAAGAGAAACCTCATGGGTTGGGATAAGGATAGTTTACTGGGACAGTAGAGAGAGAAAACAGTGATAGGCCTTTATCCTGTATCACCAGTTTCATATATTTGTATTGTGCAGTTTGAGAAATTGTACACCTCATGCCGTACAGCTCAGAGCCGTCCTGGAACCAGATCACCCCCAAAACTGCATGTCCTGAAGCCGTGCCCTCCTCCCCCACCAACCACCCTTTGTACTCAGCATGACTTAATTGGCATGGAACACTCTCTTTAGCCAGTTTGAGGCACCTGTCCTGGCAGTGTCCACTCCCAGCTCCTTGGATACCTCCTGCCTTCTCATTATCGGGGCAGTAAGAACAACTGAGAAGTCCTTGACTGCTTGGCAGTAACTAAAGCCACCAGTGTGTCACCAATTCTGCTCTCACCCTGACTCCCAAACACGGCACTGCACCAGCTGCTAGAAAGGAAATTAACTCTACCCTAGCCCAACCCAGAACAGAACTGAAGGATTAATGCTGACAGCAGGAAACCTGTGAAATGGGTGTTTATGAAAAGTTACCCTACATTCATTTTTCACTAAAGTTAAGCTAAGGAAATAGAGTATCAGTGATTTTGGGGAAGAAGGAATGTTTGTTTTCAGAGTTGCACATCAGCTGTGACACAAAGCCTGATTTGGGATCTTTTGTGTTTGTGGTTTGTTTGGGGTTTTTTTTGAAGGAAAGTGAGGGGTAGGTCTGGGAACTTGTGGAAAGGCAAGAGTGGCACTGGGCAGAGCAAGTTGCTCCTGATTCATCACATACACTGGATGTGTGACTCCTGAAAGAAGGAGATGCCTCCTCAGAAATTCTTGATGGCATACTGAACTTTTGAAATAGAGAAAAAATGCAGACTTAAGGGAAAAATTGCTCGTCTGTGGTCTAAATATAGTCAGCTTTAATTAAGCAATACAGCACTGCTTGGGTCTGGATTTTAAAAAGCAACAGTGGTCTGGAGAAAATTTTAAATACATCATTGCTTTCTTCAAATACAAATCTTCTCTTGAAGACCTTGAAAAACCTTGAAGACAGGAAATATTAAAAAAGCTAATTCCAAAAGTAAATAGATTTTAAAAAATCATATTTGAATAATTTTCTTCATGGAAGAGGTAGTTTTGTATATCTATTTTCTTTTATAAGAGAGAACTCTGCATGTTAAATATGGTAATTATAAGTTGTATGGTTATGTCTTTTAAATTTAGCATTGATATGATAATATAGCATCTAAATTAGTATTTTTGAGTTGTCGGATATAAGGAATGGTAATTAATCTTTTTAACTAATAAAGACAGTAATGGATATTTGCTATCAAATTTTGCTCCAGTGTGAGTTGTATTTATGTTGCTTATTGTTGCATAGCTACAAGTCTGGGTAAAACTATCACTGGGGGATATTTATTATTCTTTTGTATAATATTTTATTCTCACTACTATAAATAGCAACTTTCTTTTAGGATCTTTTGATTTTAGGAAAGCAACATTATATTATAATTCTTTTTTTTATCCATTGCTTTTAATTTTTATTTTGTTTAACATCATTTCCATTTTGTGAGTTTTCCGATGCATGTGCAAAATGTTTCTCCTCAGGCCCCCTTGTATTTCCTGGTCCTATTTTTATGAACCATCGAGAACAGGCTCTAGCCAGAATCAGACCCCATCCAGCACAGCTAAAGCATAAACGGGACAAGCACAAAGGTATTTTGTCTTCATTATTAGCTAGGGTGGAAATAAGCTCAACCTCCCAGTCATTTCTTCCATGCACTGAATCTATCTTTTCAAAGAACTGCACAAAATGGATTCTGCCTTTCTTCTTCTTCTTAGTATCTTGCTACCTGAGGAGAAAAAAACCACATTTAAATGTTGACCTTTTCAAAAGTATAAATGGTAGCCTACATCATCTTTGTTGGGTTTTTTATTTTACGCAACATGCGTTGCCTTTCTGTGTCTTTTCTCCTTTCTAATGTTCTCACATTTCCTAAGTTTCTGTAATTTTACTGTAGGAAGTAAATGCCTTCCAGTGACTCAGATGGATGTGTTGCATTTGTGTTGGTTTTTTGAATCTGTGCGTTATGTATCTGGGTTGATTGCTTTAACACATCAATGGCTTGTTAAGTTAGCATCGAAATTTTGATGTGTATGTTCTCTCATACCAAGCTTATTTTTGGCTTGGTGTTGTTTGTTTTTTTGTTTGTTTGGTTGGTTTTTTGTTTGTTTTTTTTTTTAATGAAACAAACAAGGTAAGCAGTACTTTACTAGCTTTGAATGAGAACATAAAGTTCAAGTTTTATGCCACAATATCCTTGAGTTAAATGTTCTTTTGCAGAGTGTAAGTAAGGCTGTGTCTGATATTTCTGATACTGTGTGTCTGGAAGGCCAGTTCATCAGACCTTGAATTTCTGAGTATGTATTTTGTTCAGATATATTTTATATTTTTAGGACAAGATAGTGTATTACTAAAAATCTGAAATGAATTTATTAAAGGTGAGCTGTATCAAATCTGATAGTTTGTGTATATATCTGTGTAGATGTGTCTACATATTTATATTCAAAGGATATATATGTAAAACATAGATTACAGGCCTGATCAAAGTAGAAAGCTGCTGACATGATGACGTCTAAGGATGCTTTAATGCTTTTTTAAAGAATAGATAATTATGAAAAGAATGTTAGAATGGCATTTCAGTTGAATTAGTGGAAGTTGGTGATATTTGGCATGTATGCAAACAAATTATGAGTTTGAAACTGTGAGATACAATTTATCTCTGTGTGTTTATGTGATGGGGCAAACCTTATGAACATAGTGAATCATCCTAGTATATTAGCTAGAAATGAAGGCAGAATCTGGTCTTTTGTATTTGCAAAATATGTATATACATATTCAGTTTTTTTGTAAAAAAAAAAAAATCATCTGAGCTTTAAGTTGGAACTAGATGATCTGTAAGAGTCCTTCCAACCCAAATAATTCTGTCTTGATGAATTAAATATCATAACACATCATAATCTCCCTAAGAGAGATTGGGTGCTGAAAGACAGAATGTTCAGAGCCTGTATTCTGTGATTTGAGTGACAGTTTGCTCATGACATGTACTCTTGAGCTGGATATTACTAGTAGCTGTGTTGCTTGCAAGCCTTTGACCTTACAGGCGAATGCATAAAATGGTAGGCTCATCCTGCATACATCTGTACTTTTTTTTGCATTTATTAGTAGTTGGAGCCCACTTCAGCTCAAGGATCTCCTTGCTAGAAGTATATTTGTTAGTATCACTTTGAGGTTTACATGGTTTCTTGGAGTTGTGCCAAAAATTTTGTCAGATGTTCTCTGTAGAACTGAACATTTGCTTTTGCTATATGCAGAGAAGTGTTTAGTTTCTTTTAGCTTGTGGAATCCTACATTAAACAGTTAAGGAAGATTGTAACATCATTACAAGTAAACCCTTTTCTGCCTCAGAAGACAGCCATAAGTGTCAGTAGAAACTAGAGAATTCCACTAGAAACTAGAAATGCCCCTTCTGGAAGAACTTCCCAGGGAAAAAGCTGGTGAAGTGGCTTTGCAAGGTAGCAGGGAAGGTGGGAATTGTGAAAAAGTACACCTCAGTAAAAGGCGTGTCTCTTTTACTATGCAGGGAGGGCAGGGATGTTGACTTCTGTAACAGGACGCTATAACATTGGAATCTCTTATTTTTTAATGTGATGCTTTCCAAACTATCATTCTTTCTTCATATGTGTCTGCTAAGGTATTCTTGTAACTTTTCACACTGACTAACCCTTAAAGATCGTTAAACAAGAGCAGTTTATTTTGATCTCTCAAGTCCCCTTGAGAAACTAAATGTGAAACTAAATACCATCAAAATGACTGAAGCTAGATGAAACCAGACTTGCAAGGATGGAACAAACCATTTAGCAAAACTACCAGATGTTTAAGAACGGCCATTCAGACAGTTCAAAGCATTCATTGAAGAGAGAGCTGACAGTGGAAACCTATTAAAACAAGATTTGTTGCTTAAGACTTGTTCTTGAGCTTAAGAAGATAAAAGTTGCAATAAAAAATCTTAGAGCTGCTTTTTGTTCACTAGGTTTTTATGTGTTGCCATCAAATGAGGAGACACTTTAGACAGGGGCTTTCTTGAAGTTTGAAATGTGAAGAATGTGAAAGTATGTAAAACCTCACAAACTTGCATAATCCATGACAACATCTGCTGATTACCTGCCAATACTCAGTTAATAACAAACTTGACTTTTTTATAACCCACCTTTTCTGCCTGTATGAATTTTGTCTCTCTATTCAGACTTCCTTATCACCTTTCATACCAGCCCCTATCTTCCCCATCATTAAGCAGTTCTTTTTGGAGGGTTAAATTTCGTTAGATAAAGCTGCCCAGAATTTTGAAGAGGTTAGGAATAACTATTAATGTTATTTACTGCAAATGGAGACTTATGCCTTTGAACCATTTGAAATGATGTGGTTGGTAGAGGAAAAAGAAACTGCTGAAGAAATTTGCTTTGTTGTTGGTGAATAGCATTGAGATTAATTCCCTACAGTTTAGAAAATGTTGCTGCTTCCTTGTCTCTCAAAGAAACCCACCACTTAAATGTCTTACTCCAAATGTTACACTTGTAATTTTGTAAATAATTTGAACAAGAATAACTTCTGAAGGTGTTTTTGGTGTCTGTGGAGAATCCTGCTGGATGAGAAACTGACCATGAGCCAGCAGTGTGATCTTGCAGTTCAGAAGGTCAATGGTCTCCTGGGCTCCATCAGCAGAGGGGTGGCCAGCAGGGACAGGGAGGTGATTGTCCCTCTCTACTCTGCTCTCGTGAGGCCCCATCTGGAGCACTGCATCCAGATCTGGGACCCTCAATTCAAGAAAGATGTGGAGCTGTTGGAGAGTGTTCAGAGGAGGCCACAAAGATGATCAGGGGCTAGAAGATCTCCCCTATGAGGACAGGCTGAGGGAGCTGGGCTTGTTCAGCCTGGAGAAGAGAAGGCTGCAGCCTTCCAGTACTTAAAGGGAGCAGATAGACAGGAGGGGAATCGGATTTTCACAAGGGTAGATAGTGGTAGGACAAGGGGGAATGGATTTAAGCTAGAGGGGAGAAGGTTTAGGTTGGATATCAGGGGGAAGTTCTTCACAGAAAGATTTGTGAGGTGCTGGAACAGGCTGCCCAGAGAGGTGATGGATACCCCAACCCTGGAGGTGTCCAAAGCCAGGTTGGATGATGCCCTGCACAGTCTTGTCTAGATCCAGGCCTGGAGGTAGTTGGACCTGCCTCTGTGGCAGGGGGGTTGGAACTTGATGATCCTTGAAGTCCCTTCCAACCCAGACATTCTGTAAGAATAAACTCATAAATGTGTGCCTTTTTGTGTGCTTACAGATTAAAACTCAATAATTCAAGATGACAGTATGGAAAGTAGCTTTCCCAGTTTCTGCCCTCAGCTGGAAATTGTCTAGAGGTGGTTCTCTACTCCTCCAAAAACCTGTGTTTCTATTTGGAAAATTGTCTGTGTCACAATACCTAAGAATTCACACTCTCACTCAAATACACTTCTTTAGGTTTATATCCATATAGCATAGAAAAATAAGTATGTGGAGATAACACGTGTCTTGCCATTGCTCGGCTATTGCAGTTTTAATTCACTGCATGACAAGGTTGGAAAAGACCTTTAAGACCGTCGTGTCCAACCATACCTGTCCTCTCCTAAACCATATCCCTAAGTACATCATCTACCCATCTTTTTAAATACATTCAGGGGTGGTGACTCAACCACCTCCCTGGACAGCCTGTTCCATATCCCAACAACTCTTTCAGTGAAGAGCCTTTTCCTGACATCTAATCTGAACCTGCCATTGCACAGCTTAAGGCCATTTCCCCTTGTCCTATCACCTTGGCTGAAGAGACCAGAAGCCACCTCCCTACAACCTCCTTTCAGGTAATTATAGGCAGTGATATGGTCTCCCCTCAGCCTCCTCTTCTCCAGACTAAACAACTCCGGTTCCCTCAGCTGCTCCTCATAACATTTGTCCTCCAGACCCTTCACCAGCCTGGTTGCCCTTCTCTGGACCAGCTCCAGGACTTTGATGTCCTTGTAGTGTGGGGCCCAGAGCTGAATGCAGTACTTGAGGTGTAGCCTCATCAATGCCAAGTACAGGGGCATAATCGCTTCCCTAGACCTGGTGGCCATGCTATTTTTGATACAAACCAGGATGCTGTTGGCCACTTGGGTACACTACTGACTCATATTCAGTCTGCAGTCCACCAACACCCCCAGGTCCTTCCACACCTGACAGCTCTCCAGCCACTCTTCCCCGGGCCTGTAGCACTGCCTGGGGTTCTTATGTCCCAAATGCAGGATTCATCCTATTGTTCTCAGCCCATCAGTCCAGGGTTTTCAGGTCCCTTTGAAGAGCCTCCCTACTCTCAAGCAGATCGACACTTCTTCCCAGCTTAGTGTCATCTGCAAATTTACTGAGGGAACATTCAATCCCTTCATCCATGTCATTGATAAAGATGTTGAATAGAACGACCCAGGACTGAGCCCTGGGGGACAACCGCTTGTGACTAGCCTCCACTTGGGTTTGGCTCCATTGACCAGCACTCTTTGGGCTCAGCTATCCAACCAGTTTTTAATGGAGCAGACTGTGCACCAGTCCGGGACAGTAGTAGCCAGTTTCTCAAGCAAAATGCTGTGAGGAAACAGTATCAGATATCTTACTAAAGTCCAAGCAGACCACATCCACTAAGTGGGTCACCTTGTCATAGAAGGCGATCAGGTTAGTTTGACAGGATCTACCTTTTGCAAACCCATGGTGACTGGGCCTGTGTCCCTGGCCATTGCGCTTGTGCTGCGTGATGGTGCCCAGGATGATCCTCTCCATGATCTCCCGGCACTTCTGTCTAGGTGAGGTAATGGAAAAAATGATTTGTCCCGTAAGTTCTTGTTTACGTTTATTTTGGATTATATGAACAGATAAGACAATACTGGTACAAAAATTCAAAGCTTGTAATTAGAATGCAGATTTATTATCACATTATAAGGGACAATGAATCAGGATGGGTGATTTTCACAACCAGAGGTATGCTGCCCCTGTGCACTGTAGCTGTAATTCTGATACAGGTATTTCAGCTGAAGGCTGTGGTGGACAGACAAGGAGCTATAGTTGCTGCTTGATTTGTTTAAGGAATGTTGTGTATGAAGCCTATAGATGATACCAGAGCATTCAGAAAAACACCCTTTGAGGTATGAACATCGCAGATGCTAACCAGTAACTTGACTGATATGCTGCTTCTGGATAAATACTGCAGAACTAAACAAAGATTTGTTGGCAAATGATGTAGTTTAAACAGACAGTTATTCAAAGAACTCTTTGCTTACATCCATACTGTGTTAAAGCTTTTCAACTGCAGAGAAAATAAGTGTATTTAACATGTGTAGAAGCAGGTTTTGTCCTCCTCCAAAGATGGTCAGTGAGAAAGAAAATACCACCTCTAACTAGGGTGGTAACGCAACACTTATCCTTATGTCTGGATGAAGGGTCCAAGATACCATTTTGTTACAGTGCTGGTGGTTTGTAAATGTTTGTTTTGTGAGGATTCTTTAGGTAGCAAGATCTGACAGAAGAATTTTTTAGTATGTTTAGGAGAATGAAAAATTGTCATCATTAGTTACGAATTTTGTAAGGAAAATGGGATGAGGGGTGATTGTATTTCCAGTTATGTAACAAAGATGAAAACCCATCATTGTCAAGTTGTTATGGATACTGTGCCTTGGTGTTGACAGCAGGAATCACTTTGGGGTTTTTCCCTGGTGGTTTATTCTCTGAGAGGTGAGTCACAGTTCCTGTTCAGTGCTAGTCCAATTGGATAACACTGGAAGTACTATCTTGCACTGCTTGCAGATTCCCATTCATTCAACTAGAAGAGTCTCTGCTTCGATAGTCTTTATTTATATGCTTTCCTTTTAGATACAGTTGTTTTGATACTACTTCTAATGAAATGAATACATGCATAATCCTTTAAAGAAAAGCAAGTATCTGTAGTTAGAACTGTTCCTTGAGACATGCAGAAAAGCCTTCTACATCCACCTTTCACTCACATACCTGAAGATTTTATCTCTGTGAAAGTACTCAAAAGGAAGGAGATACCTTTTAGGTATAAGACCTTGTAGAAGTTAGTTCTCTTGGACAGTACTGCTAGAAAATTATTAGAAGCATTGGCTATGTAATGTAGTATACAGACATATGGTATAGCTATAAAGTATTGCTCTAAAACTAGTGATAATCAATTTAGTTTTTCATATTTTAGTCCAAAGATACTTTTTTTTTCCTTAACACAATGAGCTGAATCTTACTTTTTTTACTTAAAAGTGGTACACTTAATGGACATCAGTGATTTTAGAATGTTTTCAAAACTCTCATATGACTCAGTTACTAACCAACCGGAGAAGGCTGGGAGGAATTCCTTTTTTGGTTTGAAAATTTCACATGGAAACCAAGAAAGAAATGTATGTGAGTCAGTTGGTTCTATTCCTGCAATCTTACAGCTTACAAGAAGTTAGCTTTGGAATTTGAAAACGCTGTCTCTGTAAAGACTTAAAATAAACTTAACCTCTTGGATTACAAATTGAAAATTTTTTGTGTGAATGTAGTTGTCTCTGCCTTGCAGGATAGTCTTTAGTGTATCATTAATGCTAATACATTGTCATGCTTTCATTTACAACTCTGGAAAAAAAAAAGGCAATAAATCTAGAATCATTTATGTAACGGCGATATCACCTGTGTATCATTGAGAAAATGGTAATCCTCAACTATAGTAGGCTGCTTGCTGAATTAATTTGGTGGCAATATTAGCCTTTAAACTGATTTGTTAATTATTTTGGCATGTAGAGGTTAATGCAAAAGTAGACATAAAAAGTTCAAAGGTTCTGTATTTGAAGAACAGCCAAATCATTAACCAAAATATACTAGAAGCATATTAAGGCAGAATTATACAGCAGAAGGGGAAAATTCTGTATTTTCAGAGGTCGTTTGTTGTTTAATAGTGGTTCTTTCTCTTTGCATTAACAATTAAAGCAAACACAAAGAAAAGCTGCAGACAGACAGACAGAAATGTTTATCCTAGTGTGCATGCAGTCTGGTAGCACACAGCGGATGCTGTTGGAATAATGGCAAAAATCCCATGGCAATTCTTAGAGCTAGACAATTCCTTTACCATTTCACACATATCCACCATGTAGTACAAGTGTCATTCTTTTTGATCAAAGGTACCCACAGTTTCAAAGGGATTCTTTACCTGTGCTATTATACCTCTTCTTCAAAAGAATTACCCAATACCTACATACAGTATTCTATTCCTTTGCAGATGGAAGCTGCATGGACGTTCATGTAATTTCTGTACTCAGTCATCACTATAAAAGAGGTTTATTTTCAGAACAGTAAGACTTGTTAAAACTGTTTTGTAATAAAAATGCAGTTACTATGCAATAAAAAGGAAAGTTTAAGCAATATGCATAAAATCAGAATTACAAATGTGTAAGATTTATAAGTGTCTAAGTGCTGTGCTGCAAACAAATAATGAAGTCTAAGACTTCCGCTAATGATTACTCAGGAAATTATATTAGACATTATGAATAGAGATCTAAATTAACAACACCTTGAATGCTTTGAGCTGCAGTTGCTTCCCAGTGTTTGTTAATAAATCATTAATCAGACGTACACAAAAAGTGTAATGTACAGTTATTTTTTTACTTCATGTATTTTCTCTCATTTCTGTGTGCTAGAGAAAGTGTAACTAAAGTCACACAAAATTTTTCATTGTGAAAATGCACTTTCTTAGCGTTTTCATTTGCCTGTTTTTTACGCAGGTATAAGTGTTACAGTGGTGATGAGCATTTCTGTCATCTTGGTTTCCTGCTAGTATTATGAACTATGTGATGCTGTGAATATATAGTTTATTTGTAGTGTAATTGTTAGGTGATGTAAACATTCCAAATTTTTGAAAAGATAAGGGCTTTCAAGAAGCTTAAATAATAAACTTGTCATTTCCTTGCTTTTATCTGATGCAAGAGCCATTTGACTTTAGGAACCACTAAAGCACTTAATACTTATTGAAAGAAATCACAGAGGCAAATCTGAAAGTGCTTCTTAAACAGACACAGTAGTAATGACTGCGTCAACATTGTTAGAAATAAGCTGCATAAGTAAGTAGTAGTTACATAAAGTAACTTGGATATATAGTCAAGTTGGAGTCGAGTAGAATTCTTAACAACTACCAAATTATTAAAATAGACCAATGCCTTGTCCAGTGCTTTCTGTCTACTTCATAATGTAACTTTATTGAAGAAAAAATTATTTATTAGGCACAATTTTTGAAGCTGTTTGTATTTCCTGTCATTTTTGTCTGCTCTTTGGAAGTTTCTCCTTTAGATAAATGTGATATTTTCAAGTGTGTATCTTTGTGGTAGGTTTAGAAGAGTTTCTGTCATCTTTTTTATCTACTTTGAAATAACATTTTGAGCTCTTTCTTACTGTTCTGAGTGTTCTTTTACCTGTTTTACAAATGGTGGGGTGGGGAGTTACTGTTCTTGTTCTGTTCATTCCTCCTGGTATAATGCTTTTAGAAGACACAGGATGCAACTGTACGCTTTCTTTATAGATGGAAGTGGCGACAGAGGTGAGAAGGATGCCAGCAAAATTACAACCTATCCACCAGGCGCTGTCCGCTTTGACTGTGAACTGCGAGCGGTACAAGTCAGTTGTGGATTTCACCATTCAGGTAAAACCAAATAAAATGTTAATTATTCTGTATAATTTTGGTTGCGTATGGGGTGTTTAATATTGCCATGTTATGGATATATGCAGAAGTGTTAAAGGTTGAAAAGATTGCAGTATAATTTTGTAGCCTTCTACACTGTGCTTCAACAGTGAAAAGGACTGAAGGCATCATGTATCGAGTTAAATCAGAGCTTTTAAGCAATTAGAGTAGTTTGAAATCATCTTCATGCCACATCTCTACCCCTGCAAAGAGGTGCCACCGTGATGGGTTGTGGAATCTAGTACAGATCTCTTAGCATTTCATCAGGGATTAATGAACAAAAGCTGACCAACACTGATGTTGTACCATGCTAACTTATTCATATGTCAGAAAAACATTAATCTTTGTTCATTTTTCAGTGGTCTTGATGGAGAACGGTGATGTTTACACATTTGGATATGGGCAGCATGGGCAACTTGGTCATGGTGATGTTAATTCCAGGTGAGCTGGTAAATAAAATATATTGTATATTGCTGTACTGCTACATAAAAAGTGTTGAAATTTCTGTTTCTCTGTAGCTAGGAAATGTGAAAACTCCAGTATCATCCAAATAAAGTTGATAAGCTCTTGTTCTGCACTTACTCCATGTAACCCCCTGGATATAGATAAACAGCATTGTTGTACTGTACAAGTAATTAGCTTAATACATGAAGACTTCTGTGTGCTTACTTATTAGCATAGCTTTGATAATTGTGTTTTAACTGCTGCTGTCTCTTCAGTTCTCCCTACGTACATGAGAATGACGTTGAAATGTCATTAAGATTTTATCATTTCTGTAGAATACTTCATATGCAATAATTCAAACAGTATGATGTTGTAAACTTAGATTAACTGGTTTCTTTTGTGCCATTGGCAGTAGTTAAAATAAAAATCTTATTTCTGTGTATTGTTAATCTCCAAAATTAATTCACTACGCTTGAGTCTCAGCTGCGTTTCGTAGACACTTTGGATGTCAGCATGAGTGTGTTGTGTGCTTTTTTTCTGGTCAGTGGAATTTAAGAAATCAGCAGTGTGTAGAGAGATATTTGACTAACCACCCACTACTTACCTACTTTAAGTGTGCTCTGTAGCTCTGTAAACTTTATGGGATTGATCTCCATTGACTACAGTGAGAGCATAGGTAATGAAATATAGGTGTCTTTAATATGAAGTTCAATCTCATCCTTAGTATCTTATCTGGTCATTACAGTAAAAAAAACCAAAAAACAGTGTCTTGCCATAAAAGGAAATGTGATAATGTTGCTCTTTGCATACGTACAAACAGAATAGGAGGAATTGTTGAGGCTTTGTGTACATCCTGTAATGTCCAGTATCCTTGACATCCATGACCTGTCTTCGGTTCTGTCACTTCTCTTGTAGCAGTGAGAGAGAATTACTGAACATCTATCTTGCTAATATCTTTGACCACTTCAAAATCATTTAGTTTGTCAAGTTTCTGAAGAAATCTTCATCTTAAATTTCATTGGATTCACTAAGTAATGGGGAGAGGGAAGGAAGAGAAAAGTTACTCAACGTGTAACTTTGTATTGATTGTTGTGCATAGTGTTAGGCTCTAAACTGTTACTCCTACTCAGTTTGCATTGGATTAATGAATGTTCCTGCCTATGGTAGAGCCATATAACAGATTGTTATTATTTTTCATTCCTGGAAATTCCTGTATACTTAGTCCAAGCTTTAGAATTTGCTGGCAATTCAAGTCACTACTATAGTAAGGCCAGTTTCTGTCTTAGAACCGAAGAGGTACAAACAGCAGTGGCAATAGAAACTGCATTTGTACTGATAACTTACCATCTCTTGTTTCTAACTTTGATGAAAACATTTGACTTTTCTGAAGGCATCAGAACTATTTTCTGTACCTGTCAGAATTTCAGGCAGTTAACCCCACATCTGTTGCGTATTTATACAGCAACTGGACTGGAGACTAAATGTAGTTCCAAGTTCGATCCTAGAAGACAATATGAAACATCCTGAGACAAATGATAGTGCTTGACCATGCCTAGAATCTGAGAAGGCATAAGCGACTTGGCACTGACCTTTGTATCATTCTACAACAGACCCTAGAGAGTATCTGGAAAAAAGCCTGGAAGAAATTTGGAGTATGTCCTGTGCATGAGAACTGGCTATAGTACTATATTGCTGTTTAGCACCATCATTCAAATGATGATTTCCTCATTGATATACTTCTTTTTCCAGCTTTAAGTAGAGATATCTCCTCTGTCCTCACAGTAAGGGATTCAGAGAAGGAAACAGGGAATCCTTATGCAGAGTTCCACCTCAGTTGGGTCGCAGTGGTGCTCAGATGGCCAGCTCCAGCCAGGTCAGTGGTATGTCAGTCATGCAGTGTGTCACATTGCCTGTATTGACCTCAGGAAGACCATCATCTTCTGAATCCAGGAACTGATCCTCTACTGTGTTGTTTCCAGGAGAGAGAGGGGCGGGGAGGGGGGGAAGGAAATAATATTTAGACAGTCTAGCTAGCATATCTAAATATGGGAGGTCCTGAAATAGGACCTGTGAGGAAAAATGCAGGAGCTGTCATTTTCATCTGAGGTGAGGGAGCTGTCTGCATTGTCAGATGAAGCAATGATGGGCGTTTCTGGGAAGCAACTGATGACTTCCTGTATTTCCTATATTTGAAAAAAGTCTTGAAAATACTTAGCTGCTTGGAATCCTGTTCACCTGTCCAGACATGTCTTTCTCCTTAAATTAGGAGTTTCTGTATTACTCTTAATGTATGGTAAACACTATGCATTCTTTCTACTCTTTGATACTCCTTCAGTAGCAGTGAGGTGTATTACATGCCCTGGAAGGGTGTGAAGCTACTTTTTATGCTAATAAGCAAGCAAAACAGCAGATGAACAACATGATGTGATTCTCCGTAAACCATTAGTAGAGCTGAAATGGTCTGGAGGAACAAGCAAATACACACAAGGTGGTGTTATTATTTTGTCTAGCAAAGACTTCAGCCATTGACAAGTGGACCACTTAAAAATGCAAGTGGTGTTGTTCCTGAGGGCTATTTTTTTCTGTGTCAGTCTGCCAGAGCCATTAAACTAGCCTACCTAGGCTTTCTGCTGTAAAATCTACAGTGGCAGATGTTGATGAGCTATTTGCTGCATGAAAGATTTGTCAGTGTCTGCTTATATTCTTGAACTAGATGCTGGTGAATAGAAACAGTGGAAGCAGGAAATGCTTCGCAGTGTTTAGTCTCAGTGAGAAGTAGTATGTCTTGTACTCAGGTCAGCAAGGGCCTGTTTATTGATGATGCTTCTCTCAAGAAACTGAGACTTAAAATTCCAGGATCTTTGTTATTGATCAGAATTTGCCCGCATTTCTTGCATGAACTGTTGATTTGAGCATAATGTTAGCAAGCACACGATCTGGCAGTCGAGCTCCAGAAATGGAACAGCTAAAGTAAGACAATCCTGATGGGATTTTGCTTCTGAAAGTCCAACAGTAACATGGAAGAAAACTGAGCAGAACTTCCAGGACAGTCACACAATGATCAGGTTTGGAAGGGACCTCTGGAGATTATCTAATCCAACCCCCTCCTCACCAGATCAGGATCACTTTGAGCAGTCTGCACAGGACAGCATCCAGGAGAGTTTTGAATGTCTCCAGAGATGGAGACTCTGTAACCATGGAGTCAGTTATGTTGTATTTGAAGAAAAAGTATAGAGACCATATCCTATTAATATCTTTGTGAAAAAAAAAAAGTTTCCTCATCTTTGATAGAACTGTGTTTTTATGTGCATTGTCTGATTATTTTTACTTACAGCTATTCACCAAACTTTTGTTACCTCTAAAATTCTCCATTGCTTTTTTTAACTCTATATTGTGCAAATCTGTAATTGGCAGGAGTTACTACAGTACACGCGACACTGTAGCCGGTGGTGAACCTGAATTTACAGCTCTATGGTCAGCTACCCCAGTGACCTGTCAGCCAGCTGTTGCCTGGTTAGGTACCATGGACAGCGACTGATTGAACAGTGGAGTTCTTAAAGATTGCATACACCACCAAAAATGCTTCCCCTTCCAGATGGAAGAGGGTTTCAGTGTGACAGCCAAAATGCATTTGGACCTTCCGTGGGTTCTAGAATTAGCTGGTTGCATATACAACTGCTGCTTTTCATTCAGCAACCTTATATTTTCCCAAGAGATCTCCGCTTACTTTCTCTACAGTTGAGGTTGGTCATCTGTGATCAACCTGTGTCAACTACAAATGTCATCCAGAAGCCAGAGAATCTGTGACATGAGTGTGTCCTTCAACTCCATCTGAGAAGAATACTTCTTGCTTTCTCCCATTCACACGGAGAAACCTTGCATGTCAAAACTTTGTCCAAAGAGTCTTCCTTAAGCGTCTGTGCCAAGATTTTTCTGTGTTGAGTTTCAGAGGAATAGGAAAGTACTCAATAATATCACAAGTGTTAAAATCCATATACATCAGTCAAACTAGCCTACTGCATTTTTCAAAGTCCCTCATCCTTATATAGAGTGAAAACTACTTTTATGTAATTTTACTTGATTTTTGATGCAGTTAAATGTCTTAAGCTTTTTCCTGTTCATTTCTTTAGTTGATATGTTGTAGTTGACCATTCCAAAAGCTGGGTAAAGCTACTTAAGAGCATAACCTACTGGATCTGTCTACATTAGTTGCTTGACCATTTTTGCTCCCCTGTTGTCAGGGAGTATCATACACAGCATTCAGATAATATTGCTGATAGACTCAGTTGGCAAAACAGCAATATAAATAGTTTTGGTGACAGTAGCTTAATGCTTATGTATCAAAAGGATGAAGTATTCACTGTTTAAAAAAAAACCCGACAGGTATTGATAATTCTGTGCCTCCAGGTATCATAATTGGGGCAGGGGGCAGCAGTGAACTGGAATAGAATTATTTCCTTTTGACAGAAATACTTGTGGATTAATTCTTAATTAAGCTTTTCCTGCTTCAGTGCCATTTTTATATTCCTTAAAGTTAATGGGTGTAATGGGTGGCAAATGTAAAGTTTCTTCCATTACTTTATAATATATTTTCATTGCTGCCGCTAAACTTTATGCATCTGTGTATAAGCCTAGTGATGTTCAAACTCATGGGCCTACAGACCAACAAAGGCTTCTGTATGTATGAATGTCATGTTGTGCATGTCTCTCCATCTCTACTACAGTCAACCACTGAAAGCTACATTCACGACGAGGGAATAATTTCTTTCTGTATACATGTGTGCCCTCCTTAGGTCATCAGCCTGTGTTCATACAGTGTTCCTTTGTTCCACGTTTCCCTGTGTTCTTTTCCCATCTTCCCTTTCCCTACTGAACATGACTCTTCTTCCTACTACTGTCTTGACTTCTGTTTCACAGACAAAACCAGAACATGAAAATAATCTATCCTTTGCCCATCAGCTGCTAAACAAGTATTTGGTAATGGTGGGCTGACACTTTTTAATATTTTTTTTTTATTTTTGTAAAAATTAAATTATTTAATTTAATTAAGTCTTTTATTAAAACAACCTGTTTCTGTTTTAGATTAACCTACTTTTTGAGTGTGTATGTTTTTAAAAATAAGTTTAAACACTATTGCTGTTCTCTGGGGTCATAGTTCCCAAACACACAGTTATTTGGGAGTAACTTGTTCTTTAAATATGTAGTCTAAGTCTACAATAAATATGAAATCTAGATAGACATTCATTATGGGATTCAAAATTTGGTACAGTCGTTATAGGTATCTGATCAATTTGTGGTTGATATAAACGTTTTAGTATCTCATACTTTTTTAATACTTTTCGCTCTTTCTGTCATAAGTCATCGTTTAATATTTTCTTTCTTCAAATCTGGATTGTAGTATTTGGAGGGTTTTTTTTCTTTCATTTTTACTGGAATGGGAAGTATATTTTCTTATACCTAGGAATCACATGGATTAGACCTTTTCAAAACTATCTGAATGCTTGGAGAGCTTTGCTCTTTCTTGAGTTTGAGTTTGATAGAGCCAGTTTTTTAATGCTTTATTCTTCCTTAGAAAGCTGATGGAGGTGGGTAGACCTTCTGTTTTCTGTAATTCCATGCACAGTGATCTCAGAATAGATGGATCAGTATCGCTTCTGGTAGTTCTACTAGGGTATGAACCACATAAGGTTTTGATTGCTGCATAATGCTTTTTTTTAAGTGTTTACTGAACATCCTCACTACAGATTATTTTTTCATTTCTACAGTTCAGTGCAATATATTTTATATATATATGTATATACATGTATTTTAGTGTAACTCTGTAACATTAATCTTAAAATTGTGTATTAAATAACTGTTTTTATTATATGCTAATTTCTGTATTTTAATTGAAAAGAGAGGATACATGATCTGGTTGCCTGTAACAGGAGGGCATAAACTTAAGAATCCAGTGATATCTTTCAAACCTACGTTCATTTAAGATGTAAGATGCTGCTTGATTCTGGTTCCATATAGCATATAAACATGGTGAGACTGTTTCACAGTGACTGAAATCCTTATAATACTAATGTATGCCTTAAATGTTGCAGAAGCATGTACTGATAATAACATTCATTTATTTTGGTATAGGGGATGTCCCACTTTGGTGCAAGCATTGCCAGGTCCTAGTACTCAAGTTACTGCTGGGAGCAACCATACAGCTATTCTCTTAATGGATGGCCAGGTTTTCACATTTGGAAGTTTCTCAGTAAGAAAATAATAATATTTACTTACGGGAATAAGCTAATAGCTATTGTATTGTTCAGAGACCTTTCAAAACTTTGCTTATATTTGCTCTTACAGAAATACTGTAACTTATGCATTTTTTTTTGCCTGGTTTAAAAATATGGCCTCTGATTTTGCTGTGGTTAGAAAAGCGTGATGCCATAAATTCTTGGTGTTTACATTTTAATGAAGATGGTGATTTAAAACTGTTCACCAGTTTTCTCAAACTCTTACTGTTGTATATTCTATACCTGTCTGTCTACATTTGTTAGAAAAAAGTGTCCTATTTTATTTCATAGAAATGACAGTGAGTTTCAGAAATTACACTAAAACTTCAGGGGAGATTATTGCTCAGTATAACACAGCATAACTCTTCACTCATATCTGCATGGCATATATTCTCCTGTGTTCATGTAGAATCCACTCTTGTATTCAATGAATAAGCACTTCAGGATTGTTTAGTTCCCTTTCACCCTGACTTTAAAACTTTGTGCTTCTTTGTCTTTGCAAATACTCCCTCACTGCAATGTCTCCAGAGTCATCTCTTGTTTCTACTTTCCCCACTACCCTTCTTTTGGGAAAATCTGGAATATATGTATTAAGCTTTAAAAACTGTCTACTGCTATATGCAACATAAGAGAAATTACACCTTTAGAAATATTTTTACTAAAAGAAAAAGGTGAAGACTGAATATTTAGAATTGGAGTATTCATGTTTTGAATTGTGTGCCACAAGATTGCTTACACATTATGTAATATCTTTTTACTTTTCAGACTTGCAGAGCTTTTTATCCCTTAGTCAAAAGTGACTTGTAAACAAAAAGTGTAAGCTTTCTTGACTCCCTGTGAAACTTAGCCTCTAAAAACCCAAATTTTCTCAGTAGTAGGATTCAAAAACCTGTTAGACCATATTTAAACTAGCTGATCTATGCATCTGGTTTGAATTATGTAATGCTTGAAAGTTGGTTGAAACCTCAAAATCAAGACAAGCTCAAAAGCTGTGTTTCTTGAAAATATCTTCTGAGTTTACTTCTATGTAGTGTTGTGTAGAAAGAGAGGAATAACATGCTGGACATAAGATTTTTGCTGTAAATGAACATTTTTTTCCCCCTTGCCTTGATTCCCTTAGCCTGTGATGAATTTCCTTTGAGTAAGGTAAATGGAGTCTGAACAGGTTTATTGAAATAGTTCTTACTGTGTATTTAAGTACAGTATAAGAACTGCTGGCACATCTCTCAGTGCCTAGTTGTATATAGGAGATAAGGCCCTCGATATTCAGGTTAGGATGTAAATGGGCCTATGCAGATGTGCTTACGTAGGTACTTCATACTCTTTAACTCAGTTTTGGTATGCTGATCAATTTCTAGGTATGTTTAGGACCTGTTTGCACTGTAAGACTTACAGTCCGTGTAAATTCAGTATTGTGTGGAATTCAGACTGAACCTGAATTTAGGTTATTGGGGGCTTTTTTCCTCTATTAATTCATTCCTTGCTTAGCATGGAAGTGATTCCCCTAGTGACGATTGAAGGAGAATAAACGTTTCTTATAAAATTGGTTCTGAAGGTGGAAGAGTGTGTTATCAATCATGAAGAGCTGTGAGTTGCAAGAAAAAGCCAATTCACTGAAAAGCCTAACTAAATAAGGAGGACAGCATCTTCCAGTAACTTTTCTTGTGTTTGTGTGAAAAGTTTCACTTAAAGTAGCTGTTGCTTCTTGAAACTAGTTTTGTTTGTACCAGTAAACTACCTCTGCCAGTTTACTGGTTTTGTATGTTGAAACTATCAAAGTAACTTTTACTCTTTGATACTTCTAATTACTGTTACTTACTAATTCTTGCATTCTATCTTTAGAAAGGTCAGCTTGGTAGACCAATTCTGGATATGCCCTACTGGAATGCAAAACCAGCACCTATGCCTAATATAGGCTCTAAATATGGACGCAAAGCGACATGGATTGGAGCAAGTGGAGACCAGACTTTTCTCCGCATCGATGAAGCTCTCATTAACTCGCATGTGCTTGCTACATCCGAGATATTTGCAAGCAGGCATATAATAGGCAAGAACTCTTCTAGGATATTTTAAATGCTTATAGAAGTTTTGAAGAAAAATAGCTTTGGCTATGCAAGTAATAGAGGAGCAGCAAGTCTGTGAACAGAGGGAATTACTATACTTTTTAGTTACACTGCACATGGTGATACTAGCTCCTTTAGAAATGTAGCTTTGTTAAAATGTGAATGTAAAGCCAAATCTTTTCTTTCACTTTAATTACTATGGTGTATTTTTGTGCTGTAGTAGTATCACTATTCTTCCCTGCTACATTAATACTGGAAAATAACATGTAAAGAGTGGGGTCTTCATGGTTTTTCTTTTTGCTTCCTGATCTAGGTCTGGTACCAGCTTCAATATCAGAACCTCCTCCTTTTAAGTGTCTTCTGATAAACAAAGTAGATGGCAGTTGCAAAACATTCAATGATTCTGAGCAGGAAGACCTTCAGGGTTCTGGTGTGTGTCTGGATCCTGTCTATGATGTTATTTGGAGGCAAGTGTGGATTATAGCTATTCAAGTCATAGTATAGATATACTTTCAAAAATAATTTTGGGGAGGCTGGAGGGTTTTTTATGTATATTTCCCAGGTAAATAAATGAGTCTTCCACATATCTAACATTTTTTTTATTTGTTCAAGTAAGTCAAAAGGAAACATCTCTTGCCTGAATGTTTATGGGGTTTTTTTTATTTCATTCATTTTTGCATCATTCTCAGTTACAGTCTAATGTTTAATGGACCCCATTCTGTTCTGCTTGTTTACTCTGTTTACCTTACTTTCCTCATCTACTTAACACTTTACTGAATATTTTCATTTTCTAGCCATACCCAGCTTCTACAAACTTGCATTTTAAATGATCATCTCCCAGGAATTAAGGAGGTGTTTTAAATTATCTCCTGGGAATGGAAAAGGAGAAGAGATGGAGTAATGATAGTCTTTTCAGCTCTGAAATTTTGAGAGGTCAAAATAAAGGTGGCACAGATGTTCAAATTCCAGTAGTATTTATTTTGTGCTCTTCAGGGATGGCTCTTTTCAGGAGTTGGAGCAGGCATAGATCATAAACCATTGTACAACACCCAATTCTTCTGTAATGATAGAAAAGCTGCTAGACAGGATTTGGAAGAGAAATTTGAACTGTAATCTGAGTATGAGTGATGGATGACGTTTAAACTGTTTAAAGACTTAAGCAAAACAAAAAGAATAGTTAGAACAAAGAAGGATAACAGTCTGCATTCATCTGGAAAAGATAGTATCATGTAGGCTCATCTGTTTAAAAAATCATGTCCATAGGCTGCTTGCATCGTACTTTGGATGTCTTTATCCAAAATTGAGATTGAGGAGCTTAATAGAAACTTAAAGCTAACTCATGCACATTTGCTAGGCATATTCCTTTATGACTTCTGAAGTTTATTGTGTGAAAATAGTCCTGCAGTACCCATATCCCCAAGATTGTTAGAATCTCATCCCCGGGTCACAGTTCTTACTCAAAATTGAGATGTGAAATAAGGATGAGTAGCATCCACATCCCTCAAAGTTCTTGGTCATACTATTAGATGCATGATTAAAATGCACTGAAAGATTCAGGTTTTTTCAGTTTACAAAAAAGGCAGCTATCAATATCAGTGGGAAGGCAGGAAGTTTCAGAGGGGAAAAGGTGATGACACTCCACTTCAAGTAAGACAGTAAAATGGTTATTCAGCTTAAAGATATTATGGGTAAACGTGGGTAGAGGTATTCTGCTGTCTTATTCTGAAGATTATTTTTGTTGCATCCCATTCTCATTTAGTAGAAACTACTAAAACAGTCTAAGGACAATGCATGTTAATGAACATGCCTTTTTGTCATGAACTATTTGGTATATTATTCCTGTCTATTTAAATGAAGAGGGCATTTTCTCTGTACAGAGAGACAGCATTCTTGATTACATGGATTTTAAATATTTTCCACACAGGTTTGTGACTTTTTCAGTTCGTGGTAAAATTCAAGTGGTTAAATAATTTAATGTGAGTTAAATAATTTAATATGAGTGTGCATATAAACTTGTACATTGCTGACTCGTATAAATCCTGAGTACATAGGGTACCCTATAATATTTTCAGTTAAATTTCCTTCTCTGATAGACCATTTTAGCCACATTTAGATTTTTATAAGTGTGGCAAATGAAAAACTCTATTTCTGCTTTTGAACACTCCCATAGGCATGGTTTTCCTTTTTACATAGGGATATGAAAAACTATTACTTTGTTTTTCCTCTGTTAATCTATAATATAGAAAATCTTTGTATTCTCTTGTTTGTGCTGCCTATATATAATCCCATAAATACTCATAAGGTGATGTTTTCCCTTTAAAAAAGCCCAAACAAAATATGTTGGATTTTTCAACATCTTTTTACTATAATTTGAAGGTGAGTAAATATTTTGGTTTCATTTGGATTCTTGTATCATTTTTGAGCACATTTGACATTCAGTCTACTGTTTTACTAGTTATTCATGCTTCTTAATAAATTATGCTGGTTTTATACATATTTGCTTTGAAAAACATGTCACATTTTCTGAAATTTGTAAACCCATATTATGACTGTTTGACTTGAAGTTTATGTGTATTTGGCATAATGTTCCATTTTAAGAATTTGTATAGCAGATCTACATTTTATATAGCTTGTAGAGCTTAAACACAAAGATCTGGTAATTTTTTTTTAATTATGTAAAAGGTGGGGTTTTTTACTCTCTTTTGTCTTTCTGTAGGTTTCGACCAAATGCTAGGGAACTGTGGAGTTACAATGCAGTAGTTGCCGATTCCAGGCTTCCTTCAGCTCCAGACATGCAATCCCGGTGTAGTATTTTGAGTCCAGAACTTGCTTTACCAACAGGTTCCAAAGCTCTAACCACCAGATCTCATGCAGCTTTGCACATCCTAGGTATACATTTATCGTTAATGAATCAGAAGGGTAGATAAAATAAACATTAATTAATTTATAAATTCATTATAAATCTAACAGCTTTCTGGCCTTTCTTTTTAGATGCTTTTTAGTCTTTCATCATTGCTGTTAACACCCGATCTGACTAATACACGTTAATTTTAATCAAAATTGTTATCTTCTTCCATCTTGATGCTAGAGGATTCTAGAGTTCTGATGGAACCTGCTAATAGAGGTCTGCATAATAAAATGGGAGACCTTTTTAGATGAACTTTATGGACAGTCTGTAGAATAAAGTTAGTAATAATAAGTTTACCTGAAGTCTTCAAAAGAGGACAACATGCTCTTAAACAAGCTATTTTTATTGTAAAGTAAGTGCAGCATCTAAAATTAGAATTTACTCTGCACTTTTGCATGATGGGTCACTAAGAGTAATGTCATTTCCTTTTGTAGTCTAAAAGGTTTACCAAAACAAAAAATAATCCCACTATTAATCTATAAACTAGCCATATGCAACATACCTAGTGCTTGAGAAAACAGCTGTAGAAGTTATTTTGGCTCACTTGCTCACTGATTGTGAAGGGTGATCAGTTCCTTGTCCTGAAGAAATTAAAAGCAATTGATCTTCAATAGTGAACCTCGAGATTCCTTAGCAGTGACCCCTGACCTAATAAAAGCTATAATCGTATCTGTTAGCGTATGTGTGGTTTAAGGACAAAAAGGTTAGGTTGCTTTGATCTTTTTAACTAGTATTCATTTCCATTTCACTGACTGTAATCAACAGTGAGAAATTTTAGATTGTTCTTGGTTTTGCTTTCTTTTAGGTTGTCTTGATACTTTGGCTGCTATGCAGGACTTAAAAATGGGCGTAGCGAATATGGAAGAAGAGACTCAAGCAGTAATGAAAGTTTATTCTAAAGAAGACTATAGTGTTGTTAACAGATTTGAAAGTATGTACAGAGTTAAACTTCATAGCATGAGTTTATCAGACTTGTGGAATGAAAGATGAAGGTATATTAACTGTGTTTTTATTTTATTTTCTTCAGGCCATGGAGGAGGCTGGGGATATTCAGCCCACTCAGTAGAAGCTATCCGTTTCTGTGCTGATACTGATATTTTGTTAGGTGGTCTTGGTCTTTTTGGAGGTAGAGGTGAATACACAGCTAAAATAAAGGTAAGGTTTTTGTTTCATTTTAAACAATATTATGTTTCAAAACAGCAACTTTACAAATGCCACCTAAACCCATGATATTTTATTTCTTGATGAAGGAGTGGTTTACTGTATCTGAAAAGCAATAGGAGTAAGTAAGAGAAGTAATGAACCTTATACAGGTAAGATGGGTGAAGTAGAGAATTACTATTGTTAATTGTCAAAAACTGGCCTACTCTTACCTTCACTAAGTGCTGTGCCACTTCACAGGTGTTTTAGAATGGTTTTGTGATTTTTTTCTTTTTCTTACACAAAGCTCAGACATACACCTGCAACAAACTGGTGTTGTGACCTTCAAGTTAGAATCACATTTTATGTCAGAATGCACAAGGGACTGTGGCTCAAAACCAGAAAAAGAGCACTCATCAGTATCTGGAATTCTTTGGTGCCAGCTGGACCATGACTTCCCACTGTCTCTGCCACTTCTTTCTCTGACTGCTCTCTGGATAGCTTCACAGCTGGTATTCTTCAGCTGAGAGCAAATGACATCGAACATATTTAATGTGGTGCCAAATGTGAGGACTAAGAGGACTGGAGCATGTGTGCTGATTTTTCAGTAAATAATCATTAACTCATGCTTTAGATTTCAAAATCCCACATAAACACACAGTATAATAACAGCTCTGTTTTCTGATAAGTACCCTCTGTTCCTGCATTTAGTAGAGATTTCAGAAACTCTGCAAAAGGCCTTGTAAACGAGTGATCTAATATCTGTCTGAGATTTAATAAAATGTATATATTTAGAATATGCTACTGTTACTTGTCAGTTTAGTGGTTTATTGAGTTTTCTCTGTCTTTGCAGCTGAGTAGATGTTAACATTTGTTTTAGGGAAACTGATGGCAGTGCTTAGCAGCAATATCTGCATAAGACAACAGGAGAACCAAATAAGCAGTTGTATTTTTATTCTAGTTTAACTGTGACTGAGAATTGCAAATGGTTAAGGAAAGAAACTTCACCAAAAAAAAAAAAAAGGCAAGCATGACAAATATTTAGATATAAAAGGTAGCACACACTGTAGTAATATTATTTCAATTTGTTTCAGATTGTCTAGGATTAGCTTATAGCCAGGATAAGATTTGTCAGTCCTACCATAGATAATCTTTGTACTAAATAGGCATTTCTAAGAGAAGTCAAAGGCATGTGTTGTGATCCTTTTTCAAACTGATCAAGCTGTAGAAGTGATTTTTGTCTGAGTAAGAAACCCAGGTTCTTTTGAAAAAGGTATGATCTGTCCTAGTCACAATTTATGACATAATGACTAACTATCTCTGCTAAATAGTCAAGCTGTCACCTTCCAGAAAATTTGCATGTATCTTGAGCGCGTTTCAGTCTGTGGTGGAAAGCTTGCACCTTTTCACAACTTTTGTCTTTTTTTTAGATGCTCTGCATTTAACTTCCCTATAAGATTTAGTGAGTTTCTCCAGTTAAGAATATATCTGCACGTAATGCCAGGATGTCAGTGTGATTGCTGTGAAACGTTAATGACATTACAGAATTCTGACTTCCAGATAGGGATTTGCCTGTCAGTACCTAGCCATTGTTTCTGAGAAGTGGAAAGAACTGCAACAGACAATTTCCAGAATGCCAGGCAGGAAAAAGCTGTATTATGAAGGTTCTAGCAACTAAGATGTATTTTTTTCTTTCTTCTCCAGTTGTTTGAATTGGGTCCAGATGGGGGAGACCATGAGACAGATGGAGATCTTCTTGCTGAAACAGACGTCTTAGCATATGATTGTGCTGCCAGGTAAGATGTTTTTCTTGATCATTCTCTTTACTTTCTTATACACATTTTTAAATCAGTTTAGATATCAAAGAGATTATCTACATTGTTAGAACTTTGTACCAAGTGATGTAAAACTTCAGGTCAAAGTGTGTTGGGTAAAGTAGTAAAACACCAAATACCTCACTAAACCATCGTGGTACTAAATTAAAAGAAGGAAAAGTAGCCTCACACTTGCTCTTCTATAAAGCAAAGTCAAACCCCGTATTTCCTGTGACGAAGACAACATTGCAGCAGTTATTTTGACTACTTCCATCAAAAAGATGCTTTCAAGAAAGCACAAATGCGTATTTGGAATAACTCATCATTAAAATTACTGCAATATGAAATTACCATAACCAAAAGAGGGGTTATTGTTCTTCAGCTGATTAGAATGAAAGCATTTATTGTGTGAAAGAATTTGTGTGTGTGGATGAGGTAAGCCATGTTTTAGCTGCTTTCTCATTCCCTGTTAGGAAATAATTTAACATAACATCCATGACTAATTATTTTAGGTTTAATCCTTATATATGAATATCCCAACTATATAGTCTACTACTTTCTTAAATATTCATAGATATTCATAATATTAATTCCTAAGAATTTATGTATAAGCTCTTGTTACTTACAAAAATTTATCCAGCATCTTCTGAATTTAATTAGACTAATATAATGAATACCTTGCCTGCAGTATTATGTATTAAATTTAATTGGATCTGTGTGTGTTAATTTAATCTCTACTTACTGCATTTGGCATTTGATATCTGATTTTCTAAAACTGTCAAATCAAGCTCGACTTGACTGTTGTATTTGATTTGACTCGGCATTTGTAGGTCCTTCTGAATTACTGCTTTGTGATTACTACAATATTTTCCAACAGAATATTTTTAAGTGTTGAATTTTGGATTAATCAATTTCATTAATTGTCAGTTGTATTTTATAAGCTGCATGTAATTCATTATCATATGCATGATAAATCTAAAAATTAATTCATATGTATCTTTTTTTTCAAATTTAACTTCTAGAGAGAAGTATGCAATGATGTTTGATGAACCAGTACTCCTCCAAGCTGGTTGGTGGTATGTAGCCTGGGCAAGAGTATCAGGACCTAGCAGTGATTGTGGATCTCATGGACAGGCCTCTATTACTACAGATGATGGGTATATTTATTTCCTTTATTTCTTATTGAAGAAGTGAGATCTAATATTGCTTGAATAATGATTGAATTATTTCTCTTTCAGTGTTGTATTTCAGTTTAAAAGTTCCAAGAAATCAAATAATGGTACGGATGTTAATGCAGGGCAGATACCGCAGTTACTATACAGGTAATATTTTGAACTCTACTTAGAACAACTTGCTGACATGCTTTTTTAAACAGAGAGAGACCATGTTAGAGTAAGCACGTGTTTAAGGAAATAATTATTTTATTAAGCTAAGGAAGTCAGTAGCTGAAACACATAGGGCAAATTTAGTGTCTTTGAGGAAAGTATTAGATCCATAATACCAATATTAATTTCTTTGCAGTTTTCCTTTAAGAGACTGTACGCAATACGTTAAGTTCTGAGACTTTGGTTTAGCCTAAAGCTTCATTATTTCATCTAATANTTTTTTTTTAAATTGGGTGTTTTTTTTTTTTTTTTTTTTTTTTTTTTTGGCTAGTTGGGAAGTATTCTATTTAGCAGGCCTCAGTTTAGGAGCTCTATACTCCCAAACAGATGATCTTAATGAAAAGAGGAAACTACAAACAAATCACGCCCACCCACCTCCAAAATAAAAAAAGAAAAAAAACAAACCCACAAAATGAATAGTACTTTACAATAAGTTATCATGAAAAATGTTGTGTTTTAAACATAAAATTTAAAATGTTTTTAAAAGCATGGGATCTTTCATTGTACTGCTGTTATATTTTTCTGATTTCCTCAGATATATAAGAGACCTAATGTTTATATTTTTGTGTGTATTCCCCCTCTCGTGTGCCCATGTTAATACTGAAACTTAGCAATACAACTGGTATGAAGATGTTCTGTGTCCTTTCTAAGCATGGTCTTTTTAGGGTCCCTTATCAGAACAGCTCACAGGTAAGCTTTGTGTCTGTAGGACCCCCTAGGTCTTCAGAGGAAGGTAACCAAAAGAGAAAAATACTTCTTTACTAGGAACCAGAGTTCTTGAAGATGTATTTTTCTCATTGTTCTTACCCTTCTTGTCTTTCTCTTTCCTGTTGTCCATAAAGTCTTGTCTTTTTGGATAGCATATGGAGTGTAACTGAAAGGATAAAGGTTGCTCAGACTTGCATCTCCCTGTAAGTGGATGGAGTTTATCTCCACAGATTCTAATAGACAAAATAAAGTGTTGGTTCTGGTTGCTTGTTATGCCTTCTTATCTCCAAGTAAAAATGATTATGTGCCCTAGACGTAAACTAATAGTGTTCTTAGAGGAGTAATGTTTCTGATCTTAAAATCTCATCTGGATAAATAAAAAAATACTTGTTATAATTTCATTTTAGATCTCAACTTGATTATCGTCACAATTCTGCCACTTGAACCAAATTAAAGATACTTGATGGCTAATCTAGAAGGAACTTCAGGAAATTCTGCTGAAATTGAACCTTAAACCTTTCTTCTACTTCTGTTCTATTTGAACAATATAAGTAGTAAAATCATGGTGTTAATTTCAAGTCTGTTCTTAAATTGTTCTTCCAGGCTGCCAACAAGTGATGGCAGTGCGTCCAAAGGAAAACAACAAACGAGTGAACCTGTGCATATTTTAAAGAGATCTTTTGCCAGAACTGTCTCAGTGGTGAGTGTTATCAAAAAATTTGTTTCCTGCAAGTTTATTCATACTTAGAAATCAGAAAGACCTACGTGTGGAAATAACTAATGAATTTTTGTCTGCTTTACCAAAGAGAAGTATTCTGATATAAGAACATTATAATTTTTGTCTTTTTTTTGAAGATACCAGCTCTAAATTTAAATCTAAGATAAACTTGGTATTGAGGATCAGAGGCTTTTAATACATTTGTGTTCAAGATTTAGTTTACTTTTCATGTCAGCTGCTTAATTTTGGTGGGTTTTTTGGAGGATGCTGGGCTGAATTCATATTTACTTGTTGTATTTGGTGTACAGTGCTTAACCCCTGACAAGAAATTAGGACTAGGAGCTTTACTATATGCTCTCTTCCATGGCTTTTAAATTACTGTCATTAATTAGCCATTGGTGAGATTCATCTTCCTTTTGGATGTTTCCCAATATACAGATAACATTTAATTAAACTTTGATAAGATGATGTAAAGGAGCTTTAATAGGCACAGTGAACTTTAACTATTAATAGATGATAGACTGAAATTCTTCACGTACAAGGTGGCTAATCAAATTTTGAGAAATACTTTATTAAGTTGAAATGCAGCATTGTCATGCAGGATAAGGCCAATTCTGTCTTTATGTTTTTGACATACAGTCTCTTCCTTATCTGTTACAAGCAGTAATTATTTTATTTTCAGTTCCATCCTGGTTCAATAACATTGAAGTTATTGCCTCCATTCCAGTTTTCTCCAAGTCCAGTTTTCTTAACCATCCTGGTTTCTCTCATCTATGTATCTCTATCTCTTCAGTATTCTCTGATGACCAGGATGCTTTTCTCCTGTTCAGGTTTCTTTGAGAAATGGATCATCTACACGATTTGCAATTTTAGTAGTCATATTATTGACACATTAATAGTTACTCTAATTACATGTTTGCTTAAAAATATTCCCATTAAGCTATGAACTCCCATGGCTTTTAGCACTTAACAAAGGTGGAGGATACAATGTAATCTTGCTGGTTTTATTCCTCACCACTGATCTGAATTGTGTAAGAGGAGAGTTTTGGCATTCTGGAGCATTAAGCATTCTATATCAAGCTATTTAACAGTCAGCTTGATTGTTGTAGGTATACCTGCAGCTTGAAGATGTTCAGTACCAAATACTTGTGGTTTGCCTTCTGAGGTACAACCTTATGAAACTACCAACAGCATGTAGAATCACAGAATGTTAGGAGTCAGAAGGAACCTTGAAAGATCATCTAATCCAACCCCCCTGAGGGTTGGACTGAGCATGCAGATTATATTATATAGAATGCATATAGAACATATATAATAATAATAGAAGCAAATTTTTGGACAAAGAAAATCATCTAAACTCTGGATGATCATATGCTTCCATTTAACATTCAAGTACTGTAAATGTGATCTAGGTCCCATGATCCTGCAGATTATTACTGTTTACAAAAAGACAAAGGCAGCCCTGATAAATATGTATTGTTACGATAAGAATGTATTCTGTGGAAGTAGGTATTACCTTATTCGCATACAGACAAAGCAAGTAAAACTTACTGACACGTCTGTATTACAGGTGAATACAAACAGCTGTTAGTTCTTAAATAACCGAGAGACTTCCACATAATGTTAAAATAAGTTATAAACTGCTTTTCGCACAGTGTTACACTTAGGTGTTCCCTATATTCTCAGTGCACTTTTCATAGTATTTGTGTGTTGTGCAGTAGATTTGTGTAGACACAAGTACTCTGCTGAAAGTTCATTTTTAACACAAAAATCTGTCTTCTGTGTCCTTCATACCCTGAAATAGGAATGCTTTGAGTCTTTATTGAGCATTCTTCACTGGAGCTGGACAACACTGGTACTGGGAGTTGAAGAGCTTCGTGGACTTAAAGGATTCCAATACACTGCTACTCTTCTAGATTTAGAAAGGTTGCGTTTCGTGGGTACTTGCTGCCTGAGGTTGCTGCGGGTCTACACTTGTGAAATATATCCAATATCAGGTATTCTTAACGCACTTGTTCCATGTTGTACTGAATTCAGCTGAGGTTAAACCATAACACATCTTTTATCAGCAAATAATCTACAGGAGATTAAAAATTTGATCCAAGTATTCATATAGGGTGTGCTATGAAATTTCTTATGCAGATGGATATATAGGAGCAATTAAGAAATTTGTTGTCAGAAATGGGGTATTTGTAATTATCTGCATAATCAAGTGTGCAGCACTCAATCTTCATGCTTTAACGTGTATTTTAATTTATTATTTAGATTGTCATTTAAGTGCTTTTGCACTAGTGTCTCTTTTCCCATTTCAATACATAGTATCTGCTTTGGTGGTGAGCACAATTTAATTTTGAAAGACAGTGGTTTTTGTGCCTAGTTTAACAATGCTCATATTGAAATGCAACATATATTATGAAAGAGTGGAAAATCAGAAGTTTCTGATATTTAGGTTCTTTAGTTTAATTCCTTTCACTGCTTTCCTTTTGAAATAAACTTTTCTGAACGTGGATTCATCAGTGTTGCTGAATTTTAGGTGTTTCATTTGTATGAAAAACGTGTATTTTAATCTGAAACTGTTTAATTTCATGTACATGTAACACTATTTGCTTAAACTTCTAGCTACAGCTAAAGCAGTGGTAGAAGAAACCAGCAAACTAGCAGATTGCATTGGAAAAACGAGGACCTTGCTGAGGAAAATCTTATCTGAGGGAGTTGATCACTGCATGGTGAAGTTGGACAACGATCCACAAGGATATCTCAGTCAGCCCCTCAGCCTTTTAGAAGCTGTTCTTCAAGAATGCCATAATACATTCACGGCTTGCTTTCATTCATTTTATCCGACCCCTGCTCTCCAGTGGGCGTGTCTTTGTGACTTGCTGAATTGTTTGGACCAGGTATATTTAAATGGCACAACTAAATATTATAGCTTAACTTGCCCTTTTGCCCAAAGAGAAGCTAAGCGGCATTTAAAACTTTTTTTCTTTTTTTGTATTTATTGTGATTTGCAACTTGAATACTGTGGTTTGGGTTTTGTTTCTTTAATAACTGGGGCTGCTTGTTGGGTTTTTTTCTTAAAAAAACAAACAAACATGTACAAGTGCAACAAAAGCTGGCAACTTCTGTTTGCCTTTAGCATTACGTGTCTCTCTGCAACAGTGAAGAAAATGGTGGTGCTGGTAACTGTAAACACCTGCTTTTTTCATTGTTGAGACCGTGTCTTACATGTGATTGAACTTGCTGCACATCGCTTCGGAACATACACATGGCACTTTATTCTCATGACTACCACTTGAGTAATTTCTCACTATTAAATGTTACAGCAGTGCTCTGAACCAGTAAGGTACGCCAGAAGCTGGCAATATTACTTCTATTTAACTTTCTTCTGAGTGTCTTGTTAATGAACATCCCAAATCTAAACAGGGTTGTTGCATTGATTGCAGTGAAATGTAAGCTCTTTCTTTGAATGAAAATTCATTCAGCATTTTGATTCAAAGGGTGCCATAATTTCAAAACTAATTTTAAATATGTTTATTATTTTGAACCATGTTAACAAAAAAATTTTAATTACTCCAGTTTGAAAGCTCTAAATGAATGGCTAATGAGAGAAGAGAAGTCAAGTAAAATTCACGGGAAAGCTAGCAGTGTATGAAATTCTTTAAGTTATTTTTGAAGCAGTATAAAAACAGAAAGTTCCTTTTAAAAGTATTTTCCATCACGTTTACCTTGAATGCAGTGGTGCCATTCTATTGACTTCTTTTTTATGTTTTTAGGATATCCAGGAAGCAAACTTCAAAACCTCCAGTAGCCGGCTTCTTGCTGCTGTTATGTCTGCTCTCTGCCATACTTCAGTAAAACTGACCTCTATCTTTCCGATTGCGTATGATGGAGAGGCACTGCTCCGATCAGTGGTCAAGCAAGTCAGCACTGAGAATGACTCTGCTCTGGCCCATCGTTTCCCTCTTTTGGTTGCACACATGGAAAAGCTTAGCCAGGTTAGGATATATGATAAAAATGGAACAACTTGTTCTACTTGGCAACAGAAAACTGTTACACAGGTTGGAGCTTTAGCTTTATAAACAGTGTACCTGAATTTGCCTGAGAGAATTCTTTCCAAAAGGCTTGCTTCGGAAACTTCTTATTCAATCCAGTTTGCATGTGTTATGCTCACATACTCCAATTATTATTTGGAGAATACCTGAGCAAAAATTATTCTGACTTATTTTTGAGTATTGAGTTAAAAATTTCTCTTGGATCCTACACTCTGCACAGTTTTTCACTTTTTTTTCACATGATCACAAGAATGTTCATGTGGGTTGAGGGAAGAGTCAACACAGCTTTGGTAATAAAAAGTCATATCTGAAACTGGAGATTTTAAAGGAGTCATCAAGCAAGTGGACACGGTTCTATCATGGTTCTGTAAAAGGTTACTAAATTATTTCCTAACCGACGGCTCTCAAAGGCTGTATTTTTGCAGTTCTGTTATTCCAGAACAGATTTACAGGAATAGGATGGGAAAAGATGATAATCTATGATACTAAATAGAATTAATTTTAGAATATTAGAGGGGTAATTATGAATTATGCATGAAAAATAAAGATAGTTGTTGAGTCCTCTACTACTAAAACTTTTGAGCAACCAGACTAGCTGCTTTTCATGAAATGTGAAGTTACGCTGTGGAACGTCTTCCTGCAAGCTATTATTATGCTAAAAGTTTTCATGGACTATAGAAAACACCCACACAAGTTGATGAAGAAGAAATTGTACAAGCGTTGTTAAATACAAAGATAATATTTTTCACTTGAATACAGCTGCATCTTAAATACTAAAGATAGAAAGGGATCTGTACAGGTTTGCTTGACCTGATTTTCTGTGCTATCTGTTCACTACAAGGATATTTTTGAGAGACAAAATGGTGTAAAATACAAAACTTTGATTTTTATCAATAGCAATTATTTTTTCTTCATTGAAATGACTTCAATATGGAAAAACAGTGGATGTCACAGCTGGGTAGAAGGCACAGCTCAGACCTAAGCTTGGTGGTTTTTATTTTTACAGTTTATTTTAATGAGAAATTACTTTTACAACCATCCCACCAGAGATTTTATCCTCCCTGTTTGCACAAAAGATTTTTGCTTGCTAACATGAAAGCAGAAAAAGCTTCTGCATTTCTTTTTAGACAATGGGGAAGACGGTACAAAGCGTTCCATAGGTAGATAACCATCTGTTGCAGTTGAACGTATGCTTGTAAATAGTATGTTAAGGAGGCCTCCTTCCTGAGAAGAACCACCTATATATCTTTCCAACTGCAGAGTTGGTACTGCCTCATTCTGGAAATTAAGAACATTTATCAATTTTTACAAGGAATTAATATATTATAGATTCGAGATTTTTTTAATAGTTTTACCCTCTAGACGTTTCTGAGAAGCCACTGATTTTTCAGTTAACTAGTGCTTATAACATATGAAACGTAACCTGTGGTTTTGAGTTTTCTAAGGAAGTAATGTTGCTTAACATTTTTTTTCTATAATGTAGAGTGAAGAAAATGCTTCAGGGATGACTAGCTTCCGAGAAGTGCTGGAAAAGATGTTGGTCATTGTTGTTTTACCAGTCCGGAACAGCCTCAGGCGAGAAAACGAACTTTTCTCTTCACATCTGGTTTCTAATACGTGTGGGTTGCTTGCTAGTATTGTGAGTGAGCTCACAGCATCGGCACTAGGATCTGAGGTAAAGCTTCTGTTCATTATTCCCGGCAGTCTTTGAGATCAAGTCTGTGTTAGGAATGTTATACAGGCTGTGACAGGAATTATATAGGTATGCAGATCTAAGTCCTAGAATTCTAGTAGCTTTCAGATGCTTAACAGCCTGTGTATGCTGTATTAGGGAGATACTGTTGATAATCAGCAGTTTCGCTATGGCTGAAGAGAACTATGAATTCTTTAAAAGATGGCACTTTTGTTTGGAGTAGTTTTTTTGTGCATGTCTCTGCATGTACACTCTCAAAATGTATTTTGGTGCTCTGTGGAGGCAGTGTCACATCCTTGAGCACCTCTGCCTCTGATGTTATCATGGATGCCTACTGAGTTCTAACCCTGTCTGCTTATGGTTGTGTTTTGTTTATGCATTGTGTTTCCTCCTTTGTATCTAACATACTGCTTACACATCTCTTCCTTTATATATACAATGATATGTGTATTACATTTTTACATACATTTTTATAAGGCTGTATAGAGGGTTTTTCCCATTCATTTGCTTTCTAGTCAAAGATTGACATTGATACTGAGCAACTTTGTAAAATCCTGAGTTTCATAATCACAGAATTTCCCTTTCATGCCACTGTGATGTTGTTAAATGATAGAAATTATTTTGACTTTATGAAAGGCATGTGTCATGGTTTAACCTGGCAAGACAGCTAAAGCAAGCACAGAGCTGTTCACTCATTTCCCTCACTTAGTAGGTTAGGGGTAGAGAATCAAAAACAAGAAAGGAAAAAAAAAACAAAAAACAAACAAGGTAAAAGTCGTGGGTTGAGATAAAAGCAGTGTAATAGGAGAGTAAAGGAAGAGAATAATAGAAGTATATGAAAACCAAGTGATACAGAGCACAGTTTCTCACCGGTTGAAGTAGATGCTCAGCTAGTTCATGAGCCATGCTGCCTCCTGGACAACCCCCAGTTATAGCATGATATCATATAGTACAGAATATCCCTTTGATATGTTTGGGTCAGCCGACCTGGCTGTGCCGTCTCCCAGCGTCTTGTCATCCCTGCCTTCTTGTTGACAGCAGATTTTTTTGTTTGTTTTGTCTTTCACTGAACAAACCTAACTTGATAACATCTTAATGAAAGATAGTTTTGCTATTATGTAAGATCTGTATCTTCTGATCTTGGCCTTGTCAAAGGCAGAAATATATAGCTTTTCTTGTGGCACAGTTAAAGCTATACTTTGTGCTAAGTCATCCTATGAAATAGATTTTAAATATTTGAAAAAGTTAGGAATCAGATTCCTGATTATTCCTGCTTAATTCCTAATTAACCAGAAATTATATTTTCTTTTACTTTGGAGCCAGTATTGAATGGAAGCCCCAGTAGTGGCATCTCTGTGGGGAGCTTTACATTTTATAAGTTGACTCTTAAAACTTATCCAGTTGTAAATCTGGTAATTTAACTCAATTTTGCTTTATTAAAGTTAGCGAGTGTTTATCCATGAACTTTTTCTGTTGCTTGTATTTAACTTTTTACAGGTTGATGGGCTGAACTCTCTTCATTCTGTCAAATCCACTCCAAACCGATTCACTAAAACAAGTCAGGGAAGAAGCTGGAATACTGGGAATGGATCCCCTGATGCAATATGTTTCTCTGTTGACAAACCTGGTGTAGTTGTAGTAGGATTTTCTGTTTATGGTGGAGGGGGAATTCATGAGTATGAACTGGAAGTACTAGTTGATGATGTAAGTACTACATTTGAAAAAAAAAACAATTTGAACAAAAGCAGTATCAGAGTTTTTTTATGGTCTGTTTTCAAAGTAATGTAGTATTTTTATATAGGCTACCAGTAAACGCTTCACTGATGGCAGGAGTTTTTGTTTGCTGATGATGGCAATTTTTATGTTATTGAAAGCTACATACCATATTCAGTAGGGTCCTTATTGTGGTTATTGTCTTGGAATTTTACGTTACTACAAATAATATTTAAAGTATGATAGGTTTTTCTACTTCCTGTATCTAAATGTAAATTAGTACCAGTTATCACTCTACAAACTGCAAAGGAATATAAGAAATAAGAGACCAAGTGAAAAAAATTAAACTAAAATGAAGATGGGGTAGCCTAATAGCACAGTCAGGCCATAGCTACAGGTTTTTCAGGTGTTGTTAAAAGGACTCTCTTTAAAAGAAGCATAAAGCTTGTATTATGTGTTCTTGAAATGAAGAAAGACCACTGCCGTGTCACACCCAGTTTTTCACTTTGACCATTCTAACCTCTTCTGAAGGGCAAGTGGAAGTTGCTATGGAAAAAAGTTAACCTTTCTGCTCAATAATATCTGCTTTATTTTTTTCCTTTAAGCAGAAAGGCTTTACTGTTGAGTCTGAAAGGTTTTGTTAGCTTTCTTTTATTTGTAAAACTGTGTGTAACAGTTCATGCAAGAAAACATAACTTACATAACTGCATATGTACGTGCCATGTATTTACATTATAAATATATTAAAATGACTTTATTTCTTTGAATCAGAGTGATCATACTGGAGATTCAACTCATTCTCATAGGTGGACATCATTAGAATTGGTTAAAGGAACTTACACCACAGATGATTCTCCCAGTGACATAGCTGAAATCAGACTTGACAAAGTTGTGCCACTGAAGGTAAATACAAGAGCTTTTGAAGACAATGTTTTAAATGAAATTACTTCATTACATAACAAAAACTAGAAGGATCAATGTAAATTTTTGTGTGTATGCATTTACAAATTCATCTTCATGCGTTTGTGAGTTCTCAGTGTCACTTTGTAACTGAAAATTTTAAATCTCGGCAGCAAGAATGAAATTCAATCTTAATTTTTATAATAGCATAAAATAGATTGTAATTGCTTAGTAATTTACAATACTCTTGAATGTGCAGCTTTTTATGTGCAGTTGGGTAGCTAATACTCCTGAGTACCTGAACACTCTCTGAGTAATTAGATGACCCATAGTTTGGGAACACAGAACAGTTTTGGCTTTTATTGAATGCTGGATCTTTTTCAGTTAATTTGATTGGTAGAGTGCTTTGAAGGACAGTCTGAAAATGAATAGCTTTCATAATATCATGAAGCCTAGCTTATTATACTTGTTTTAACCTGCATCATATTTTTGGCTCTCCTTTTTAAGGAAAATGTGAAATACGCAGTTCGTTTGAGGAATTATGGAAGCCGGACTGCCAATGGAGATGGAGGAATGACCACGGTGCAGTGTCCAGATGGTGTAACATTTACGTTTAGCACATGTAGTCTGAGCAGTAATGGCACAAACCAGACACGTGGACAAATTCCACAGATCCTTTATTACAGGTTTGTATGTTGTCATGATCTAATTCTAGGAAGAGTGAATAAAACAATTGTAATGCTGCTATACCACATCTATTTTTGAGAAGTAATGGAAATAAATACATCTAGAGTGTGTTTGAGGAAATGGTTTCATTTAAAGCAATATTGTGTTCTTCCAGTGTATTTTCAGACATAAATTATTTAATGAGGAGTTCCAGCAAAACTGGAAGAGGCACAACACCTGGTGTTGTGCCTCTTCCAGTTTTCTTTTAGATTTTTTTTTGGTTTTATTAACATTATTTGGCAAATAATTGGATTGTTGGCTATGGATGGTCTGTTGTCTACTGCTTTGAAGGTGTAATATGAGAGGCTGATATGCTACCGTTTTGGTTTGACCCTGGCTGGAGGCCAGACTCCCACCAAAGTCACTCTATCACTCCCCTCTTAGGTGGACAGGGGAGAGAAAACACATGTTGAGAGGCTTTGGAGTCGAGATAAGGACAGGGAGAGATCATTCTGCAAATAGTGTCACAGGCAAAACAGACTCAGTACACAAGAAAGGCAAAAAACCCTAATTTATTACACTACACTACACTACACATGCACAGAGAAACCAGAGGCAGATAATGAGAAGTACAAACAGCTCTTAAAACACCATCCCCCCACCCCTCCCTTCTTTGCAGACTTCGTTTTATTCATGATATTTCTCCTCCCCAGGATGATGGTACAGGGTAAAGGGGGGAAATAGGGAATGAAGGCTTAAGTCTTCGGTCAGTTCCTCAGGAGTTGTTCTTCTTGGTGTGGGCTACGTTTCTCACACTCTTTCCCTGTGCCAGTGTGTGGTCCCACCTATGGGAGACAGTTTTCCATGACCCTCTCCACATGAGTCCTCTCCCACAGGCCCTTGGCTCTTCACCAACTGCCCCAGTGTGGGTCACTGCTATGTCTCTCAGTCCCAGACTGCTGGCCCCAGCCTGGTCCCCCACAGAGTCACAAGCACCCCCGGCAAACCTGTTCCAGCATGGTCCTCCATCTCTCTCTCTGTCTCTTATCTCTCTCCCCGGGCTGCAGGTTCTGTCGGGGGCTTGCTCCAGTGTAGGTCACAGAGTTTTCCCTATTCCTTCCCCTGCTCCATGGTGGGCTCCTGCCCGACCCAGGTACCTCTTCATGGGCTACAAGTGGGGTCTTTTCATCCTCCATGGGCTGCAGGGGGACACCCGCTTCACCATGGTATTCTCCACAGGCTTCGGGGAATCTTCTCTCAGCACCTCCTCCTCCCCCCCTTCACTGACCGTGGTGTCTGCAAAGTTTCTTACATCTTTTTCACTCCCTTCTTCAGTGGCAAAAGCAGCAGTTTGCATTTTTCTCTCTCTCAAATGTGATTCCCAGAGGCCTGTGACCAGCGCTGAATGGCCCAGCTGGCCTTGTCATGAACAGGGTTTGGGAGTTTGGCCTTGGGAGCCCAGCTGGGATTTGCTTTGTTGGACCCTTAAACTTTCTAACCATTTCGTAAAGAAGCCACCTTGCAAACCCACCACAGATACACAGCTTCAGTATCTGCTTTTCTATAACTTAGGAGATTTTTTTGAGAGCGTACTCAATGGAATGTTTTATCACCGGAATTTCATGTAGTTTCTTCCTCTGTTTCCAGAAGCTATTGCGTCGTGTAGTGAAGCAAGGCCTGTTTATATAGTCACTGTCTTCTTTCTAACTATAGGGTTCAAAGGTATAAAAAGAGATATCACAACTGAAACAACTAACTATCCTTCAGGGAATCTTTATTTTAGCCTTTTGAGATGGTGGTAGGATTCACTTAAGGTAAAGTTTTTGTAGAAGGCATTGCTTTCACCTTTGAGGTGCTTACCCAGATATGTATGAAGACATGATTTTCAAAACGTGTCAGCACCTGAATATGTGAATTACTGTCATTATCTGTATAGCAAAAAGTGTCACACTTTTTACTCAGATCTCAATTTTTGTGGCAAAAGGCTAATCAGCAGTAGATCCAAGGAATAAAAGGAGCAAGAAATAAGAATGTTTTGATATTTAACCCTATGTGAGATAGACCTACCTAATAAAACATGAAGAGGATAAAGTAATGCTTCAACAAAAGATGTATTTTGGACTACCAGTCACAAGAAGATGTTGCCATTAATGATTTAAGGGAGCTAAAATAAAGTAGTCGGCAAAACTAAAGTAACAGTAGATTTGAAGGTACAGGTTAGTCTTTTAAAGCATGAGAAGCTCTACTTAAGGACTCAAAGGTCCAACTTTTTGATAACAGTAGTGGCTTGCTTATTAGTGAACAAAAACCTGAGACTGTTCTCATCTAAAAGACAGCACTTCAGTGTGCTGCTGTTTTTTGCCATGTTAGCTTATCATTAGCATACACTGAAGATCCTACTTACTGAAGTTTTATGTTATTTTTCTGAAATCAAAGATCAATTTCGCCTTTATTCCCTCTTTTGATTATATAAAACACATTCCAGGAGTGGGAATAATTTTTTTCTCCTTTATTGTATTATCATAATTTGTTTTACTTATTTTGTGCTTTAAATCAGTACTTTTTTAAAATTATAATTTGAATTATAATTTTGTATTTTGTGAATTTAATTTAATCCACTATCTAGGAGTGAGTATGATGGAGATCTGCAATCACAGCTTTTGAGCAAAGCTAATGAAGAAGATAAAAATTGTAGCAGGGCGCTCTCTGTTGTGAGTGCTGTTGTACGAGCAGCCAAAGACCTGTTGCACAGAGCTCTTGCTGTAGATGGTAAGGCTTTTGAAAATTGACTTTCAAAACTTTCTTTTCAAAACTTCTTTCTTTGATAGCAGAGATAGTAGTACAATATCAGTGATTAAGAAGTTCCAAATTTTCTCTTTTGCTTTCCAAAGAATATTTTTCTGATCTGTCATTTCTGTAGTTACCAAACTTTCTTTTCTTTTAATTTTCTAAGTCATTGTGTTGTGCTTGAGATACCATAGGCAGATATGTCATAGAAATTTGCTCAGCAATTTAGCAAGTACCGTGTTAAAGCTGGTATGATTCTTTCTGAATGATATTCTGTGATGGGTCAGTTCCGGATTATGTTGCAAGTTTTGCACAGTGGTGATACGTAATGCATTTATAAACACTTAAGACATTTTTGAGATATGTAAACATAAGCCTTAAAACTGACTGTTTTTAAGCTATCATCTTCATCCATTCTAGTCAAATGTCCAGCATATTGATACATAAATGTATAAAAATTGATTCGAGGGGCTGAGAGGAGCTTGTGCTAGCATTTATACAATAGAAAATATGAACCTGATTTCACAAAATGGCAAAGAGGCAATAAAAAGTATTCCTCTTACAGAATTTTGAGACAGCTGTATGTTTCATCTCAGCTGAACTTTGCAGGTTTAGAATTTGACAGTGTATGGATAATGACAATAATTTGAAGGAAAACCTAGTTTAGAAATTAGAAGTTTAACTCCTAAGTAGTAAATCAGAAAACCAAGATGGCACATCTATTAATAACACCTGTGTTGTAATTATCTTTGTTTAGCTGAAGACATTCCAGAACTACTCAGCTCTTCCAGTCTGTTTTCAATGCTGCTTCCCCTCATAATAGCCTACATAGGACCAGTAGCAGCAGCTATTCCCAAGGTATGCTTCTGAATAGAAATTGCTGAAGAAATTTAAGAATGCTGTAGAAAAAAAGATGCTTTGTTTTTTCATTTGAAGTCATTATTAATACCTTAATGAAGCAGAGGGCAATATTACAGTTTTTAACAGTAGAAAAGAAAGTGACAAGGATCTGTGTTTATGTTAGAATCAGAATGATTAGAGTTGGAAGGGACTCCCAGAGGTCATCTAGTCCAACCCCTCTGCAAGAAGCAGGGACACCCCCAACTAGATATGGTGTTTCAGGGCCTCATCCAACCTGGCTTTGAACATCTCCAGAGATGGGGCATCCACCACCTCCCTGGGCAACCTGTTCCAGTGCTCCACCACTCTTACAGAAAAGAACTTTTTTCTAATATCCAATCTAAATCTACCTCCCTCTATTTTGAAACCATTACCCCTTGTCCTGTTTTGGGTGAAATGTTATTTATGTTATGTAACTCATGTTTTTACAATATCTTTTACAAATCCAAAGCAGTGGTAGCTGTTTATTAAGAGGATTTCTAGTAAATTTAGAGTTATGAAGATGTCAGCTATAAATAAAAATATCCTTTTTGTGGCAGAGCATTTTTCCATATGCCTTTTCTGGATGCTCTTGAAATCTGTTATTAGATTTCCAAGTGTCATTAATCCTTAGCTAGCAGGCGCTATTGCCTTTTACTGCTTTTTCATGAACTGCAAACTCTTCTCACTTCTCTTTCCTTCCCATCTAATGAGGGCTGGCTGCTTAAAATCTGGCAATTTCATTTAATGTAAAATAATTTGAGCTTTTTGTTACCTTGTTACTGTGATCAATTGGAATTTAGGACCTAAATTTTAGGACCAAAATGTGATAAAGATTACAGAGAGCAAAATAATGCTTAACACTATGTACATAAAAATGTTGAATATTTGAAAAAATAAGGCATCCAAAATCAATGTTTTTTTACAAAACAAAGTATAACTGGAGTATGACTCCAGTGTAGTGTTTGCTTTCTCTCAACTCGTGCTTATTTTCTGATAATGTTATGGATTTTTAGCATTAGAGAAGGTGTTTCAATGGAGGTGTCTCAGTTGCGTACAGATTTTGTTTCAGTTTTGTCGAGTCTCCAAGAGGAGTATTTGAGGTTAATGTCGGATTGTGTAGTTGCATAGTTAGAAAATGGCTGATTGAATTGCGGTCATGATATTCAGAGAATATCCAAAACGACCATTGTAGAGAAATGTAAGTGTGTAAGTAAAGTTTTCACCTAGTCGTTAATAATACTTAATTGTACGTGGTGTTATCTTACAGGTTGCCGTTGAAGTCTTTGGCCTGGTACAGCAGTTGCTTCCTTCTGTGGCGGTTCTGAATCAGAAATACGCCCCTCCAGCTTTTAACCCAAACCAGTCTACAGACAGCACCACCGGAAACCAGCCGGAGCAAGGGCTTTCAGCTTGTACTACCTCCAATCACTATGCTGTTGTAGAAAGCGAACATCCCTATAAACCTGCTTGTGTTACCCACTATAAGGTAGGCACCATTTCCAAGTACACGTGCAATTCCTTAAAAGTTTTTGACCCATGGGTTTTGTTTCATCAACCTTTACTATCTGAAAACTTGTTGCCGTGGATAATAATTCATATTGTCTAATATAGGACACAGTTTCCTATGTTATTTCTGTCCTGCTTTCTGGAGAAACACATTTTTCCAGTAAGTGTAGTGGAAAGTATTGTGGAAGCTAGCGTAGTTTTAACACATTAATGCAGGTATCTACTATAAGTCCCTGAATCTACTCAGTCTTAGATGTTCCTACTGTCTGTCATGCACAGTGTCTTTGCTCTAACTGCAGAGCTGGAAGTCTCTTCACTCAGAACTAATCCTCTGCAAAATTATTAAAAACAATTGCAAATGGTATCATAAGTACAAATTCATATTCCAAACATAAATTCTAATACATTATTTTAATTCAGTAAGTTGTAAAGCACTTCGGGTATATAGTATATCTGAATTTCAAAGAATAAATTAGATTCATGCTAATCTAAAGCAATCTCAGTATAACTCTATAGAATTACATAATTCAATCACTTTCATTGCCTAAACAATTAAATGGAAATGAAGAAATAAATGTTAAAAAAAACCAACAAAAAAAAACAAAAAACCCCTTTACACCCCTGTTTTGTTATAGGTGACTTTTCCTGAATGTGTCAGGTGGATAACAATAGAGTTTGACACTCAGTGTGGCACTGCTCAATCAGAGGATGTTCTTCGTTTGCTGATTCCTGTCAGAATTGTACAGAGTCTGGGATTTGGACCAAAGCATGCTTCTGTTCATGAAAACCTTAACTCATGGATAGAACTAAAAAAATTCTCTGGATCTTCAGGATGGCCTACCATGGTATTAGTATTGCCAGGTAATAAAGAGATCCTGTAATAATTTCTTGTAATGGGAATTATAATAATGAATTTATATATATATATATATATATATATAGAGAGAGAGAGAGAGAGTAACTAAAATTTGTTTTTTCTGCAAAATTATCTTTGACAGCAAAGTGAGAAATCTTCACGCTGGCAAGTGTTCATTTTGAGCCATTGATTGTGCATCAGTTGATTATGTTTATATAAATTTTCCTGTTTGAAGTGTTGATTTGCATGTTAATCATGGGTTTACTTCACATGTTACAAATAAGGCCTGGGTTTCATATCTGCTCATGTATAAGAAACATACAAAAGAAGAAGAAATAATAAATGTTATGTATCCTTTTACTTTCTAAAAGGAAATGAAGCCCTTTTTTCCCTGGAGACTGCATCAGACTACGTGAAAGATGACAAGGCTTGTTTTTATGGTTTCAAATGTTATGCAATTGGATATGAATTTAGTCCAGGATCAGATGAGGTAAGGAAAAAGTGAAATAGCTACAATTCCTGCACTTACTAATTCTCACTTATAAGGCCGCCTTTTTAAAAATATTTGTATTTCCACTTCTGACAAATAACACTAGCAAAATACTTTTAAATTAATTTCATGTACATTTTCGATGTTTTTTGTTATGATGTTATTTGGAATTCTTAATCTGAACATTGAATGACTTTTATAGCAGTAACAGTCAGCAAATGCAAAGCATGATTTTATCTAGTCTGTCAATGGGATATGAAATTTCCTAAAATTCTGACCCAGTCTTCCATCTGAAATCTAAAAGATCATGGATTTCATATACATCGTGATTAGTATTGTATCTGTCACTGCCAATCATGAGATGATAAACTTGCATTATTTTTCATTCACACCAGTGTTCACAAATACCAGAGCTCTCATAGACTCCTCGGAAATGCTGTGCTCATTTCTGCTGCCTAAGGGTTGCTTTTTCACAGTTTGCACGTCATCTTTCTTTTAAGGATATAGGTTGTTTCTATTACAGTTTCTTTGTTGCAGTGGGAAGATAAAACTTTTTCATGTCCTTGGGCCAGGGCTTTATTTTAGCTTATTTCAAGAAATTACTAAAAATACTTCATATGCTTTATAAACAATTCCAGAAAAACACCCCTTCCCTTGAGATTCGTTGAGCATGTTTCTTTGAGACGTCTTGCTAACACTGCAACCTTAGTAGAGGATTTACATCTTACTGCTGGATACTCCTCAAGCTAAATCATGTATTCATATTTTCAAAACACGAGATTCTTTGGAATTTCTGCACATAATAGATAAGAAAACAGACCATAAGATTCTTAGCTGTCACAGTCTCATTAATAATAAAGGAAAATTATGTGATCTTTTTCTCATCCTTACTTTTCCAACTAGAGAAAGGGAAGAGGAGAAACAAGAATGAGATGGGAATGTGAGCTTGTGGGGTAATACATGTACATGCAGCTTAGAAGAGGCGTTGCTTTGCAGTCTGAATATGTACTGGTGGTGGTTTTGGGGGGTTTTTTTATTAGGAAGTTACCTTTCTCTTTGACAGTAGAGACAGTTACCATCCTCAATATCATTAAGAAAGGTCAAACTGGAACACCCAAATATAGGATAAAGCAGTGTGAGGGAAACGCATTCCTTGTCCTATTTTCTGAAATACTTCTTGTTTTAAAATTTGCTTCAATTTGAAGGGTATCATTCAGCTGGAGAAAGAATTGGCCAATTTGGGAGGATCTTGTGCTGCAGCTTTGATGAAGAAAGATCTAGCACTTCCTATTGGTAAGTCCTACTCAAAGAATGTAATTTGTTATTTAATCATTGCCCCTGGTTTTCTGGATATTACCTTTCATCTTAATGTGGCTTTAAGGTAGAAATGATTTAGTTAGAAATTGATTCTTAAAACTGAATTAATCAAGATATTAAAGTGGTGTTTTCTGCTTACACTGTTCGTACATGCATGGGGAGAAGAGGTACCTCGTCATTTAAATCTGAACCAACTCACCCCATCCACAGGTAGTGTATCAGTATACGAGCTATGTCCTACACGTTCCATGTGGCACTTCACAAATGTGCAGGTATCCTATTTGTTTCTCTTTCACTGTTTTTTCTCCCTTCACTCCACACCTTTCTGAATGAAAAATACCTGCTGCATTTGTAAAATTACTTGTTTGCAATTGAAAGTGATTGTTGCATTTCTAGACCTTAGTCTAAAATATTTTTGGTGTAGGGGTTTGGGGTTTTTACAGTTAAAAAAATATACCTACATTTACAGCAGATGCAGCAAATAAAAGTTTAGAGTAACACAAATGCAATTAAAAATGCAAGGACAAATACAAGTTTATGAAAATAAATACAGAGATTGAATTAGAACTTTGTAGTGATACAGCCATATTCTATGTAGTAGCATATCTTCTAATTAAAAGAGGAAAAATTGGCTAATGATCTATAATAGTTTATGGTTTTGATCATTTAGGAGTATAAAGAGGAGCCTAATTTGAATTTTTAACCCATTATTTTGCTTGTGTTTTTAAATGTGCAGATGTCTTGCTTTATGTTGTAAATAGGCACCTGAATTGCACTGACAGATCTGTATTTCTCTCTCAAAAATACAGGCAATTCTATAGTTTAAATAGTTTCTCTCCCTTTATCCTCCAAACAACCCCATTAACTCATTCATTTTGTTGACTTTCCTAGCACCTGTTTATCCTGCTAGGGATATGTAAAAAAAAAAAAATTAAAAAGGCTAAAATTGAAATTTTTCTAACTTAATTTCCCAGCTTTTAAAATATTTCATACTACAAAGACTTTTTTTATTCTTATTCTGAATGTCTAAAACAAGAAGGGAAAGAAGATTGTCCATAGATTGGCTTTGCTATATGTTGTCAGGTAGAATGAATTTGAAATAAAACATACAATTAAGTTACCTGTGCAGTGTCAGCCGCCTATGAAAGTGGTCATGTATAATGTGCAAGAGAGCATGGTTGGGTGCATTGCCTGTGAGGCTTTCCTGATGCAATTACAAGCAATGCAATTACAATTCATCTGACCTTTTTTACCCAAAGCCAACTCAAACTTCACCAAAGTCTGTTAGTGTTGCTTATAATACTGCAGAGCTTATGACAAACAAGCATATCTGTGTGTTGTTTCTCTACAAGACCACTGGACCTTGTGAATGAATGAAACTAACTGTAGGCAGTGGTAGTATATGCAGATGTAAACCTCTGCGTGGCCTTTCTAAGGCGGTTTTCAGTTGTCTGATTTTGCTCAAAGTGTTCTGCCTTGGTGTGTGGAGAAGCTGACAAGGAAAGAGGTAAAATGGTGTTTTGTAGAACATTTAAATGACCTAGTAGCAGATTACTTTTCCTTTTTCTGCCTTCTAGATTGTGGATCTTCTACTTTTTGCTGCAAGTGATATGTCTTTAAATGTATTACTGCAATTACTCATCTGCAGAGCAATATCTTATTTGTGTTCTTTAAAAAAAAAACAAACTGTGAAATCATGTAAAATATAAAATCTATCTCTAGCATCATTAGTGGAAAAAATACTTTGAAAGGACATCAAGAAATCTTTTTTGCTCCAAAGGAAGATGGACCAGACAGAGATTACTTCATGTGTTAGGAAAACTTTTAACATTGAAAGTACAGTTCAAAATATGAAAATGCTATTTGAGTTAGCATGTTCAAAAGGTCACACTTCCTCTTTGAAGACTCAAAGACTCAAATTTAAGATACTTCTTCCCAAGACACAGGTATGGTCTGTGACCAAGATCTAACTTAAACAGCGATGTGGAATTGATTGGTGTATTTAATGTTACTACTTAATTGTTTCAAATTTGGTAGAAGTCACTTCTGAGAGCAGAGTTTTTTATATGTTCATTTTTTGAATTTTAAAAACTCCTTAGGACTTCATTCTTTTGATTTCTCTTGCTTGCTTCATACTGGTAGAATTGCCTGACATCTTTTTGAGTAGTAGAGATATGGTAATATTCCTTCAGTTAAAAGACTGTGTTTGGCAATTCTAGTCACCTGGGAATCAGACTTCTGAGTTGCATTTGTGATACAGAAGCACTGTATAATAAAATGTATTTTGAGTTTTAGGAGTAATCATAATTTACAAAATTGTACAGAATTTACCAGGTTTCCAAATACTGTTACTAGGGTAAGTTCTTAAAAGGGTGAAGCTGGTGTGTACTCATAGATACCGCTTCTCAGAAACTGTCTCAACCACCTGCAAGAACCTGGTCACAACAACAGATTTGCCATACATACTGTCTTAGAGCTAAGACAAGTACCCAGTCTTTGTTTTGTATAATGTATTTTGGTTATTTGCTTGTGCACTGAACTACACAGTACTGCATGTTTACTCTGTGAAGACATCACTCTTTCAACTGCTGGTTAAAAAATGTTACACATCATTTTTCAAACTTAAATTCTGTAGTACAGTAGGTTTTACTAACCAGAATTGCATTTTTTACTTCATCATATGCAGATAAGTGGCGATATTATGAAACTAAGTTTATTTTTTGTTGTGAAAATACATTTTGTTTTTCTAGCAGGTAATGAATTTGAAGAAGATCTCGAGATTCTTGAAGAGGCTGCTTTACAGGTACTTCAGCACATAATTGCATTGAAACTTTTTGCCTGCCAGAGGAAAAAAAATCACTAGTAAGATTTTTATAGTAGTAGGGAATCTGGCTGCTTCTAAACAGCTTGTCTTACAGAAGTTTAATATTTACAACCAAACTTTTAAAAACAAATATGCTTAGAAAAAAAATTATATAAAATATCAGAAAGGAAGTTAGATGACCAAAGATATTTCAGTATATGTAGGTGTCTGGCTCAGATTGCATCATTTAACAGATTTTAGATGTTACTAAAATTAATGCAGCACATTGTTTTTTTAATTGCATAAATAAAATTATTTTTTTAGCTGATAATAATTACAGTTGTACTGCATTGATGACATTTTATTTGCTCCCTAACTGTAGCCCCTAGCTGATGATGCACAGTGGAAAAGTTTACTCATTCAGTTTCTCTCATCATTATCTTCAGGGCAACTTTTTTGAAATATAGTTGTCGCTGTTTTCTGGAAAGACATATCAGTGCTACAGTGTGACACCATTGCATAGGCCTCAGATGACACAGCAGTAAACAGAAACTGTTTAGGAGGAGCCAGATGTTTCTTGAAAGAAATGTGTTGTGGTCCTTTTAAGAAATCTGTTCTTGGACCCACTGTGCTGTGATTCAAAACATGAACTAAGAGTGTGCATGCGAGTAATGGACTTACTTTTGCTTATAGTCCTCTGTGTTAAACGTTTATGCATCTTTCTACCTTCCTTCCTGGCAAAGAGGGGATTAATTTTACTTTTTCTCACCCAAAAATATCTTAAGAGATTTACCTTTCCAAATGTTGTATCTCTAGCCTTTTATTCTCCTTTGGAACCTGCTTATTGGTCACGTTTTCAGAATGGCTTTCTTCATGCTTTTCCTGGTCATTGTTCAGTAGTTTTAGATACTCTCAACATGGAAGCCTGTGTTACCTTATTCTTTCTTCCAGAAATAATCTCTCAAGATGATTAGATGTCATTTGACGTACTGCTTTATAGATTAGACTGACTTTTTCTTATTTAGATTAAATTTTATCCACTCTTCTACTTCAATGGTTTTATGTGCCAGTTGTCACATTATGAGCAAGTGTCTACATGTAAGATACTGAAAAGCTGTTATGTCTCTATCTTTTCATCTTCACCCCAACCTCCACAAAAAAAAAAAAAAGGTGTGCAAATCTCATGCTGGCATTCTTGGGAAAGGATTGGCACTGTCTCACTCACCAACCATTTTGGAAGCTCTTGAAGGAAATCTTCCACTGCAGGTGCAAAGTAATGAGCAGTCATTTCTAGAGGATTTCATTGCTTGTGTACCGGGATCAAGTGGTGGACGACTTGCAAGGTAAAATGTTTTTATTGTTTACTCTGCATGAATAAACTCATTACTTCATAGTTGAATTTTTTAAGTTTTGCAACAAAACAGAAAATGTATAGTTAGGTGTTAAATTTCAAAACCTGTGCACTGTTGAATCTCTACACAACTAGCTATAGAACTTTCAAATTTATGTCAGATATAAGTTAAGAAAAACTATTGGACTGTATTTAAGTATTCAGACCAGCCTTTCTTTAGATGGAAGTCTCTTTTGTACAAGGAGTTTATCTTTTGGTTGCCTGTAAGAGATATTAAAGTTGTTTTGTCTATGCTGTAGGTGGCTTCAGCCAGATTCATATGCAGATCCTCAAAAAACATCACTGGTTTTGAATAAAGATGATATTCGATGTGGTTGGCCAACCGTTATTACAGTACAAACAAAAGACCAGTATGGGGATGTTGTTCATGTTCCTAATATGAAGGTAATTGTTGTTCTTATACTTAATAACACCTTGTTTTAGTATTTGTTGTGTATGTTCCATAGAATCATCCTGTTTAAGGCAGAATGTGGCAGTTTTAAATTCAGTATGTTCAGACTTTCTTACCCCTAAATCCACAAAATTCTATATTACGCCAACACCATTTCATGCATGTTGTATAATTCATTGGACAAGCTATATTTGTGTAGCTTGTGGAAATAATCGGTTGTAGATGATAATTGATGGTGGTTACATGTAAGGTGACAATACTCCCATTTCTTTTCACTTGTCAGCCAGGAAAGAAGATTATACATTTCAAACTAAATAAATATGATTGGAGAAAAGAATCAGAAGCACTTTAGTAGACCATTTAATAGTCCCTTTGTTTTAGACTAGAACAGCACTTTCCCCTTCTCTGTTTGTAATACTAGGAAATTCTATAGCCTTTGATTTTAGGGGTTTTTTTTCTTGTGTTGATGTGCTGGTTTAGAGGTAAACCGGCAGGAGAAATGGACCCACCACAAGAGATGATTATAAGTCAGAGTTACAATTTAATGAAAGATATTACCATACAAACACTGACACAAAGAGAACAACCTGCTTTCAACTCACCAAAACCCAGCAGTAAACCCAGTGTCCCAGGGCACAAGCCCAAAGGGGTTTGTTAGCCCCGGTGCTGAGATCCACGTGGCTCTCCCAAGTCCAAAGCAAAAAGAAGTGAAGAGTCCGTTGCTGCAGATGACGGCTGTGGCCCGGCCAGAAGCGATGGTTGTAGTCCGGTCGAGAGCGATGGCTTCCTCCTGTCGAGGTTCCGCTGCTCCTCCAGATCCAAGGAAGAGAGTCTTAAGGTCTTCTGAGCCCTGTTTGTATATCCTCAGGGAGCACCCAGTCCCTCCCCCAGGGCGGGGACTCACACAATGGGTAATTAACGGTGAGTCATGGGGTATGGTTGGACCATTGATGGCCCATTAGCACCCACGCCCCCTCAGACTGAGTGTGAAGGGGCTAACAACTTCCTGGACAACTGTTGCAAATGGTCCATTATTCTTGAGGAATGAATAGAGGGTGTAGAATACACAGCCTTGATCCCCCCACACAGTGATAACCTCTTGCTGAACTAGGACAGTTGAAGTACTGGAAACTTAATTATTTGTGACAGCCTCAGGCAAAATTGAAAAACCCTCACAGGCTTTGGAGTAAAACCAATGGGGTATGCATAAAAATTGACTGGAAACAAAAATTTAATCATAAAGTTAGGCTCATCACTGTTTTAAAGCCCACTATTGCTCTTGAGTACTACAGATAATTTCAAAAACTACTTTTGTTCAAGCCAAAAAGTGCATGCTTCTCTCCTAATGTACATTTTACGTTTTTCAGAGATGCTGTACTTGACTTTGTGAAGTGTTGTGCAGAGACACATGGGGTTTTTTGACATAGCTGGACTTACAGTGAATGGTCTAAGCACTTTGTCACTGTACCTTATCAGATCTAAAAGAAGGTGTGTATGGCGCTTTTTATTCCAAAAATCATCTTCTGTATTCTATGTTTTATTGCAGGTAGAAGTCAAAGCTATTCCAGTTTCTCAGAAAAAAACATCTTTGCAACAAGAACAAGTTAAAAAGGTGCAACGGATACCAGGGAGTCCTGCAACAGCTGCTTCCCCTAGTAGTGATATGACCTTTGGAGGACTTCCTTCACCAAAACTTGATTCTTCTTATGAGCCAATGATTGTAAAAGAAGCTCGTTATATTGCTATTACAATGATGAAGGTAAATTCTTGCCACTTTAGCAGTATAACTACACAGTTCAGCATTCAGACTGTATAAAGGTATGCAAAGGAGAAGGCAAAAATGTGTATGTCAGTTTAATCACAATTTAAAAATACTTTGATTGTACTTAAATTCAGCAGAAACCCGGGTGCATCAAAAGGGCCATTTCCCCGAACTCTAAAGCAATTATAAACTGGGTTACTGTTGTGGTTTCACCCCAGCCGGAGCTGAACACGCAGCCAATCTCTCTCTGAAGTGCTGGAGGTGAAAAGACAGAAAGGAAAAGAAACAACAAAGGGAAAAACAAACCTTGTGGGTTGGGATAAGGGCAGTTTACTGGGACAATAGAGAGATAACGATGATAGGACTTTATAATAAAATATATAAATATGATTGTACAGGGTATGATTCCTCACCGAAATACACACCCCAGGCCATACAGCTCAGAGCCATCCTGGAAACAGATTGTCCCCAAAACCACACATCCTGAATCCATGACCCTCCCTCCCCTCCCAACCACCCCTTATACTGAGCATGACGTAACTGGCATGGAATACTGTCTTTGGCCAGTTTGGGCCACCTGTCCTGGCCGTGTCCACTCCCAGCTACCTGGGTGCCGCCCTCCGCCTTCTTGTTATGAAGAACTGAGAAGTCCTTGACTGCTTGGCAACAAGTAGAAACATGGGGGTGTTATCAGTGCTGGTCTCATCCTGACTCCCAAACACAGCACTGCACCAGCTGCTAGAACAAAATTTAACTCTATCCTAGCTGGAACCAAGACAATTACCATTAAAAAAGAAAAGTTTCCCTGTTTTTAATTACACTGATTAACAAACTAGTTGGAATTACTCAAAAGAAATGAAAACAGCTATTGAAATGTTGGAGGGGAAGTCAATGCAGAGTTCAAGCATGGCAGTAAGTCTGTATTGAAAACTATCACTGGTGAATGTAAGAAAAAAAAATAGGAGCTCAGCGTAGGCAATAGGAATGATTTACATATCAATGCAGAAATAATAAACAGCATCTGTTAAAATTAGCTACTGTCAAATGGATCGGCTCAGAGACTTTGCCAGCAGCAGTTTTTTAAAAGATGAAAATTTAAGTCAATATCATTTTGAGTGTATTTTAGAATCTGCAATGTATTTACATACGTGTAACATAATGGCCCAGTTAAGAAATGTGACCTAATGTGTATAGTGGGTAGACAATAATAATCAGGAGTTAGAGAAGGATAATACCTAGTATAATCACAATGGACTTGGGAGGAGGAGAATTGGCAAATCAGCATCATTTAGAGTGTACAAGCTTGTTTTCTACAGAGCACAGTGCTATAGGAGCTATGTGTAAGTAGCCCAATGGGGTTTAGAACTGATGTATGCACTCAGGATATCTTTAGTTTATCGTAATTTGTTTTATTTCTAAGTTCACAACAGTTTAGGCTTATCTAGCCCATCCATCTAGGTGGGATTGTTATGCAGGTGAGATTTGAAGACATTAAAATACTTGACTATGTACAAAACAGTAACTTTTCTAACTGTAAGTGTCTCCATTATCTAAATAATCGTGACTTAAAGGGAATATGAAGATACCAGTTTCATATACATAACTATGTGTGCGATACGTGTTTTGGAGTTGGTTTCTCCTTCACTGTTCAGTGCTTCTGGTGAGTGTGAAATGGGACGAGTATGTTCTTTAAGATCTTCTGCTTTCTTTTATTCATCAGTTAAGTATAATTGATAGCTACTGATTTTTTGTTGTTGTTGAATTGCATCTCTTTATAGGCATATGAAAATTATTCTTTCGAAGAACTGCGTTTTGCTTCACCAACACCAAAGAGGTAAATGTTAAAGAATTATCTTTTATTACGGACTAAAATTAATGATCTGTCACTTTTTCTTACATCCATAGTCCTAGGCCTTGACTGCCAAACAATCTCATGTAAAGGTGGAAACACTACAAAAATTGTGTATCATTTTGCTTTCTTAAATTTATTTTTTCTGTCTCTTTAGATTCTTTCATTCTTAGTTGTTATTAATGTTGATTTCCTGTTTGTTACCTACTCGGTGAATGTGTTCTTTCGTTGTTTGCTATAAGTAAAGTTAGTATAGAGGTTTATAACTTATCCTTTTTTTTTAGAAATAGCTTGGATAGAGGAAAAATTGCAATCGGAAACTCTTTTCCTTTGAAATCACCTAAACTATTACAAATTATCTTTCAAGGCAGTAATTGTTTAATGGTTTTGTTTTGTTTATGCCTAGACCTAGTGAAAACATGTTGATCAGAGTCAATAATGATGGTACATACTGTGCAAACTGGACTCCTGGAGCTGTTGGTCTCTATACCATCCACGTTACTATAGATGGCATTGAAATAGGTACTTAATTTTCACTGTACTTAAGCAGAAATGTATATTCCACTGCTAAATGTATGTCTTTGCACTTATGGTAATTAGCATTAAATTTCATAGCAAAATCTAGCACCCAAGTTTTGATTCAGAAGCCTTCTGTCTACTTCCCTTCTTCATTCTCAAAGGACAGAATACAGCTATTTTTTTTCTTGAAATAGGGATGTAGTTGGCAAATCATGTATTTATAATGCTGAGACTACAAGATTTATTCTCTGCTCTATGTTGCAAGAAAAATGAGGCATTTTTGGTGACAAGATTGGGCAGAGATATATAGTAGAAAGGGGAAAAAAATACTGAAGAACCAAGGAAAAGGGGAAAATTGTTCCTGACCATGCAGGACTAAATGTCATTTCCTCTGTGAAAAATCAAGAAAAGCTGGTCCTTACTGAAACTCTACCATAAGTTTCAATTATTTGAATTGATTTTAAATGCTTCCTTGCTGAAAAATCTTTTAACTGTATCTTAGCTATCTTGCTGATCCTAGGCACTATAGTATGGTACAGAAAGATTTCCCCTATGGAAAATGTCTGAATCTTGAATGTCCCTTGTTAATCTCACTGATGGTATGGTGAAAAATGGTAGTAATGGCATTGTAGTTAGGCCAGAACTCATAGAAAAATTTAAGTGAGTTTGCTAGGACAAGCAATTCTTCTGCACTTTTTGTAAATAGATACAGTGATCATCACAAGTACACATAATGTTTGAAATGAGATACTCGTTATCATGAGTCACCTACAGAAGATAACGTTTATAGGAGACAGCTGTTAATAGTTGTTGTTCCCCAGACTGGGACATTCTCGTTCATAGGCTCTTCCTGTGAATGTGTTCTTGATTGCAATTTTTTTTTCTAGTCTGCCATCCCTGAAGACAAAATTTACACCATAGGTTAAACCAGCAGTTGTTATGTTTTCAGGCAGATTTTAACATCTTCATTCATTGCATAGGCTTAACTTCTAGAAATTTTATAATGTAGCTCTTAACCTTAGTTGTTAAACAGGTGTGAATACCTTTTACTACTTATCTATGCCATCTTTCTTCAGTGTTACTTCTGCTCTAGTTCAGTCATAGTATTTTACTGTCCCTCCTCAAGCTTTCATATGCCCATTCTTGACCCATGATTCTCTCAATTTATAACCACTTATGTTCTTTGATTTTTTGAAACCTTTTGCCTTCTTAATACTTCTAGATTCCTTGTGTTCTTTCATGCTTCTTTGAAGAACATTAATAAAACCAACAGGTTTATCCACTAGGTCTGGTTGCTTCTACTCAAACTGTTGCTCTTCTCAAAGGGTCACCTTGTAAAATTAAACCCCAGTAACATCTGCCAAGGCTATTGAGTTTTCATAGTTTGGCTTTAGTGGTGATTACTGAAACAATTTCTTTGAAGATGATTACTCAAGGTTATATCCATCTGTTATGTTTGAACATGTATTTTTCTTTACCTATGTTGAGATTTTCTAGCACCTTGAGGTTTTGTAACAGCATTGGTAATTAAAGATGCTGGTTCTTTATAAGTTTTTTCTGGTTGTGTAACTTGGATGCAGAAGTTCTTACCTGTTTCTCACATTTTGTGGTTAACATCTGCAGCAATGCTGAGTGCATAGGATACTGCCTGTCCAGGAGCTTCTACTTGTACCTCTCAAGCATTTAACTCTCCTATGTTCACTATTCCTTGAAAGATACCATATGGAGACTGTATAGGATACAAAATTACCTAATAGTGTCATGTGCACAAGTATGACAGATACCTGTTAACATCATAAAATTATATATATATATGTGAATTTCCACATGTCAAGGAAGTAACTGCACCACAAAGCAACTGCAAGTGATGTTTATGGCAGACAAACGAACAAGAGGGGGTTTTTTTGCCTACTGTGAATTGTGAGACAGATAAATTGTACTTGCTCTTTGACTGATAATATTCCCCCCCCCTTTTTTTTTTTTTTGTAACGTAGTCTTTGTTTGCTTATAGATGCTGGACTAGAAGTGAAAGTAAAAGATCCTCCAAAGGGAATGATACCTCCTGGAACCCAGCTTATTAAACCAAAAGCAGAGCCTCAGCCAAACAAGGTTTGGAAAACTGGAAAGGAGAAAAACAAACAAAAAAGATGTTATATTTGGGTGGGATTTTATTGTTTTTTAATACATACTTTGTCACATTATAGTGGTGCAGGACTTAAGGGTAATTGCAAATCACTTTAATATGCTGAACAAAATAAAATTAATATGACATATTCATTCCAATTATTTCAGTCTATCCACTAATTAAACTGGTACAAGCTCTATAACTGCACATTGTGCAACCATTTTGAAAGCTACAGAATACATTCTGCACTATTATTAGTTCTTTGCATTTGGTATTTATAATATGAAATTAATGAATAGTACCAAGGGCTTTACAAATATATTTAATTTTTAGTTATGTGATAAGGGTCTCTCTCCAAAACTCCAAAATTAGTTTCTTTAGGATATCTTCCTTTCTTAAAATACTATGATTTTATTTTTTTAAATTTATCTTTCCTATAGCTTTTGACTTTTCCATTTCATGTTGTCATTCCACCCTCAAGAGCTAAAGTAGACACAAATTATGGAGGAAAGTACTAGGTGATGTGGCAATGCTGTAAGAATTCCCAGATGAGGAAACAGTCTTACACTTCCTTAAGTGTGAGGTGAAGGGTTATTAAAATAAGGCACTGAGTCTCTGTCATGGAGTAAAAGTATTAAGATGTAGAATTCTGAAATACCACAAGATTATCCCTCCCTGTCTTATTACAGCTGCAAAGGTGGCCAAGAATTGCAGGGTTATGAAAAGGATTGTGTGTTTCCGAACTTCTTGTCCATATGGCATGTTGTGATTTGTTTTCCAAAACTCTGCATAAACTAGAGACAGTAATACTATTATACAGTTCCTCAATCTATAAATGCATCCTGTGACTGCTTCTGCTACTAACAAGATTATTTTCCCTGTATCCATACATCAGAAATAAAAAATTACCTTTAGTTTCCACACAATTTAAAAAAAAAAAAAATTGGAATGAATTAGCTTCATTCTCAAAGAAGAGCTCCTGCTTACTTCATTCTTAATTGGCAAAGAACTTAATGATGTCTCTATCCTAATTGGTCATCATACATGTGGGGTACTGTCACTAAAGAGAGACACAGATGGTCTAAGATGAGATAAATTGCTGGATGAAAGAATTGTCTTTAATTATTACAGTGGGAGTTGAGGAGACTGGTCCGTACATAACAGCCACACTTTGTCAGGTAACTGTCTCTGTGACAGTTAAAACTACTTTATAGAAGTTAGGCCTTTGGTGTTCCGAGGCATTGCCTAGTGTCTAATCATCTTCCTATGCTGTTCCACTCGCACGTCTAGCTTTCTTGTTCCAAGGTGTAGTCTCTGAAAGAGGAGTCCTGCATACAGTGTCCAGGGAGTGTGCAGCTAAAATACACTAGACCTTTCATCAGTTGTCTTCTGTGTTACAATAAATCTTGTAACAAACCAGGTTAGAATAATTCTTTGTGTATAGGCAACAGCATTATAAATAACAGGAGAGTAACTTAACTATTGCAGGCTGCTCCATGCTTCTGAAGCCAAGAATGTATACAGTCCAATATATCAAATCTATATTTTTATTTATTTATTAGAAAAAGGGCATAATTTAGCTCTAGAAGCTTCTTCCTTCTCCTTCTCTTTTTTTTGTCTGCCCAAAGTTTCTGCTAATTATATCCAAAGAACACGAACAGTACATTCTTAGTAGTATATCTGTGGCCAACTAGAAACACCAAAATGATTTTATTGAGGCAGTAGAACGTTCCAATATTGTCCAGCTTTACTTCAATCACAGGTTGAAAATAGATGCTATATTAAGATTTTATATTGATTTCTTAATTCTCTGTTATTTGAAGTCTGATTAAAATCTGTTTTTCCTGTCCATCCAAGTTGTTAAAGGAGTTCATCATATTGACCTGCATTCAGCCTGGGGTATATGACGTGTAAGCCCTGCTGCCTTCTCATTGGCTGTGAAAGTTAGATTAACTAACTTGCAGGAAATTCTATTCCACATCCTATTGAGGGAAACATTCTCTTTGAGCTGTGTAATACAATTCAAGGTTGTTGGAACCAGCTAGAAGAAAGCAGTTCTAATTTAACTGAATTGGAAGGGGCAAGAGTGGTACTGGAATGATTGGCCACTGATTTGTTTTGACTGTTTCTACTGTCCTCACGTGACTGAACAAGTACTAACATCAACTGCAAAAAAAAAAACCAAAAAAAACCAAAAACAACCTCAAAAGTTGTGGGCAGTGGGTGGTTTTTTTTTGCATCCGTTCATAGGTTAATCCCCTTGTTAAGGTTTCTGTATCCTATGCAATGCACCTTTCTGTGCTGCAAGGTGTAGTAGCTCTTTTTCAGATTCACAAAATAAGAATGCACAGCAAGAAATAGCTCTTGAAGACCGCTTTGTACTGTAAAGGAGATCTACGTGTTAGTCGCTGTGCCTTTCTGCATTAGTCACTTCTTTTAGTCAGAACCCATTTTCTTTATGGTCTGTGGAAGAACTGACTGTGGGGGTGTTACAGGACAGAGTTACTGAACCATTCTGCTGCGAAGAAATATTCCAAGCAAAGAGGTGCTATGTCTGAAACAGAACTCAGACAATTGAGTTTTTCATGAAAGTATCAGAAATAAGGCAATTTTTAGTCTGTTGTTGTATTGTCTGTCAATGGATCTGACCCTTCGACAGGTGGTAGGTAGAGCTTGAAGTGTTCTGTTAACTGCTGCAAAGGGGAAAAGTTCTTTCCAGGTCTGTGCATATCCAAATCTAGAGTGTGAATTCTTCTCCCTCTAAGCTCAAGCTTTTCATCGTAGTTCTAGCCAACCCATCATACTGTTTTTTTGAAGTAACATTTTAGGGTAATAATGTAGGGCCCGCTAATTTGCAAGGCTTTGTTTATAGGCTTATCTATGTGGAGAAAGCAGTCAGCAGTGATTCAGGCTTATATTATTACAAGGACCCTAGAAGTCTTACTTTTGCCTGTTGAGAGAAATCGAAATCCCTGGAGTACCAGGATTGTTACTAAGCACAACCTTGCACGTTTTGGAGAAAGCTGCATTTTAAATTATTTACATGCCTTTTTAATTAGCCTTAAACTAAATATCATTTCTTAAATAACTGGAGTAGGGGGGAAGGGGAGAGGAGTGGGGAATAGGTCATGCATTTAGCTGTTACATTTCATTACCTTTCCCTGAGTTTATACTTTCCAAATCAATCTGTGCTTTAACTTAAGTGAAATATTAAGTCTGTGCTTCAGTTGATTTTTTTTTTGTTTTTTTTTTGAAGTGTGGAGTTTAAAAATAATCTTCCAACAGAAGGGTTTTTATAGTATGCGTAAATATACACACTTCTTTCAAACCAGAAATTAAAAGGATGGTTTAAAGTTGGCCCAGCACATAATCAGGTACAATGCCTGATAATGTGCTGGGTGAAAAAATCAGTGAATAACTGAGATTTTTAGGGGCTGTAGTAAATAAAAACTAGCAACAAGTAGCATCTGATCTACCTTTTCTGTACAAAAGGGAGAACCTATTGAAGTAGTTATTTGAAAAAATAAAAGTAGCAGAAAAAGCTTTACTTTTTCTATTCTTAAATGGCTATTTAAACTCTATAGCAAAGGTAAAAATCATATTTTGTCCAAAATGTTGAGCAGACAATGTTATGGTAGCACAAATGAGAACCAGTAATCCTAGGTAGATCAATCACAGGAAATACTAATTTTGAAAAGGCAAAACTTGCAAGAATTAATAAAATTGGGAGGCGATGAGACAGTTAAAAGAATTGGAAGTTTGTACTGAATGCTGTATGGTATATCCAAGACTGATAAAAAATGTACTTTAGGGGTTTTTTTTCAGCATGATGATTTTCTTGGTTATAGTAAAAAAACTGAAGTTATACACAGCAGCCATGGGAAACTAGCAACAAACTAAATCTAAGACTGCCATCTTGTCACTAGCATTTCAGAATCTGTTAAACCTGTTTCTTTTTACTCTGAGAGCTCTGTTCCAATTTTTTCTTCCTTACTGTCTTCCTTTGCTTCTCTTAGGTTCGCAAATTTGTGGCCAAGGACAGTGCAGGGCTTCGTATCCGTAGCCACCCTTCCCTTCAGAGTGAGCAAATAGGCATAGTGAAAGTCAATGGATCCATCACTTTCATTGACGAGGTAATTAAAAAGAAATTTCTGTTGAAAATTTGGCAAGTTATAAAGTTAATTCATGCAAGTAATGTTTTTTTATGTTTAGATGTTGACATATACAACTTAAGAGTATAAATTGCAAAATTCTAAATATTTACTAATTTAGTTTTTCAAACTGTCATTTTCTTTTAATTTACTTACTTGAAAACCTGTGCAACAAACTTTTGAGACTGCAATATAAGGAAAAAAAATCCGAGAGTTGATCTTTTAATAATATCTCTAAGGATTTAGCTGTTCATGACTTACAGTTACAACTCTACACAAAAATTCAGATGTAGGTGTCACTTTCATTACATCTTTCACTTATGCTTCTGAAAGATCACTAGTGTGTTGGAATGCTAGCATGTATTTTTCTTACAATATAACTTCATATCCAAGTGATATTTTTCCAAATTACGAAGTTATATCAGCAGTGGAGAAATGGAAAGTGGGGGAACTTCCGAAGCTTACAAAGGCTTGGCTTGCTTTCCTCTTTTCTCTCAAACCAACTATTATTATTGCATGACCTGATTTAAATTTATCTTTGCCTTCTAAGTAAGATATGCCTCCCATTGCTTTGAGATTCTGATTTTTTTCCAGTATTCTTCTTTGCCTCTGCTTACATTCTGTCAGCACAGTGAAGGTCATTACTTCCTTGCTACTGTTGTCTGTTTGTCTGAAGTCTGTTAATCCTTGCTAGCTATGGATAGTTACAGGAGGGCATGGCTCGATTTTGTTGCTTGTTTCCCATAGATCCACAATGATGATGGTGTTTGGCTGAGGCTGAATGATGAGACAATAAAGAAGTATGTTCCTAACATGAATGGTTACACTGAAGCCTGGTGTCTCTCTTTTAACCAGCATCTTGGCAAGAGCCTTCTGGTACCTGTTGACGTAAGTAAAAGGTGCCTTTGAAAAATATCCAAAAGTACACTCTATCCTCATTACAAGACTTTCTTTAATTAAGGCTGCAAATGAGTCCTGAGGTAAACAATATTTTATTTACCAAATACTATCTTCTGTGTGTTTGCAATTCTGAGGGCTGTTGTGTAATGAGGGTGGAGTGTAGAAAGATACAAGGCTTCTTGTGTTGAAGCCTCTTCTAGAAGAGAAACACAGTGCTAGGACCGCTATAAAAAGGTACAAAACATGCATTGTATTAGGTTGTGGTCTGCACCAGGTGCTTCTGATGGATGATGCCGTTGTCTGTAAAGTGGCCCACTGATGCCATGATTTTGGAAGAGACTTGCAGCCTGCAGTGAATCAATGTACTTGAGGCTTTTTAAGAAAACTTGAAAAGTTCCTCAAGCTCTGTTGCTTATCATGTACATTTTTTGTACGTTCTGTACTGTAATCTTTGGGTTACCAGTATATAATGTAAAAATCCCAGAGCATTAAGTCTAGTAAAAAAAAATTAATTTATAATGAGTAAGCACAATTTGGCTGGCTAACTTTAATAGGGATCACCATCACTACAATTCAAAGGTTACACCTTTTTGGTAAACAAGATGAAATTTAAACAAAAGGTAAAGCACCAAAAGAAAAAAGTGTATTAAACCACTGTGTCTGAAATAAATTATAAAAGTGTAGGCCCTCCTGGATAATGTGGTTTTGTGCATTCCCCAGAGTGGGCAGTACTTTGGTTTCTTCAGGGCAGAATGTGAGAACCACATCTAATTGTTCATACAGCGATATAGGTTTGACTTGTCCTCTTATGAGTTTGCTGCTGCTGCAGTGGAAGTCAGTTAATTCATATTTGGCCAAATGAACACCTGCAGTCAGTCAGGTAGTGTCGCTCTGTTCATGTGTGCCAGTTGCAGAAGAACTGAGATACTCCCATTTTCATTGAGACAGGGCTGCTTGCTGATGGTCAAATCTGGCAATTCATAAATCCCCTATGGCTGCAGACCGTGTTCTGACAAACGCTTAGATGATGTGACTAGATCTTCTTCCTATTCTCTTGCTTGTCTATACATTATTTATCAATAGAATTCTATTTAGAGATTTCTGTTGATTAATCTAATCTGGGGAAGTACTTTAATTTGGGAAGCAAATTATTTCCCTATTCAGTCATCAGTCACTTGAACACTGTAACAACAGGCATATGTATCTAGTTTAAAGAATATGAACCTTGAAAAAAATACAAGCTTTGCTTAAAATCTCACTTGCATTTTTTGCCTTGCATATTAATACTCATTAGAAAATAGCTATGGTATGCTTTAACAAAACATTAATGTTTGCATGCAGCATATTTTAAGACATGATGTGCATTTTATTTTGCTAGATTTTATTTCACAGTTTTCTATTCCTGATATTTTTTATTTGCTGTGGGGAAAAGATTTTGAGCTCAATTGTTATGTTGCCAATTGTTATGTGCATGGTCAGCAAGAACTTACTGGTTGGTATATTTCAAATGGCACTAGTACACACTTAGCCTGGAGAGGAACATACTCTGTGCTGAGAAAAAGCTCGACAGAAAATGCCTGTCAAAAGTACACTCAGCATTCAGTCTTGATGATATAAACTTGATAATTCAAATTTTATGCAAATAAGTAGGTCAGATAGAGTTAAAACAGTGAAAACCAGCTTTTTTTATCATACATTTCACTCTGGCTCTGTGAAGTTCAGATAAAATGCTTTTTCTTAGTGCCGTGAATTATTTGTGATGTCATTTGTCACTAGCTATTGGGAGTTAGCTAAAAGAAAGTTAGCAATATCTACTAACCAGCTATATCCATAACGGCACAAGGTCATATCATCCAGTGTCATCCAGTATCATCCAATCTGTAAGCCACATTTATGCTTAGCTGCTGATTAGTAACCAGCCAGTGACCAATATAGCAAACCTATTACAAAAGCTGCTATTAAAGCAGTGGATAGAAAATTTGCATTCTTTGCAGTATTAAGCACCATGCAAACTCAATAAACTCTTCTAAGTTTCTGATTTTTTTAGCTCTCCCTAGAACTCTTTTTTTTCCTACTAAATATCACATAAATTGATACTGTTTTCTTGGTAGAAAAATTTTAAGTAAAATATCTTTTTTTAAGTTGTTTACTGAATTGAGAATATTAAAAAAAAATGTCTTTCTTTAAACTTCCCAAGAACTGCTGTTAAAATTGATCATGTAGTCTTCTAGGGATGAATGACTCGTGGCAAAATATGTTTGATTATTCATTAAATGCTAAAGTCTCTGTAGATATAATTGTGAAATAATCCAGATCACCTCATCCTTTTCTGTTGATTCGGGTAATTGAGTGACACAGTGAGTAGAATGTAGTTACATGTGTTAATATATGGGATTTTGGAATTCAAAGCTTTTCTACCAGTATTGGTTTCAGGAGCAGGAAACAGGCTGGAAAAAGTTTCTCATGTGACTGAAAATGCAAATGGAAAATCATGTGGCTGAATGAGTCATTGTATTTCCTGTTTAAACAAATGTCACATTACTTTTATTAGACTCAATTTTTATCCAACCCATGAGAGTGCAGACTTGGCAATTCCTATGTTACTTGGTCACATTTAAGCTCATAGACTTTTTGTAATCATCCCTTAAGTAAATAAAATCCATCTGTACTTTTTTCAAAATACATTTAAAGTACACATTTCTTAAATAAAACTTGAATTCTTTTTCATCACTGTATTAATTAAACAGTGAGGAAAAGATAACTTTTCAACAGTATTAATATTAGCCTTTTGGTCCTCCTGGCAAATGTATTAACATTTTATGCTTCTTTGATGACATTAACCATTTTTTTTTTTTTGACAAAACAAATACTGACTACCCTAGATATACATACACTGTTTATGTATATTTTGATAAAAGCTATTTATATTTGAAGAGAAATACCATAGGTAACAGAAGTCCATTATAGTTGCCAGTTATTTATTCGATCTGTGGTCACTTAGCTCCTGAAGAAAAGCTGTGCAATCATACCCTTTCATGAGGAACTGCTCTGTAGCCGTTCTTCTGAAATTGAGCCCCTAATCCATTGTAGGTAATCTGTGACTATGATTTTAATTAGGATAAGAGTATAAGTTTTGGTGAGTTTTAATGAGTGTGATGTTTTGGATGCGGTCTTCCTTCCTGGTAGTTACTTTTCCTTTGGTCTTGTAACATTGTGTTTTGGAGGAGAGGGAGAGGGGGAAATTCCTTACCTGGACAGTTCTGTATTCATGCTTACACACAGTACGAAGGAGAAAAGTAAATAACAGCACAAAACAGTACACACTAGGAAAATAAAAAATATCTTGGCTAAGCTCTGGAGCTTGACTTTTTAAAAATTTTACTCTAAATATGGTTTTTGCTACTTAATTTTAATTGTCAGACTTTATAATAAGGAATATTGTACCTTATGCCCATACCCCACCACTGTAGAAAAGCAGGATTGATGAACTGCAAGTTTTTCAAACTGGTATTGCAGTGGAGGAAAGAACCAAAACTAATATGGAGAGTGATGTGCTTGATCTCAGAACCTCAGCAAACCAAGCATTGTCTTGTGTTGAAGGACATTAGCAAGTGATTCATCCTTTTTAGGCATAGTGGAAAGCAATTGGAGAGTGACATTACGCTGGGTAAAATGTCAAGATGGCTAAAATAAGCCATAACTTAATTCATTCTGAAAAATGAAAACAATTCTCAAATACACACCTTATCTATTTGTCTAAACTGGCATTCTGTCTGCTAATAAATAGGAGCAGAAAAGTTCTCAGAGCAAAGGGGACCTTCTAGTTTAATCTTCTCAGTGCTGCTAAGTCAGCATGGTCCCACTTCACTGCTGATGGATTCTTTTATGTTTTACACATACAGCGTGTAACATACGAAAGCAGATCTTTGAGAAACACAGACTATCCATACTTAAAATATTTAAATACTGCTTCAGTGTAAGAGATGCTGCAAAGCAAAATAATCTGTTCATTAATCTATGTTGTGTGCCTGTGAAGTACAATCTCATTAGGCAAGTGTGGACTTCTTATTATAGCTTGTATAAAATTGATACGCCTTTAATCTGCCAATTTTCTTCACTAATACCCTCCTGATGTTCCCCAGTGCCCCAAAATAGATCACCAGCACAATAGACTTTCTTTCCATTTTGGGTAGAGGTACAAAATTCTAAGGAAATGCTGGTGTTTGACAGTTTCCCTGGTTTTGTCAAAACTGCAAATCATTTGCATTACTGACGCTTGATGTAATGGGAAGTTTTGCTTCTGGCATGACTTAGAAGTCTGGATTTGCTTACTTATCTTGTGTTAAAGTTTTTTTTTCCAAGGAGTATGGACGGAGGTGTGCCAAGTGTGTTTTGTGCTTGTTTCTGTTTAAAGGGATTCATTGCCACTTCTTTAGCTACTGTTACATATTAATGACTGCTGTCCAGGGATTTCACTAGGTTCCCCTATCAGGATGGGGATAGGAAAGAGATTTTGATACCTCTGTTCATATGTATAAAATGGTGACTTTACTGAAGGGATTCTGTCATAAATACTGATTATTAATGCTGCTATGTATGTACCTTGAATTCTTTGATTTGACACGAACAGTCAAACTTTCATTGAAATTAATAGAAATGAATAGAAACCAGGGTTTTTTTTTGTGTTTTCAAGCAATTAAAAATGCTATCCTAGCTGTTCTGTGGGAGGGGGAAAAAACCCAACAGAACATCAGTGCTCTTTTGTGTAATATGGGCAGTTGGTTATAAAACTGCTGAAGTCTCTCTGGCAGCTCCATTTGGTTTGTACTGCATAATAAACTAGTAAATGCACTGTGTGTTTTTCAAAGCTAACCTCGGTGACATTCTCCTTACAGCACTCTGAAAATTTTGGCTCTGGTAGAGGGTGCGATTTTGATGTATAAACTAACGAAATCTTTCTGTGCAAGTGAATTTGCTTTCAGCAATAGTGAGCTTGGTCCTTCTAATATTTTCAGTTCTGACTTAAAGTCTATGTGCAGTTGTCCTGCAACAGCTGAAATTATCTTTCAGAACAGCAGACTGTTTTGCTGTAAAATTGTGGTTTGTGATGGGACCAACTACTGTTTCATTGTAACAGAAGTGTGGGATTTTTCCCTGCACAGTCTCAAGCTTTATAAGAAATGTCTGGCTCTTTATTTCAGTAAATGGCATGACACACTACATCCATTTCGAGCTTTTGACATGCTAAACTGTTTTTGTTTAATGGATGATTTGCCATGGTGAGCAATGGACTCAGGTGGAAATTGGGAAAACAAAACTCTCCCCTTTGTTGAAACATTCTACTAGTATACTTACTGTGGAGAAAGTTTGCATTGTAGAACCTCAATATTCTTCCTCCAGTGTTTCTTTGTTCCCATTTCTTTGTTGATATATCTTTTTTTTTTTTTTAAACTTTGTTGTTTAGAATGTCTTTAATGCTAGCCAAGGAGTAAGGGATTTGGACTTTTTTTCATGGACTTCCAAAGCTTTACCCCCTAAGGTGAGTTAAATGACAGGAACAGTCACACTGTATCTCATGTTTTCAGATTGTACCTTATGACTCAACTTCATGCTAAACATTCTTTGAAGTCTGTTTTACTTCGAATTAATTCTACAGGATATATCAGATTTGCATAGAATGCTGTAGCTGTGTGTCTTGCTTCCAGATGAGAAAAAAAACCATACCAGAGCAGATAATTGATTTTTCATTAATTCATAATTAGCAGTCCCTTTTTTAAAGATCCAAATTACAAATTCAGAGATGGCTTAGTTATATAATAAAGATATTCATTCTCCATTTGATGCAGGATATTCTAGTAATTTTCTCTGTGATTGAAGCATCTCATAAGGTGGTAGTTGTGTGAGTAAAGTTACAAATATTAATACATTCTTAACATGTTCTTAATATTTTTAAAAATATACAGTTATAGGAACAAGTTGTGTACAGTTAAGCTGTTTAAATTTTCTACAGAGGTGCTTGCCTAAATCTTGCAGCCCTGTAGTGACTTGGAGATCAAGGTATTTTCATATAACTTTGTAATGAAGATGACACTCAACACAGTTGCACATACTGGTTTAGAGATCTATAAACTTGTTTTTCCATTTAATCTTTTTCTCCAAAATAGCATATTTTAGTGTTAAATCAGCATTTAGACTGCGTTTAAACTGTTTCTGAAAAACAGATGTATTTTTCCCTGAACCAGTTTACCTCAGCTTGCATTAACTTGTTTTGAAAGTTACATTTTTTATAGAACAGATTCATCTTTCTATAAAGGGTTCTTGGCAAGGCTGCTGTATTACTTTGGACATGGTGCACTCCAGTACCAAAAAGCTGAAAATAAGTTTATGGAAGAGATCAGAGGAAATTACAGTACTTAAAGGAGTAACATAAGCAGAAGTTTGGTTTAACACTGATAAAACACAGTATTCTTTTACACAGCAGGAAGTGAACTCCTGGAAGGTGTTACAGGAGATTTCAGAGGCAGGAAGTATCAGCAGGTTCAGAAGAAATTAAATTTATAGAAATCAGATTCATAAATCCTGAAGAAAATGGGATATACCCTCTAGCATCCACAATAAAATGACTTTTAAATGCTGTTGGTGTGTGACAGACCTCTAATAGAGACTAGTGTGCATCCCCTGTTGCTGTTGGTGAGGACAGTCTACTGGATAGGTGAACCACTGGTATCATCCCATAAGGAATGACTTAGTTCTTAGCTTCTAATTTGCTTTCTTCTGAAAGCAATGTACGTTGTTGTTCCTATCCCTCGTATTTTTCTGTACAGTAGCCTTTCTATTAAGCTATGGGTGGCTGAAAAGAATCTATATGAGTGTTTATCTTTTCAGAAACTACAAATTTTTCTTGGTAGGAACCTCAAAAAGTGTTTTCTCATTTCAGATTTAGATATATGTTTCATCTGTAATTTGGTACCGGTTGAAATAAATTTGCAGGCCACTTCCATTGTTACAGTGAAAGTGATAAATATGCACCGATATTTATATGTGTGTTTAAGAATCTGTGGTGTGGCTGTTACTCTCTCATAATTTTACTTTTACTCCAAATTGATAATGTGTTTTAAATGTGAAATAAGAAAAAACATGTAATTTAGAATTAGATAAATATTTAATTTCCTTTTGCAAAGCCCAAGATTACTTTTTTTTTCCACAAAATATATACAAATATAGCAGGAGGAATGAGTGTGTATCCTGATACATGTCAGTATGAAACAAGGTTTAGCGAAAGCATCTAGAGTAAATTATCTTTGTCTCATGGTAGATAGGAAGTACTCCTTGTATATAAATAGTTACATTTATAGCACTTGTGTTTCGAAAGCAGTATGGTGAGTTTTCAATTAATGTATATTTTTAGTTGTTTATCATTGCATGCTAAAATTAGCAATGTAACTAGTATCTTGTTTAGATTTGAAATCTTGCTTTTGTAGTCTTGAAATAAGTATTTTTTTCTCTAAAGAGTTCAAAGTATTGTTAATAGGTTTGTTCTGTTCTGTTGTTTTGCTTCTCTTTAATTTCTCAGGAATCTAGGTCTAATACTGATGATTTTTTCAACGAACTAAATTCACACTGCCCACAGGAAGCAGTGATGCAAGAACAGGATATGCCATTCCTTCGAGGTGGACCTGGAGTCTACAAGGTAGTGAAGACTGGCCCATCAGGTCACAACATCAGAAGCTGCCCTAACCTTAGAGGTATCCCAATTGGAATGTTAGTTCTGGGAAACAAAGTCAAGGCAGTGGGCGAGGTATGGATCCTTGTAGCTTCAGTTCATGTCTTCATAGATACCAGTATATAACGCTAGTAAACGCAACAAAAGAATCTGCCCCTGTACAGGTTTGCTTTTCCAACACTCATGATAAATACTAACCTTTGATCTTGGTTTATATTACAAATACTAATGCAATGATGTCTCTTGCTATTTAGATGTGTGCGTTGATTTGAATAATATTAGAATTGTACTGCGCTTACATATGCTTGCTTCTATATTTCTGTTACAGTATTTTTTAAAAACGATGTTTCTTATTCTACTTTTTGTCATACTCTTTGAAAGAATATTGTGTCATTGGAAAAATGCTTTTTCTTGGACGTAACCAATTAACAGCTTATTCTGTTTCTCTGTATCGCTTGTATTGATTTTTTCACTTGCTGAACTGTTGCTGCTGTTCCCAGTTGTCTAGCTGTGGTGCTTTATGGTTAAGAAGGGCTTACGGATGAAGTGTGTCATGCTATTTCCTAAAATTAGTCCTTGTACAAAAATTTCATATATAATTTGGTGGTATTAGTCTACTGTTACAGACATCATTGAAATGTGTATTTTGGTGAATATCTCCTTCAAGTTTTTACTTAGGCTTGCTTGGATCTTCTGAAGTTACGATGTTGGTGTTTTGCTGCTGCTGTGCATAAACAGTTCTAAGATTTTTGGAAACACTGCTAACTGTAAATCTGCCAGAAATAGTTTTGGTCCTTCAATCTGCCTCAGTCTGTGGCCTTAATTTAAGAAACTTTCTTTAACATTTGCTTTGTAATACAAAGTTTGGAATGAGGGTGCTTTTCAGATATTATAAGTTGCTGAATTATGCACCGAGTTATTTGAAAATTCAATAAATTGTGCTTTTTTATGTGTGTTCATCAGGTGACTAATTCAGAAGGTACATGGGTGCAAATGGATAAGAACAGCATGGTAGAGTTCTGTGAAAATGATGAAGGCGAGGCGTGGTCATTAGCTAGAGACAGAGGTGGAAACCAGTACCTCCGACACGAAGATGGCAAGTTGTTTCATTTTTTTTTAAACTAACTTAGGAAAAAAATTAAACAATCTGAACAGGACAGATAAAAAAGGAACTGAGTGTTAAACAGGTATAATAATGTGAATTTACACTTTTTCATTTGAGTTACTTTACATGGTTGGTCTTCAAAGTTGTTTATAAACATTCTTTAGATGTGTTTTAAAAAGAACAGTTAAAATACTACCTCATATTTTCTTCTGTACAAGTTATGGATCTCATTCTTTTAGCTGGGGGGTAATTTTTTTTTAATAAATAGTTACACATTTTAGTTATCTTGCTCTGGTCTATTTTGTGTGCCTGTGAAAAGCAGAGCAAAATGAATTATTTATGTTCCTTTTGACTTTAAGTTAGTTCTGTCACACAGCATCCCTTTAAATACCTATTAAGATGGTTTTTAACATTACATGTTAAAACCTCCTTCTTGCAGGGGGGTTGGACTAGATGACCTCTGGGAGTCCCTTCCAACTCTAATCATTCTATGATTCTATATTTAAAAATAATATAAAATTAATTATCCCAATTAGAAAAATATGATTGCATTCTCTTTTTCCAGTCCTGAAAACTCATGTTCAGGTTGGGTAAGACCTAGAAATGATAAAAGAAAACAAAAAAAAAATGTTAGTACATAAAAATTCTTATTGCCCCCTCTCCCTCCCCACTTCAAGCAACCTTCTTGTTGATCATTCCCTTAAAATGTGAGTCAGGGTGTGATATCTCAGTACTTTTATAGCCCTGGGGGAGATCATCTGGTTATCAGGTGCTAATCAGGTTACTCAGGCCTTCAGTGGAGTTTTATCTCCAGCCGATCTGGACAACCTGTTCTACTATTTGACTCACTTCATAGTGAGAAGTCTTCCCAATGCCTAATCAGCTTCCCATGCTGCAGCTTTTGTTCCTTGTCTCTTGTGCTGTACTACCCTGACTTGTCTTGGTGGCCTCCACTGGTCTCACATCAGACTGTTTTCTGATGGAGTCTGAAACTAGACACAGCACCCCAGCTGTCCAGCGTGTCACTCTTGTATTTTTCAGTGTCTAGTAGTAAAAATTAGTAAGGATCTTCATTAACCTGATTTTGATGCAGGTAGAAACATTTAAGGTTGTTAAGGTAATAACATTTTGGTATAATTCCTCAGAGGCTGGATTGTTTCAACTCAGTTGAGTTAGTTTCTTTAGTTTGAGGGTTTTTTTTTCTTTCAACATATATTTCTCTGTTTTTTAATAAATCTGGACATTTTCAGTTTATAATCCTCCCCCTCCATTAATGGAATCTAACACATCAGTTTTCCAAAAGATGTCACCTTTCAGATCTTCTAGCTCAGCAATCATATTCCACTTACTAATTTAGGTAGTGCTTACTGTCAACTTCTTGCTGGTTCATTGTAACACTTTGTTGTTTTTCTGGCTTTGACATGTTGTACTGAAAATTTTTCACACCTAGATACTCTGATAATTCTCATCATGTTACCACATTAAAAGAAAGTAATTCCTTTCAAGTGTGTTAGTTGTAGGCTGTTGCTGCTTGACTTTGAGGTATAAAACATAAAACAAAGAAAATAACCAAGAATTTTCATAAAACGTATAAATGGGGGCAGGGGGGAGTGTTTAATGCTTAGCACAGTATCTATTTTGAAGTGATAAATTCTTCATTTTTAATTACGTGAAACTCTGAGGTGCTAAAAGAGTCCACATAAGTTCCAGAAACCAAGTATTTTTCAATTGAAACAATACTGTACTGTTGAAAGCACACCTATTCAACAATGGGTTTGTTAATGTCATTGTTTTCTATCCTAATGTGTGTTTGCTTTTCCAGTAGAAAATAATTTATCTGAAATTAATAAATTAAGCAGTGTGTAAAAAATTTCCATTCAACAGTACTTGAAGAATAGATACAACTTAACATTTAAGTCACTTGACAACATTTTGAGTATTTTAACTAGTCTTTTCCAGGTTTGGTAGCTTAACTATCATTTAATCTTTTCTATAATTTCTCATGGTATATCTGTGGTTTAAGACAGAATTCTCCAATTTGGAAGAATTTAAACAAGATCTTTTGAAGGTCTGTCTTCATATTCTCAATAGTGATGCAGTGTTACTGCAGGACATCTTTGAGTATGCCATCTCGCAGAATCAGGAAGGCAAGCTTCAGGCTTTGAGGACAAAAGTCTCTAGTAGGATTTTTATAATCCAGTGCATCAGGATGCCTCATTAGAAACATCCTGATGTGAGTCCTATGCCTTGACATGCCTGGATTTATTTTTCCAGATAGGTCTATGTTCTGTAAGTAGGGTGTGATGATAGGGGGTCTCTTGTGCATCTAGCTAAAGCATTTTTAAGTTGTCATCAGAGTAATTACGGAGTTACTGCAACCTATTCTGTTTCTAGTCCAGCTCAGTACCAAGTAACGCTAATGTGCTTCAGCCACATGTGAAAATTATTTAAACTAACTGCTTTATTTGCCATTAAATTCTCAGAAGTGGAATTTCTATCAAAGTCATACTGAATGCCCAAGTTGTATCTGGGCATCCAGATCTATTAGCTGAAACATTTACAGCATGATCTAGAGTTACCTCTAATTGAGAAAATTCTATTTATTCCCTTTTAAACAGTTTAATTTTTTAACCTTTTCCCTGCTTTTTTTTTTTTTGAGTATGTATTTAGTGTGAAAGTTTATACCCAATTCTGGCCTGAAATGCATTTTTTCTAAAAATGACTCATTTAAACATTGATATTTATGAATTGAGTACATGTTAAGTTAATGCTTTTACAAAACAAAAAAGTTTTTCAAGGTGCCAACGTGAGCCTTTTCACTTGCATGTGGAAGATTTTATGTGAATTAGATCATCACTCAAAATGCCGTTTCCGACCACATAAGTCAATAATGCCTGTTTTCGTCTTGGCTTTTTAATTGTTACGGATGTTCTGAATGACCCCAAGCTGGGTTTGATCAAGGCCTTTTTAGTACCATACAGAAAGTAAAACTGGAGTGTCAGATATGAATAAATCTATCATGGGGGAAAAAATGCCTTGTGTGCTGTGAAAAGTTAAGGGGATAGCCAGGACACACTTTTTGGTTTTTTTCCTTTTTTTTTTTTTCCACCCTGGTTTGTCAAGTGAATTTACCAGTTGCTATCTAAAAAATAAACATTGACTGGTGTGATGTTACAGAAAAAAAAACAATGTTAAGTCCACTCCTTACTGGCATATGATGGTAAAGCTGGCAGAAATTCAGTGATACATAAAGAATCTGCATGATATTAAGCCTCCTGCCTTTTTATTTTTTAGAGCTCTACAGAAGAAAGAAATGCATTTCTTTCTGAAGAGAATTGAGTGGTAGAGTGCTGTCTGGGAAAAAATATTGCTCCTTTGCCTTGTGACTCATCTTTCCAATGTAAATCAGTTACTAAGAGATCTAATTCTGAAGTCATGTGGTTGTTTTACAGAACAAGTCCTTCTAGATCAAAATGTTCAGACTCCTCCCCCAAGTCCTTTTTCAATACAAGCTTTCAGTAAGGGGACAAGCTGTAGTAATGGACAAGGGTTTGATTACGGCCTTGGAAATAACAAAGGTATGGTTTTTACACTCCCATTTAAAAAAAATGTTTTTCTTAACTCTTTGTTACTCATTTCCTATTTTGGAGGACATCACATGGTGCATAAAAGACTTGGGCAGTAGTGCAGTGAACTGCAAGTTGTTTTACAGAACACATAGTTAATGTTGTAACTGCTTTATTTTTTGTTTTAATTTTACTGAAAGTACTCTGTATAATAAAGGATCATCAAAGATTTGTAAGTGACAGTGGAGGCTTTATAATGCAGAAAGGAAAAATTGATACTTGTAAAACAAAACATGAAAATAATTGGATTTATAAAGTCTGGTGCTTAATTATTGGAAACGTTTGTAATCATTTCTTGACAAATTAAGTGCCATTAATGAGATGATGGCGTAAAAGATACTATTTGAGATTTAGTTGTAAAACTGAAATTACTTTTTGATCACATAGATACCAGTTACAAATGCTGGGAAACATCATTTATTTTGTTGGCAAACATATCTATATCTATAGAGACATATATAGATATACACATACCATCACAATAAACAGTATAACAGCATGTCTTCTGCCCATTCATTGATCATATATTTGACTTAATAATATAGAAGGGATTTTGCTGAGGCAGTTGTCCTTGTGCAATACAGTTTGAAACACACAGCCTTCTTGTTCTACTCATAGCATTGCTGTAGTATGAACATGAGCCTAAAGGGCGCTATGAGTTTAACACTGGCATATATTCTTAGTGGTCTCCTAAATAAAATAACTTGATTTAAGATTTGATTTAAAGGAGATAAGGAAAAATTTATTCCTAAATATTCTACTCTATATTTTCATAACAAGAAATAGTCTTATATAGTTTCAGTGTTCTACAGCATAAAGAAGCAATTCATATGTGTCCATGCATTTCTGTAGGAAACTTTTCTTTTTTTGACAAAGGCTGGAAAAGTTGAAGTGTTTTTCTCTTGGTTTGTAGGGCTTTTTATTCAGGACTGATTTTCCCTGTTCAGTGATACTCTTTTCAAAGTAATGGTTGAATCACAAATGGAAGTGTTTCAGATATTCAGCTTGTGAGACAAGCTGAAATGTCTGTGTTACAGCTTGTCTCTCAATATCCACTGTCTAATTGTGCAAAAGTATTATCCCTTTTATGCAGAATCCTATTAACAAAAGAAATCAGAGATCAATATACTGTATTACCAGGCATTCTGATTTCTGAAGATATTGTGTTTCTTTTTATGTCTCCTATCTTAAACAGTTTCTAAGGTATTTATTTAGGATATTACATTTGCTAAAATTTTAGAAGCTACTCCTGGCATTCAGTTCTGTATCATTTTTATGCATTATTCTCTTTACATATCTTCAAGCTGTGATGTTCAGTGTGAGTGAGCAACTCAGCTAGAAGAGTTTAGTCATTCCATGTACTGTAATTCTTTCTGAATTGCCTGTGAGTGGAGACTCACATATAATTATATTGAAAGAATAATTGCTTTCCCCAAAAGTAAAATTCTTCAGCTGTATCATTTCTTTATATATTTTTGCATTCTCTGTTCTGAGAGGTTTTGAGTTTTGTGGGAAGTATCTGAAGGCACAAAATCTGAAGGCACAAGCAGGATCTGTTAAGGCACTTTCTGAATGAAGCAGTTCTTTTGCAAGTGTTTGTTTGTTAAAACCTTCTGATAGGATGCACTATTCTCATTGAAAATTCAGCCACCATCTATGAGTGTTTCAAGCTATAGGTCAGATGTAAAGTCCTCATGTATAGGTCTGTGTTTACAGTATTACCTGTGAGGCAGAAGACATCTATTCAGTCTAAGACAGTCTCTTCTATTACGATCTACATGGCAGGCAAGTCTTTCATGTTCCTCGTGAATGGCTCTACCCACCTCAAAATTTAATTAATGGGGCAGATGACTTTCAACCTCTTCTCAGATGTTTTAGGAAATAGGCCTGCCATATTTAAGAATAATAGAGCATTATCAAACATGCCAGTCATTTCTGGGTTGTTAAAGTCAGGTAGTGATTACTCTCCAAGTAGTGATTGTAGTATTTTTTTAGATCTACTACTATCAAAACAGTGGAATCAAATTGATTTATTTGTACTTGTAGAAGATTATTTAGAAAGGCATTCCAACTATTTTCTGGTTAGTTTGTTCTCTGTTTTGAAACCATAAAATCAAGGGGAAAAAAATGCAAAACTTAGTTATGGTAATACAGGTTTCCATACATAACACCAGTCTTTCTCTAATTGCTTGGAAAGACAATTGGTAATCACAAAAACATGTTGTAAATATAGTTAGTTGTAAATTCTGTATTTGCTGTTTAATTTTTTTTTTTACTAGGATTTCTAGAATGTTGTAAAAATTGTAGAATGAAGTGACACTGTTAGGGTTTGCTTGGTGTTGGCTCGAATCTGAGATGCTCTCAAACTCTTGGTGTTTCCCCGCTCATATTACTAAGTATACTTCAAGTTCTAACTTAGTGTGGTAAACTCTGCCTTCTTACTGTAAGCTTCTTGTTTTTGTAATGTTCACATAGAAGTGTCTTCAATCTGATCTTGAAAAACAGCATGACAGAAGACTTTTAGAGATATTTGCAAAGATGAGCAAATATTTACCAAAGCCTTGGCATAGATATATGCTTGCCAAAGCCTAAGTTTTAATTACATGTTATCTTTTCCTTCTCATCAGTTTTTCTAACCTTTTTCTGCATGTTCTGTTGCATGTGTGTTTTATTGTAAATGCTAGGGATTTCTGGGTTTTTTTTCCTTTGGCTGCTCTTCATTTTTAGCAAGTCAAATATAATGCTCTATTTTGAAATGTTTTAAATAATTGCAGTAAAGTATCCATGATCCTTAAAAACCTTGCTTGTACTTTTCAGTAATGTTATTGCCATGCATGGAGTGAGATTTTTATGTTTAGTCACAACCAGAGCTGTATGTGGCTAAATAAGATTTATGAGCTTTATCACTGAACTTTACTGAGCAGCATTTTACTCTGCCTTTTTTGAGAATGACAAGTAACAGGTTGTAGTTTTGACTGTTTTGCCCACTACAGGTGACCAACTGAGTGCCATACTGAATTCCATTCAGTCACGGCCAAATCTCCCAGCTCCTTCCATCTTTGATCAAGCTGCAAAACCTCCCTCTTCCCTAGTCCACAGTCCATTTGTGTTCGGACAGCCCCTTTCCTTCCAGCAGCCTCAGCCACAGCTTCAGAGTAAGTTTGTCAGCCTTGCCTGCCTCATCAGTCCATTTCTGCAGCTTTGACAATGCTGTTCTCAGTTGCTTACCAGCTACTAATCATCCCTCAGTTAATCATCCCTTTATGGTTTTGTTTTGTCAAGTTTTTCACGATTCAGAAGCATGCAAAGTAATGCTCCTAAAGAAGTATACTTGTTCAACCTCAATTTCAACATTGACAATATTTTACTTTACTGTGTGTACTGCAGGGATGATAAGTCACTCATTTCCAACATTGTATTCAACTCTGGGTTTGTAACTAAGGTAAATATTCTATACGGTACCGTAATATTGAGAGTTCCTGTAACATCAAAAATGGACTGCAGTAATTAAACTTTTCTTGCCTCCGAAGTTCATATTTTTGTCATCACTGCTAACTTTAGGGATGTAGCAGGAAAGTGGGGACAACTTGGCACTGTGCGTAACAGCAGCTCTGGTAGTCTTCTGTTGAGCTCATAGGCTAATCATTTAACCTGATTACTGATGGGAGATCAGGCAACTGATTACGGTTTGATTAATGAAAGCTAAAAGCTCAGTATTCATAACACATAGCAGATGTTGCAGTAAACTCACCCCTATATAGGGATAGCGTGTGTCACAGGAAGACTAGTCTTCTGTCTCCCATAAACTGTCTGTAAGAAGTGCTGCAGTTCTTCCTTGCGCAACCCTCTCAGTCTGTTCAATCTCTGTGTCTCTGCAGTCCTGGATCTGACCAATTCAGCTTATTGAAGTGACAGTGAAGCACTTCCTGTGAGAACTAAATTAAAACCTCTAATTCACTTTATCAAGACTGTCAGAAATACATCTGTACTTATGCTGGACTCAGACCAACATCCTTGAATACGTTCAACAGAGTATTTCAAAACCTACTCAGATAAAACAGCTGATTGCCAGTGACATTAACATGCTGTCACTGAGAATTTGTCAAGTGTTTTCCTATCGCTTTTAGATTCCTTCTCTTGTTCAGAGAGGTAAAGTCAGAGTTTCTGACTCAATTTTGTATCTAAATAAGTCCTAATGGTCTTATTTCAAACTTCCAATTGTTTGTCCTTGAGCATTTTCGATCTGTATTGCATGAAAAGAAGAGCTGCCAATATTTTTCATTGCCTGCCCAGCCAGATCTTGCACAGTGAATTTCCCTGTTCAACAGCTGTAGATAAACTATATTCAGTAAGCTGCATCCATGATTTGTATTTTAATAAGAATTCCTGATTCAAAAGGAATTTTGTCAAGCAGAGGGAGCACTAGTAATCTACCAAATGAAGTAATAATGAAACTAGAAAAAAAACTTTCAAGTTTGTCTGATTAGAAAAAGATCCCAACCAATACAGTTGCCTTGCCCTTCCAGCAAGGCAAAAAATCTTCAACCAGAACTGGTATTCTGTTGCACTGTGATTTAATGCAAGGACTTTCTTCCTGTTTATTACTTAATTTAAGATTTCATACACAAAATGTTAATTATGCACAAAGGAGGTATATATTAACACTTTTGTTTTCCTTATCACAGAATAACAGTATATTAGGCCAATGGCATCCTGAGCTGTATAAGAAGGGGGATGGCCAGTAGGTCAAGAGAGGTCCTCCTCCCCTTCTACTCCACCCTGGTGAGACCTCACCTGGAGTATTGCATCCAGTTCTGGGCCCCTCAGTTCCAGAAGGACATACAACTCCTTGAAAGAGTCCAGTGCAGGGCCACTAAGATGGTGAAGGGAGTGGAACATCTTCCTTATGAGCACAGGCTAAGGGTGCTGGATCTCCAGCTTGACTGAGGGGTGACCTCATTAACGTTTATAAATATATAAAGGGTGAACGTCAAGAGGATGGATCCAGGCTCTTCTCAGTGATGGCCAGTGATAGAACAAGGGGAAATGGTTCCAAACTGGAACATAGAAAGTTCCATCTTAATATAAGGAGGAACTTTTTCCCTGTGAGGATGACAGATCACTGGACCAGGCTGCCCAGAGAGATTGTGGAGTCTCCTTCTTTGAAGACATTCAAGACCAATCTGGACATGTTCCTGTGTGATCTACTCTAGATGATCCTGCTCGGGCATGGGGGTTGGACTGAGTGATCTTTCGAGGTCTCTTCCAGCTCTTAAAATATAAAAAATATTTGGATGGAAAAATTCCTGTTTGAACTTCCTTATTCTATTACAAATTTGTTGTTCCTCAATTTATGACTTCATCCAAATTCAAAGTAGTGCAAGGCTATGTTCATGTGCTTGTTCATTTAATAGTCAAGGAAATTAGTAGAAGTATTTGAAACTTTTTATTTTAAGCTTATATTTTCATTACTGTATTTCCTAAAATTTTACAAATTAGAAATTAATGGATTAATTTGCAATATAAGATTTATTAGAATAGCAAGGCATATATGCAGTAAAAATATTTAGACAGAAAACTTCCATTTGGGTCCAGTTCCTCTGTGTGGTTTTCAGTCTGTGTTCAGTGCTGATGCAGCTATAATAAACTCTGATTTTGCAGTTTTCATTCATTATTTCCAAGCACTTTATAGTTTCCTGTTACGCACCATGTAATTAAAGGTTAAATCCATTAATGACATATCCCAAGGCTCTATATCAAGTCACATGGATTGCTGCCTTAGACGTGCTTAGTTTGTCACAAACTGTGCTCAGTCCGTAAGTTCTTCCTATAGTAAAGTTAAAACTAAAAATTAAAATTAATGTTTATAGCAATAACTGTTACATTAAAGGGACTAATTGATAGGCTTAATAGTTGAAAAAGTTGTTCCAGACTAGATTTCCACGCTGGCGGAGGTTATATACTAAATACTGGGTTTGGTTGACAATCTGCCTAAATAATTTAACCTACCGCCTCGATTTTCTGTTCTGCCTTGGATATTTGCCTTCATGAGAAGAAATTTTATTTGGAAGCATGATCCTGAGGAAAGTTAGGCTCATGCTGATTGTCCTCTAGCATTTCTTCCTTAATATAGGTTTTTTATAATAGGGAGAAAACCATTGGTCTGAATACAAAACATACTTGTGCCGGTGACAGTAGCTTTAATTTAGAAGGGCTTGTCACAACCTATCATCTTCCAATACAGTGTCTTCTTATTGCTTTGTGGAAATACTAAAGTTTTGAACAACTACTTCTTCAGATATAATTCTTGAAAACATGGGAAATGTTAATGTTCTTGTTTTCACATCATAAACAGGTAAACTAGCAGGAGTCCTGTATGTTTTGTCCAAGAACTTTTGGCAGAAGGGATGGTATAAAATAGAAGAGGGAACTATGCTCCTGAGCTTTGTGTTACTTGATAGGACTCTGAAATGGGCTGACTGTTCTGTCCTATTTAATTCCTTTACTGATTATGACACATGGTGACACAAGGGAAAAAAGTTGAGATTTTCTTTTTCACAGGGACAGATAAAATTAAGATGTTTTGGTTATGTATTTTAATTCCTTGATAGACCTTCACGCAGTTGAAGGAAATTCTAGAAGAGAGGGCATAGCATATCTGCAATTTAGCTACAGCTATATTGACTTAGAATTGCAGCAGGGATTTTTCTCCAGTAAGAACACAATGTTTCTTGGTTATTTCAGTAAAACAGTCTGTAACCATTCCATCCTGAGTTTGCTTGCTTCTGAGAAGTTTCTGAGATCATCAGTGATATTGCTCCAGACTACAGCCTCCAAGATCTGCGAGATTATTACTGGTTTCTTGATTAATTTTTCTCTGAACTTTGTGAAGAGCACAGAAAACTCAAATTTCTGCTTGGATTCTGAGAATAGATGATGTATGGAAACCTAGACACTCAAGGAAGACCTTGCTTATTAACCTTCAGCAGTGTGTGCTGTGCCATAAAAACTCTTTAGATGTGACAAGGGAGACGGGATTTTGACGTGCTGTCCAGCATCAGTTATAAAAATTTCACAGTTGGCTGTTGAGCTCTGAACTTGAGGGAAGTCTGAGACCTGGCAGTCTCATGGATGTTATGCCATGTTTCCTCATCTCTGAGCTGCTGTTGCAAAGGAAGAACAGATAGGTTGAAGAGGCTTTGGACCGACCTTTGTTGTCTTGTTTGTCACATTCTCCTTCTTCCACAGCAGCACTGAGAGCTCACTGAACAGCTCCACAGCAGAGTTACTGCTTCCTCCCTCATCTTACTCCAGGCTGAAGCTACAGTGCTGATCTGCTCTTAAAATGTTCATTGTGTCCTGTCAGGCTGCTTCCTTGCCAGTCAGAGATGCAGTCTACCATGTATGATCAGCCCTGACTGTTGAGTTCCTTGATACATCCCATCAGCATTGTGCTGCCGCTTTCCTTTCTAGGTGGTAGTTACAGAGCATCTGGAACCACTGGCTTTGCCTGCAGTGCTTTTATCTGTGTTTCCTATACTGTAGAGGGGGCACAGGAGACCAGAACATACATGGAGCATGTAATCTCCGTTAATAGTGTTTCAGTAAAATAAAGGGAGAGAATATGCTTAACCAAGCACACTGATCTCTTCCATACCATGCTGAAAGGACTTAGCCGTCATGCAAAACAGCCAGAGTATTGGTTTCACTGGGTTTTTTTCAGATGCTGCATATTGCCAAAGCATCATTCCTGAAAATTTGATCTAGTAAGTTGAACAGTTTCATACCAGGCTTTACAGATTTGATAATCAGAGGTATCTGTGAAGCATACATTTGCCCTTATCAATCAAAAACCATCCCTAGGGGACTAGTATGGGAAATTTTGGAGGAAGAGTATAAATTGTGTCAAGCTCTATCTTAGAAATACATTTGGCTTATTACATCTTCAAAAATTGTAGTTACAGAATAAACTTTATCTACCCTTCCAGTACAAGAAGGAATACTGATTTCAATTAATAAACTACAGTGACTCATGTGTTGGTGCTCCAAACCCTACCTTTGGGTTGTAAACATATAAGTATCTTACACTTTCCTTCCTTTTAATATTTAATATTCAAACATTTACCGACTTCAGCATATTCTTTTACTTATGAAAAAAGAGTCCTTGTCCAACTGTCATCATGCCATTTGGCATTTTCAGATGTGAAAAAGACACATTAATTGCAGTGCTTGAGGAAATTAATCCAACAGCCATGTTATAGCTTCTATGTCAGTAACAGCGAGTGAAAGAGGACTGTATTCTTTTTGAAGAGGCATCCATTGCTTAGGCAAAAGAGCAAAAAGCAGGTCAGTGCTTTCCTTTATGCAGAAAAGCAGTGGCATTTCAGCAGAAACCTCAACTTATCTCCACTCTACAGAGGCATTGTATGAGTCCATTTAGAGTTTTAACAGGACTGGTGTTGACTAGTGGTGGTTTGTCATGCCTCCTGGATAGGCTGTTTCTTCAGAGGAAGTGGGCACAGCTCTTACAAGACCATATGGTGCCATAGGACTTGAACTGCCTCTTGTGTCTTCATACTGCATAGCTTTTCAAGCTAGAGCTTGTTTCCGTGTTGAATGAAAGAATGTGTCTGAAGATAAGTTTTCACATTTGAATGTGATGTGAGATGGAGCTTGCCTACCTGTCTTTGAAGTCTTTTCTAGTATTTGGGGTTGATTAAAAAGCTGGAATCCTGAACAAAAAGCTGCTCCTTGTGACTGACCATCTATTCTGGACAGACACGTTGTTTGCCAGGGCAGCAAGGAGATGATGTGGGATATGCATTGTCTTTGACCCACAGTCCCTTAGACATTATGGAAGAGTAGGACAGTGTTCAACAAAGGATAGATTACTTTTATGTTCTGATGTATTCTCAGACAAAGAATGAAACAAAAATGCATATACATGAAATTGTGTTTGGTAAATATTTTATTTTTATTAAATATCTTCATTATTCATAAACTGGAATTCTTATATATCAAAATTACGTTTTTAGGCTTCTGTTTACATAATGGTTCCTCCACTGCTGCTTTGTGTTTCTAACATGTTTTTCTGCATTTTGCCTTTAAAAATTGGTAAAATAACATCCTGCCACTCACAAATAATATAGCTATTCTCAAAATAATCTTTGTTGGCATCAAAGGAGTTAATACTTTCTTTTTTGCTAATACTGCACTGGGGAAAATAGATATTATTGTCTTGTTTTAAGAATGAAAGACTTCAAGCATGTGCAAGCACCTTTTCGTCGTAGAGTCTATAGACCCCTTGTCATTGCTTAAGATAGGGTTTTAATATATTTGCCTGTACAAGTTGGTAAATGTAGTGCCAGACAGAAAAACATCTGAAGCAGTGCAGAAATTGAAATAACTTGTTTTCAGCAGATGACTTGTCTTCTACTTCTGTAAAAGGATCTGTAAACAGAGTATCTTCTAACATATGCAAGAGCTTTAAAGTTATTAATGCTGCAAGAATTAGACTTCTTTTTTTCCTACAGGAAGAAATATGACTTAGAATTAAAAACACTATAGGAAAGTAAACCAACAGACTTGAAACTAAATGTCCCTACTGTTACCATACTCCAGATTTTACTTGGCGCTGTAACGCTGAAAGATTCAGTGTCAGTAGACTCTATGCTGAAATTACTTTAGATCATATCAGAATTTAACTCTTTTCTTAAGGCAAAATTATTTATAAGAGTTGACAGAAATTTGTTTTCATGCCTGTATGTTTGATTAAACTTCTACTAGTAGTTATATCTCTTGATAGTACTGAGAAACTAAGTTTAAGACTACACACTTGACATTTTTCAGAACACCTTATTGAGGCACATTCAGATTTGAAAACATGCAGTTTTGATGAGTTTATAATGGTTTTCTTTATTCTTCCCAGTGATTAGTGAGACTTTCCAACATAAACATCTAGGAATTCTCTGATTTTACACAAAAGAATGTGACAATTAGTCATCTAGAAGGCCATATTTCCATTTTAAGTAATTAATCTCTGAATTTACAGATCAAAAGTTCACATTTAAAACCAGAGCTCAGTTGAAAAACAGGTACAAGGTTTGATAATAATAAACTTAATGGCTAGTCTACACACACTGCATTTTTAGATTCTTGAAACTAACACTGAAACTACAGAAAACATTTTAATCTTTTTAAATTTGTATCAGAGAAAAAGAACTTGCAGCAACAGTTTCTCATATAAAACTAAGGTAGGAGCCTAAATAGTGAGTGCAGAATACACAACAATGAAGATGCATATCATTTGAAATGCTTGTTTTTATCTTTACTGCTTTTTCCATTGAATCTGTCCTGCTTCTGTGCAACTGTTTTCCACTGTAGAAACTCCATCCTGCTGCCTTGCTTCTCGTGAGCGTATTTACAAAACTAGTGATGTAGCTGGGCCTGCCTCTGCTATTTCATCTCTCTCTCACAAACTGAAGGGTGGGTATGCATGCCAACATAGCAAGGTTATTCAGATTTCACAAACATTTTTTTTTTGTCCTTCCATTCATTTTCATTTCATTCACTTAATAAAACATTGTTTCGGAGGTAAACAATCAAGTTTGTTATTTGTTGGGAGCTCATTTGATTTAACTATCCAATGTTGCCTTTCTGAGTTGTAGCAGCTTCATGATATATACTCTAGCTATCTCTTACCACTTTATAAAGAAAGGAGACTCTTAGCCTAATCTCATGAAATAGGGAAGAAGAAAGGGGGGAAAACAGAATGTGGTTTTCGCTTACAGGTAAAGCACATTATTAAATGATTATGCAGTTTTTAATGTGGGGAATTATTTTTGTGTGTGTGTATGCTGATGGCCTAGAAGGCTAATTAGGATTATTTACCTGTATATGTGCACATTTGTACCTTTGTATTTAAAAAGATAAAATGCTTTTTATTGCTAGGAGCTTGTGCTAACCCATATGTTTCATATGCAGGTTTGTTGTAGAATTTTTCTTGCTTGATAGTCACTAGTCATGCATATACTTTGAACTTCATACATTGCTGAATAGTTTGGTGTGCTTCATGTCCCCTGAGATGACAATTGTCTTTTCACTGTTTTTTCTTCTGAAAGGAATTCTGTAAAAACTTCTGTCTAAGAGTATTTTCTCATTTGGCAAGTGTTAAATTCATTTTTTATTTGTTTCTGGGAAAAGTGTGTATGATATAACATACTTTTCTGAATTCATATATCACAAAGTAGACTTCTCTAAAGAGTTCATCAATAGAACTGGTGAATAACTGGTCTAGCGTGAACAAAATGCTTGGACTGGTATTTAAGAAACTTGTTTTTTTGCTTTTTATAAACCATGAGATACTATGCTATTTCTTCCTTACCTTCTACTCCTCTTCTAAAAAAACCAAAAAAAAATCCTAAGGTTACTTTCCTTCTAAGTAGATGTGGAAGGTACGGGATAAAAGGTGACTGCTTACTCTCTGCTCCCTTTAGAAATCAAGGTCTAAATTTGCAAACATTCTCTGACTAATTGTAATGTTTTCTGAAATTTTTTCAACAAATAATTGTTAAAAAAAAACCCCTAAGAACAGTGGAAATAACCTTACGGTGTTTAGAAAAGCAAAATAATCCAATTTACTCTAACATAATTCTACAAGCTGTATAAGAGAAACTTCTTCATGTTTAACAAAGGAGGCCTATTGATATTAGATTAACTGTTTTTAGACTTGAGTGCTTTGTGGACAGACAGTTACATTTAATCCAAGTTTGCTGCATTGCTTGTCAGTAGCTGCTGCATTGCTTGTCTTAATTTTCAAAATACAGTTCTGCAAAAGGAACTGGGTATGTTCACAGAAGTATTAGAAACAGACTGCTTAATATTCTTGTTTTGCCATTATATCATAATACATCAAGCTGCCCGTCGGTTTGTGGATTAATACGGGTATGAAGTCGTGTGCAGGGTCAATAAATTACTGCATCAAAATAAAAGAACATGAGAGACCAGAGTTTGATGGTTTAGCTTAGTGACTGCGAATGTGAGGGGGTTGGGTTTTTTGTTTGGGGAGTGGGGTTTAATAGCTTATGTTCTGGTAGAAGAACATGGGTAATTTGTGGCCTTAAAAAGGTGGATAATGCGAATAATCTTAAACATGTTTGTAAGCCTCTTACCCAGTTTGCCTTATAGCTATATCTACTTCCTGTTTCCTGACTTTTGAGTATTAAAGAAAATAAACTTGTTAACATATTTGATCTTTCTACAAGTCCTTTGTTGCAGTCAGGCTGATACGTAGGGATAATAAATAAATAATCCTGGATTCTATTGCAACTGTGGTAAATTTATTTAACTCCTGGATTTTATTTTAGGAAGTAAATTGTGCTTCCTTTACTGGTCTTTTGCGAAATAGTGAACTGTGCCTTTTGATACCTCCATAGTAGTGTCTTCTCTAAATATTTCTTAACACTTGTTTGTATGTATCTTTGGGAGGAGAAATGTATTTAAAATATTCTGTAGGGGGAAAAAAATCCCCATAATATTTCCTTTCATTTTGCTGTGAACAGAAGCATGTCTTGAATTTTATCTTGTGTTCAGGTCGTTTATACTTGTTTCATAGTCTTAAAAGTTAACACTGTCAAAACAAAATAACTTATTATAAAATGTATTGAACAGGTGACCGAATGAATTTCACAGGAGCTGCTAGACCAGTTTCTCCATCAGGAAAGTCAGACATGTCATCAAAACACAGAGCTGACTGTAGGTCACCCAAGCTTGATGTGCGAATGAATAGAGCTGCTGCTGACCAGAAGAAACCCAGGAATACAGAAGGTTTATCTGCCAGTGAGTCTCTGCTGCTGAAATCAGATGCCGCAAAACTGCGGTCAGACTCTCACAGCAGGTCTTTGTCTCCAAACCATAATACTTTGCAAACACTAAAAACTGATGGAAGAACTAATACATGTCTGAGAGCTGAATCTCCAGGGCCAGGAACCCGATCGTCCTCTCCAAAGACGAAGACACTTACAGCTGTTAGATCTGGTGCTAGTTCTCCACGATCCTCATCACCCCATGACAAAACTCTACCTCAGAAAGCTTCATCCCCTGTAAAAACAAAGCTTGATCCTCCTCGAGAACGATCCAAATCAGATTCTTACACGTTGGATCCAGACACTCTTCGCAAAAAGAAAGTACCATTAACAGAACCCTTGAGGGGGAGGTCCACTTCACCCAAACCAAAAATTGTTGCTAAAGATGGAAAACCTGTTACAGAAACTGAAAACAGAGCTCCTTCCCCTCATGTTGTGCAAGAAAATCTTCATAGTGAGGTGGTTGAAGTATGTACTTCAAGTACTTTAAAGACTAACAGCATTACGGATAGCACCTGCGAGGACAACACAGAATTCCGAAGTCTGGATGATGGTTCTAATAAAGTTCATTTCAGCATAGGAAAAGCACCACTAAAAGATGAGCAAGACATGAGAGCATCTCCAAAGGTGAGCCGTAAATGTGCTGGTAGGCACACAAGACCCAAAAAGGAAAAATCCAGCTTCCTTTTCAAAGGAGATGGCTCCAAGCCTGTAGAGCCTGCCAAACAAGCGATGTCACCTTCTGTTGCAGAATGTGCCAGGGCTGTGTTTGCTGCGTTTCTTTGGCATGAAGGAATAGTTCATGATGCTATGGCTTGTTCATCTTTCTTGAAGTTTAATCCAGAACTGTCCAAAGAGCACGCACCAATACGAAGCAGTCTTACTCAACAACCTGCAGAGGAAAAAGAAACCAAGTTGAAAAATAGACATTCGTTAGAAATATCATCTGCTCTTAACATGTTCAACATCTCACCTCATGGACCAGATATATCTAAAATGGGTAGCATCAATAAAAACAAAGTTCTTTCAATGTTAAAAGAGCCACCTCTGCATGAAAAGTGTGAGGATGGAAAAAGTGAAACTACCTCTTTTGATACATCCAGTCATCACTCAATGAAATCCAAGTCTCCTCTTCCGTTAACACTGCAGCACTTGGTAGCTTTCTGGGAAGATATTTCTTTAGCAACTATTAAAGCAGCTTCCCAAAACATGATTTTTCCAAGTCCTGGTTCTTGTGCAGTGCTAAAGAAGAAGGAAAGTGACAAAGATAACAAGAAAGCAAAAAAAGAGAAAAAGAAAAAAGAAAAGGTTGAGACTAGGCCAAGGGGAAATCTTTTTGGTGAGATGGCCCAGCTTGCAGTGGGAGGACCTGAAAAAGACACAATCTGTGAGTTGTGTGGAGAATCCCATCCATATCCTGTGACTTACCACATGAGGCAAGCTCATCCAGGTAAGATTACATTTTATTTTTGTTTATTCCTGTGTTCATCTGTAGAATACTCATAAGGTAAAACCTTTTCACTCTGAGGGAGCCCTGGAACAGGCTGCCCAGAGAGGTTGTGGAGTCTCCTTCTCTGGAGACATTCAAGACCAATCTGGACACATTCCAGTGTGATTTAATCTAGGTGATCCTGCTCGGGCAGGGGGGTTGGACTAGATGATCTTTCAAGGTCCCTTCCAACTCCTCACGTTGTGATATGTTGCACGCAGATTTTGGTATTAGTACTGTTAGGAAAATGTCAGGCTGTCTTGTCTGACTTCAACACATTTCACTATATAAGCTAAACTAAAACTTGACACACCTAGAAATTATTTACACTCTTGTGTAAGTATGGATCTGAGCTTTCAAAGGCGCTGAAGAAAGTTGTTTGAAACAAGACCAAAACAATGAGCTGCCATTACAGTAGCTCTTCAGAAACATACCATTTGTTACACTTTAGGATTTGAAACTACTTGAGAAAATTGAAAATGAAATTTAAAAAAAAACTCTGTGTTTTCTATGACTGTTCTACTGTGAATAGTAGAAAACTTTTTGGTTTGGGGTTTTTTGTTTGAATATATCTTAAAAAAATCCAGTTACAGTCTTAGACAACTTGTATTAACTAGTCAGCTGAGTTCAAGAGAAACATGAGTTGTGTTTTCTTTAGAAGAGAGATCACCATTTGAAGGGATTAGCTACAACATAGCTACTGTTAAGTAATCATGTTACAGATTCACTTTTAAGATTTGTTAGATGGGGATAGGTTTTTATATTTGTTAGATCATGTTGTCTAACATAGAATACCTTACTGGGGCTTAGCAGGCTGAACAGGGAGCTGTTCATGCTTCGGATAGGTTCATAATAAAAATTTGAAAACTGCAGTGCGTTGGGACTCTGGGGGTGCTGCTGGGATATGTGGACATGCACCTCGTGGTTTTTTTATTCACTTCAGATATAGAGAGAAGATGATAATTAGGCCAGGAAAAGATAACTTGTCTTCCTCTCCCTGCAACCCCTGCCCACTCTGCTCCCGCCCCGCCAATCCCTCTTCGATAGTAATAAATCATATAATCATCCTTTTGAAATAACTTTTTAAAACCTCTTTCCTTTACGTAGGGTGTGGCCGGTATGCAGGTGGCCAAGGCTATAATAGCATTGGGCACTTTTGCGGAGGATGGGCCGGTAACTGTGGCGACGGTGGTATTGGAGGAAGCACCTGGTATTTGGTTTGTGATAGATGCAGAGAAAAATACCTCCGTGAAAAGCAAGCAGCAGCAAGAGAGAAGGTATTTTCATCTTTCTTGTGTGTTCAGCACTATCTGCTTGGAATAGCGTGTTCACAACTTGAAAATAAGGAAGGGACGGTTCAAACAAAACTTTTGAGATTTTGGAATTTTTGAAGATTTTAGGATATCCAGTTATGTCACTGACAGATTTAAATAGTAAGATAGAAACTTTGTTGATTACTTCTGACCAGTTTTCTTCCCTTCATACAGTAGTGTTTTCAAATTTATAAAGTAATTTTATTTCACTGAACGTGGTAACTATTTTTTCAGAAGCGTACATCAGTTTTTTAACTGTGAATTCTGTTTTGTTTAGTGAAATGTGAGTCCTATTTTAAATTTATTTGTGGTTTGTACACAAAATTCATCCTGAGGAAAACATCAGAACCTCAGCTGTTTATCAAAGTTTATAAAGCTATGAAAATAGCGTAAGTGCCACTTTGTAATAGAAAATATTTCATAGCTGGAAGAATCAAAGAACTTTGGTATAAGTGATATTATATGCTTTTCCGGTGTTAAAGTGTATTTAAATGTACCTTGTTTAAATTTCTCTAGATTAAACAATCTAGGAGAAAACCAATGCAAGTTAAGACCCCACGTGCCTTGCCAACTATGGAAGCTCATCAAGTGATTAAAGCCAATGCACTGTATTTACTGTCGTTGAGTAGTGCTGCTGAGCCCAGTATCCTCTGCTATCACCCTGCAAAAGCATTCCAATCTCAACTTCCCAGTGTGAAAGAAGGAATTTCTGAAGACTTTCCCATTAAAATGCCTTGTCTTTATCTACAGACTTTAGCAAGGTAATTAAAGGAAGTTTATGAAAATTGATTTTAATGCTCATCTCTTTATACTGTTAGATAAAAACATGTGTAAAATTGACATAGAAAAAATACATATTTTTCTAATTCTTTGTGGTGTTTGTACTTTGTCTTTTGTTTCTGTTAATTTGTTGAGTTTCTGAAGATTCTGTTTGCTCTAAGGGCTAAGTATACCCTGAATAACTTTCAGATAAGTACTTGTCAACAGCAGTGGTTTGCTTGGGGGGTTTTTTGACCAAAGACTTTTGAATTTTTTTAAGAGTTTAACTTAGGATGTTAGTAGCAGATACATGCTGCTTTTCTCTCTTCACAGTCACAAATAGCAAGAAGAAACCACTTGTGCTTTCTTGATATTTTTAAGTAGATGTCACTGTAGTGTCTCATGCTTGATGGATAGATATTTAGGCCTAAAATGTGTAAAGATAATACACTAAAAGATAGCAAAGAATGATCCTCACTCGTGTTGAAAATGTCTTTCCCCCCCCCCCCCACCCCAATACCAACACTTGTAAGTCACAGCCAGCTTAAGTGCTTTAGGTGAGGAATAAATTAGTAGTGTTGGCTACCTAAACATATTGGCAAATATATGTGTGTTTCAGGAATTTGTAAACCTTAATCCTAATTTAAAAATCTAAATTGATGTAGGCACCATCATGAAAACTTCGTTGGGTACCAGGACGACAACCTTTTCCAGGATGAGATGAGGTACCTGCGCTCAACGTCAGTACCCGCACCGTACATCTCAGTTACTCCTGATGCAAGCCCTAATGTCTTTGAAGAGCCAGAGAGTAACATGAAATCTATGCCTCCAAGGTACTTCCTTGTAATTCTAGGTACTACATAAAAATTGCTAAAGAATTAGCATAACACCAATTTATAGAAGAAAGAAGAAAAAAAACCCAATTGCTCTAGTAAAGTAGCTATAGTATCATATCAACCCAGAACAATCTCTGAAACAGCAGCAGAAAAGCCAAAAGCATTATGAAGCTCTAGTCAAAAAATATCTTCAGCAAATCTTAGCATATCAGGTATATTTTCAAGCGCTAGCAGTGCACAATTGCAAGTCAGATTTGAAACTTTTAGCTGTAATGCAAACTGATTGCTTCTCTCTAGAAAGGTCTTAGTTATACAACCTGAAGATGAAAGAAGTTTGTTCAGAAATAGGACTTTTAGCATACCTCAGGGAAACTTACCTGTAGTTGTTAGTCCAGGCCTGCTTATTTCTAGAATCTGCAGAAGTGCTGAGGAAGTGATCTGGAGAACAATAACCTAAGGACCGTAGCAGCTGTGAACTACTTGAAAATGTAGCACTGTTTTTTCCCTGTATTTCTGTTCTGTAACATAGCTGACTAGTGAAGATTAATGGCCTTTTTTGAAAGGAAGTAGCTGTTATCCTCCTTTCAGGATTTCATTATGAAGGGAAGTTTGAGCAGGAGGCGGGGATTTGATTACCTTATATTTTTCAAAGCAAGTGTTGCTGCTTCTTTCTATGGGAAGTTAAAATGTCACAAAAGAAATGACAACTTAATGCTGTCTAGGACCAGGAGCACTGGATGGTTTCTGTCAGTATAAGCCAGTTTCTTACCTCACTATGTTTACTATGATCTAATTCAAACAACTGTGGTTTTGCCAGTGAAGACAAGGCTCTTACTGTTACTTAATAATAGTCCAGTATCAACTTAGATGCTCAGTGGTTTTAGATATCAGATGGTGGTTCCTCATATTATAAAGAGGATGTAATGAAGAGAAAACTTGCTTTTAATCTGTTTTAATTTCAATCTGTTGTATTTTATACTGACTGCAAAACCATTTTATTGGAATACTACAATCTACAATGTAGTCTTTTCAGAAATAGAACTTTTCTAACAAAACTCCTTAAGAGTGCATCGTATTGGTATATTCCTTTATTAAAACTGTGGACACCATGGTCTCCTGAGGCCTATAGGGACAGCATAAGCTGGGAGGTCTTCTGCAGAGTGTAAGAAGTCCACTGAAGGTAAGGCATAAAACATGTCAGAGGTGTAGCCATAGCAATTGAAAGTTGACTTTAAGGCTAATGATTTAGAAACTTTTACTTCACTTAAAGTTCTGCATTTCAGTTGGCTTGCCTATTGAAAAATCACTCCATAGATTTTTCACATGCATTCTCTGGGCAAATTTGGCCGGAAACTTCAATTCAGGCATGATCTGAACGTTTGTATTCTCTCAGAAAAAACTAAATTCTTTGAACTTACCATGTGCATCGTTACATTTATTTATAAAGCACTTGCATGCTTCATCATGTATAATTCTAATACATGTTCCTTCCTTTCCAGCATTTAAACAGTTATTGGGTACATAAGAGAAGCTTTCATTCAGTAGCATCATTGTCATTATGAAGTGCATGTGTCTTTATTTAATATATAGGATTCAGGTATATTCTCTGTATTTCTTAATGGGTCTGATTTCTTTGTAGCTTGGAAACCAGTCCAATAACAGATACAGATCTTGCAAAGCGTACTGTCTTTCAAAGATCGTATTCCGTTGTGGCATCAGAATATGACAAACAGCATTCAATTTTGCCAGCGCGCGTAAAGGCAATCCCCAGGAGACGAGTCAACAGTGGAGATGCGGGTAAGAGCACAACACATCAGAAGCAGTGACGAGATATTCAAGGATACAGCGTTGGATTTACAGTTTTCCTTGGAAACTGTAAAAACAATTTTTTATAAATAGATGTAATGGATTTTATTTCTATTTATTAATAAACATCAATCTGCACTGTATTAACCTCAGAACAGCTCAGGAATTACTGTGGTTCTGAAATCTGTGGTTCATCTTCTGTGGTTGTTGTTAAAGCTGAATTTTCTCACTGAGTTGAAGTATCCTTTTTCCACATTGCTTTTCTTAATGCATTTTTCTCACAGAAAAAAAAATAATAAAAAGAACCATAATATAAATTCTACAATTGCTTTGTTGCTTTCTATTTTTATTGTGGCTATAACATTAAAATGCAAAAAGAATCTAATGTATACATATTTTTATGCTTTTGAATAGAAGTGGGGTCCTCTCTTCTGAGACATCCATCTCCTGAACTTTCTCGGTTAATCTCCGCCCACAGCTCTCTTTCCAAAGGAGAGAGAAATTTCCAGTGGCCAGTATTGGCATTTGTAATCCAGCATCATGATCTGGAAGGACTTGAAATAGCAATGAAACAGGCCTTACGGAAATCTGCTTGCCGAGTCTTTGCCATGGAGGTATTAATGTACAACTGGATCTTGTATGATTAACATAAGACTGTGAATCCTGTCTCAGAATTATTTAAAACTATTTTACATAGATAAAAATTATGTGCAGTAAACCTATTCTAAAAGTTTACTAATGTGTGTTAACAACTCTAAAAGTTATGAATACAAAAGTGTTGCCAGTACTGCCTATAAAACTTCAATACTGTATATATTGCATAGAAAATCCCTGATGGGAGAATATTATTAAGACCATAAAAATCAGTTTTACAAATACTGCTTTCTCCTCATTTGCTCAGCATCTTCTTGGTCCTACTTGGCATTCCTTTTTCAAGTCTTGGACTGAGGATTCTTTCCTAAAAATTGTTTTAATGCTGGCAATATCTGGATGTTTCACAGCTTCCTTCTGTTGTGCAGATAGCAAATGAGCGACCAGAAGATCCATTAAAGTTGTTCAGTTTTTCACATATTTGTAACTTTGAAAATACAGATGGATTTTCTCAAAGTAAAAAACACCCCTCTACTATTAAGTACCAGCTGTCAGAAGTATTGCAGCTTCTGGAAGAATATAGGAACATTACAAATTTTAAAATCCCTTTTTTCTCCCCATGGTTGATTTTTGTTGTTGTTGTAAGAGGCTGAATTGGTTTGATTCATTGTCAGTGGTGGAGACCAAATAAGGAAACCAAAACTCAGCCTGGAGAGCTCTAAATTAAAAAGAGTCTTTGGCTTTGTTAGACAATTTAAATAGTAAGTAGCGCTGCCACCTCATCCTGTAATAATCTCCAAAAATACATAAGAACTTTGCTTTTTCAAATACTAAATCTTTTTTCAGATAACTTGTTTATGGTGTTAATCAATTGCTTTGCCGTGTCCCCTGCAATACAGTTGCCACTTTAATTGCTAGAGCAATGTGTCATACTTGAACACACAGCATTACTGCCTGTCCAGAAGCATCTGTGTACCTCTTTAATGAAATGGTTTTACCCCAAGTTTGCTTAACCAATGGATAACGCCTTTTGTGCGTTTATTTTAGGCTTTCAACTGGCTTCTTTGTAATGTCATTCAAACAACTTCTCTTCATGATATTTTATGGCACTTTGTGGCTTCCCTGACACCTGCACCTGTAGAGCCTGAAGAAGAGGAGGATGAAGAAAATAAATCAAATAAAGAAAATGCAGAACAAGTAAGTGAGGTTTAGCATTCCTTTTGTAAATACAATATCTAATTTTTTTTAGTCCACTTAGAAATTATTTTATTATGTGTTTAATAAAAACCCAACAGATCCCCAAACAGAACCTTAATTATGGAATGAAAATTCTTAATTTGTAGCCAGAATATTTTGATGATCACAGATTAATTAATTTTTCCTCTAAAGCTGTCAAATTGTGTGATTATGGATTACAGTATTTTAATGCATTATTTTTGTGAATATTCATGTGAGAGAAAGGAGGGAAAAAAAGCACAAGCACATTGCTAATACTGTAACCAAAAAGATTGGGGTTTTATGCTTCCTTTGTCCCTGAAGAAAGCAAAATCTGAGGCTTTTGTTCGGTCTGCTTTCTTTCACTTTGACAAAAGCATAGTTCTGAACATCTAGAGTTAATTAATGACATATAGAGAGAGATTCTGAAAAGAATTACATGTATATGAAATAATTGCATATATACTCGATATAGGTAGTTTTAGTGCTTTAAGAAAAATCTATGTTAGTTCTGAGAACGTAGCATGTAAAATATGTCTAACATACCACTTTTACAAAAGATACCTTCATATAGTGTCCTAGATTTAGTTCTGATTTAAAACTTTATCAGGTCCACAATGAATAGCTCAAGGGGTAACAGTAGGGCTACTAGTACATTTTTACAATATAAAATCTAATCCAGCTTTGAAATGAGAAGTCCTGAAATGAGTCTTCTCTGCATTGCAGCCCTGGTACATGGCTGTGGTTGGTTAGGTGAAATATCAATTTTTCCATGTTACTGTATCAACATGCAGATGTAATTCCACTTACTTGTTTCCAACTGAGCCAAATTATTGTGTGTGTACATTAAAGCTGATTTGCAGTAGCTCTGTGTATTCTGGATATAATTTCTGTGTGTAGTCCCAGCAACTTTCTGCTGGGTCACTATTTCAGCTGCTACATCAAAAGCACTGCTAGAGCGAGGGAAATGAGTTCATGCTAGTCCTTGTGCCAGTCAGCCTCCAAAATATAAACCTTTACCATATGAAAGAATAAACACATATTGGTTTAGCTGTAGTTTGGATAATTACTGACTGAAATACACAGATTGGAAAGAAATGGTAAAATCTGCTGCTTCTGCTCTGGTGGGAATGCCACTTCACTTTTGATCTTTAGGGATCTGATCAATGTTTATAAATATCTGAAGTGTGGGAGACAAAGGGAGATGGCCAACCTCTTCTCAGTGGCCTGTGGGGACAGGACAAGGGGCAATGGTCACAAGTTGGACGACAGGAGGTTCCGCACCAATGTGAGGAAGAACTTCTTCACGTGTTGGGTGATGGAGCACTGGAACTGGCTGCCCAGGGGGTTGTGGAGTCTCCTTCTCTGGAGATACTCAAGACCCATCTGGATGCCTGTCTGTACAACCTGCTCTAGGGAACCTGCTTTGTTAGGGGGATTGGACTCGATAATCTCTCGAGGTCCCTTCCAACACCTAGGATTCTGTGATTCAGTACAGTAAAGGGAGGACTTAAAAAAGAATCCCCTTGGTCACTTGGCTGTGATGAATCGTTTTATGGCATACGTGAAACTGGCAGCAGTTTTCAGCTACTTGTTCAATATCACTCGTTATATATATTCAAATCACATAATTCTTCAGTAATCTGATTACATGATAAAAATAACCATTTAATTATATGTGCACAATGTAGTAAATTGAAGGCAGTTTGGTGCTTTTCAGCAACTGGGATTCATTTCCTTATGTGAAATATTTTTCCCTTTTAATATACTGGGAGAGGGTGAGAAATCAGGTATGAATTCTTAAAAAAAACTTTAAAAAACTTAAAAAATGGGGGGATGGTGATCCAGAACCATCAATGGTTTAATGCATTAGGTTCAAGGGTAGTGTCCTTGTATAAGTAAATCAAAATGATAGAATTACTGAGCCGCAGAGGAGAGGCAGGAGGAGGAGGATCTTATCTTGTCTGTTAAGTATGATACTTGGGGGGGAACAGGAATACCTAGGCTTCGAACGTTTTCTGAATAATTGATCATATTTAGCTCAAAGTTGAATCTCGTGGTTCCTACTTCGTACACTTGAGTTCGCTTTACCACCCTCCAGGAAGATACATACAATGTCTGGTTTGACGGTTCCTGCCTGGTTAAGCGGGTGCCTAAAATGACCATAGCGTTTGTAGGCATTCAAGCAGATGAGACCCACAGCTGTTCTGATACTGATACACCTTAACGAAGAGTCATTATTTTCATGGATCTAATGAATTAAAGCAGCCGATAACCTTAGCTTAATTAGCTATTTTTGTTATAGCTGGGTTTTGCTGCTCAAAAAAGTTAACAGCTTAGTTTTTTATAGTTTGTTTTCAGATCATCACAATATATGTCATATCTTTAAATCTTTAAAAATATATGGTAGTATATTTTCCAAATCCTTTGTTTAGTGTTCCGACTTCTCATTGTAAAAATTCTCAGAACAGATTTGAAGTTCACATTCATTACAGGATTGTTGCAGATGTTCTTAAACTAGATATCATAGATGGTTTTATTTCAATTTATTTTAATTTCTTCTCCTTAAAGTCCACTAACAACATAAAAATTACTTTGCATCTTAGGAAAAAGACACAAGAGTATGTGAACATCCCCTGTCAGATATAGTGATTGCTGGCGAAGCAGCTCATCCATTACCCCACACTTTTCATCGCCTTCTCCAGACAATCTCTGATCTTATGATGTCTCTTCCCAGTGGTAGTGCATTACAGCAAATGGCCTTAAGGTAAGTGCAAATTAAGAAAATTCTTAAAAGGGTAGACATGTTGTAACATTACTGAAAATAGATTTTGCAGTGTAGATAGGAAATCTGAAACAACTTTATGTGCCAGTGCGAAAAGGAGTGTGTCTATTCTTACACATAGGTAACAGATATGTAAAAGATGTTAATACGTTTCTGATAGTTTGTCTTTTAAACAGTCTTCAAAATCTCAGAAAGTACATTAAATGTGTTTTCAGGTGCTGGAGTCTCAAATTCAAACAATCAGACCACCAGTTCCTGCACCAGAGCAATGTTTTTCATCATATCAACAACATTTTGTCTAAATCTGATGACGGAGATAGTGAAGAGAGTTTTAGTATCAGTATTCAGTCTGGTTTTGAAGTCATGAATCAGGCAAGTATTGCACCACTCTTTTCAAAGCAGAGGTCAGTTGTGAACTGCCTGTACTACTTATGGTCATTCTGTTTGAATTAAAGCATTGAATTAAAACTTTGCTGTGATATTCTTAGCGTAGGATCTTGTTGGCGATACTCAAGTTCTCATTTAGCTTTACAGACTCAAATACTGATCCTTAGCACATGTATCACTTGGAGCAGTGCTTTAAAACTGCTTTTTTGCAAGCACAGTGTTTGGGGTTCTCCTGTAGCTCAGTTAACTAATTTGGTTGTTTGAGTTAGTTTATTTTATTAAAATTTTATTAAAATGCTGTGTACTTCCAGCAAGTACTTCTTGCTTGTATTTTTTTCCCCTTACTCTGAGGAGCACAATTAATACTCCTGATAAATATCTTTTAAGTGTGTTCTTCCGTTTCTGAATACATTTGGGAATTTCTTAATATATTCAGCTGTTAGCTATTAATATTTCCTTTGGTTTAAAAAATATTTCAAACCAATAAATGAAAAATTTCTAGTTTAATTCAGATTCTTTTCCTCAGAACAGAAATGTTTGTATGGTTTAAAAATTGTAAATAATGTCTGTATTCGGGCTTACTTTTGGATATGTTTAGTGTTTTCATTTGTTTTCACAGGAACTGTGTATAGTGGTTTGTCTAAAAGACTTAACCGGCATTGTTGACATTAAAACATCAAGCCGACCAGCCATGATTGGTAGTTTAACAGATGGGTCTACAGAAACATTCTGGGAGTCGGGAGATGAAGATAAAAACAAAACTAAAAACATCACAATTAATTGTGTAAAAGGAATCAACGCGCGTTATGTGTGCGTTCATGTAGACAATTCCAGAGATCTTGGGGTAAGAAGAAAATGTAATGTCTGTCATTGAAGGTGCATAGCCAAAGCTGTTAATACGTACCAATCAAGAACCACCATTTTGTTTGTCCAATTCAGTTTATAATTCTAATTTTGAAGCTCACATTTCAAAGTAAAGATTGTAATGGGTGCGGTTTGAAAACAGTGCCTGATATGGTCAGACCATTCCAATTAAATTGTCAGTTTGCACGAACCTCAGACTGGGAAACTTAATTCTCAGTGGCATGCTCAGTTTTAGATTTTCAAAGCATTTAATTATTCTCTAAGTTAATTTTCCTGCTCTCAATTTGTGTAAAAGTCTTTAAATAAGGAGTTTTCGTAAAATTCAAACTGTTCTCTAGACTTGCTTCATTTATGTATATTGATATGTACAGTAAAGTTATATTTATATCTTTACTTCAAGTACAATTTTTAATCCAAGGACTAAATTATATCTCTCTTTGAAAGCTGTGCTTTGGAATTCTTTGTCCTTGGTTTTGATCACTTTTTAACTTTTTAACTTGTCTCTTACCTTTGTACTCTCTTAATATGGGGAAGAAATAGTCAAAACACTTCCTCAGATGAAGCGTTTTGCTCTTCTTTTGGTTTTTTTTTTTTTTTGTTGTAGAACAAAGTGACTTCAATGACCTTCCTAACTGGCAAGGCAGTAGAGGATCTCTGCAGAATAAAGCAGGTAAACATTTTAGCAGTTGACATTGAATAACTGCCATCATTTTTTGGCTGTATGCAGCATGTTTTCTAGGCGAATAGCTTCCATTTCTTCTGGTAGATAATTTTTTTTACAAACATAAAGCATCATATTATTCTTGGATGATAGTGTATTATTAATGACTGAATATTGATCAAACTTTTACTGTTTTACTGAAACAAAAAAGATTAATATAAAATGTTTCTTAGATTCAGTTTTTTAATTACTACAGCTGAAAAGATCACCTAGAAATCTAAAAAAAAAAAGACAGTTTAGGTTTTGGTTTATAAGTTCCAACAAGCTATTTCATTTCCTTTAGGCTACTTAATATACCTGAAATAGTTGTGGTGTTAGATATTCTGATGTCTGGCTGCTTAGTGGTGCACGTCATCTGCTTCATGGAATCATTTTTCATTAGAGAAATGCAGCTTCAGAGTTGTAGGAAGCGTAGAATGATGTGAGAAGGAAGAAAACATTATTTACTCTCAACATTGGTTTTTGTAGTTATGTGGTCTAATACACATTTATAGTACAGATTTTACCTTGTTGTATTAGCACTCAGCTTCAGGCATCTGAATACACCACAGTGGCATTTGCTCTTTGTACATTCTGTTGCAAAGCCAAATGGCAGGTGCCTGCTTGTTACACAGAGAACAATGTTTCGTGTTTTGGCACTGATGTGACCCATCAAAGATACTTAAGGTTTCAAGCAGGCAGTTACTATCTGGGGCTTAAAACTTGGATTATGATAGTGATTGAATTCTTAAAGATGCAGTATTGTCTCAGAGATGCTTTGCTTTTCTCTGCATTTTAAGGCAAAGATTAGGCTCCAAAAGATGTTACAAATCTGAACAAAAAAAACCCGCCTTCATTACACTGGGCTCATACTGAACAGTGAAATGTGAGTGTGTGTATGTTCTTAGTCAAATATAACATTTCTGTGTGTTTGAGTGAGTCTGTATATGTGGATACAAAATATAGTTGGACACACATTCTACCCTTCTGGAGAGTTCTTTTTTGTGAGAAGACTGAGTTGTTATGCCTGGCTATCCAGCTAAATAAAAGGCAACCACAGCAGAACTCGGGTTTTGGACTTGTGATACAGCTTGTTAGCTCGCTCCAGGGCCTTGTTTCTGTCTGCTCAAACATAGTGCCCAGGCATGTCTCCAGGGATGGTTCCCTCCCAGAGGACAGGCAGGATTTGATTCAACTTTCCTCCCTCTTTACCGAACAATCTTCTGACACTTCTCTGACAGGCTACTTTTTTTAATCTGCAAGCACACCCACGTGCTGTACCAGAGCTCATGGATGCCCTGTCTCGTGGTATTTGAAATTTATTTATTTAACAAGTCAGTCTCATCTGCTATAGCACAGTTCAGCACAAACCCTGAAAACTGGTGTAGAAATGGGAAAAAAACAATATGAGCTTGAATGGAAATGAGCCTGTGGATATCAGAGGGCTCACTTGGCTCAGGGCAAGTGGGTTTCTCTGAGCAATGATGGGAGGCTCTGTGTTCTGTCAGGTTTTGGCTTCCAGTAGTGACATCACAGTGTAAATCATATAACATTATTAATGTTCTTTTTAAAAATATATGTTTTAAGATAAACTTAGATACAGCTAACAACTGTAAAAAAGGCAGATTAAGTCCTGCATCTCTTGATAAGGCTATCGGACATTGAGTTCACCAGAAATTATTTTTCTTTGACAGAGGTTTATATGACTAGGGATGAAGTAACTTCATCGCTGATAATGATGTGTTATATTTTCAGTTAAGTTATGACAGCTTTTTTTTTTAATTCAAAGTAGCAAGCAAATATTAATTCAGATTGGGTTTTTTTGAATATGCAAACTGTTGCTTATAGGGTAAAAGCGATAGAGACCACTATTTCTAATAGGCTTTAAAGACAAATAATAAATTGCTATAAGTTATTTTCTTTTTTATTATTATCATTTGAATTAATGAGATTGAGTATTTTTATAATTACACATGATAGTCTTACTGCTCAGGATGAAATTTTCACAGCAAACACTGTACTGATTCCAACAATACATGGTGGGTTTGTTTTAGAGGTTGGCAACTTTGGTTTGATGTAATGTCAGTTCCCATCTTCATATTCCTGTTTAATAGGTAGACTTGGATTCAAGACACATTGGCTGGGTAACAAGTGAACTTCCTGGAGGTGATAATCACATCATCAAAATTGAATTGAAGGGTCCAGAGAACACCCTAAGAGTTCGACAAGTGAAAATTCTTGGGTGGAAAGATGGTGAAAGCATTAAAATAGCAGGCCAGATTTCTGCAAGTGTAGCTCAACAAAGAAACTGTGAATCGGAGACACTGCGAGTATTCCGACTTATTACGTCCCAGGTGGGATTTTAATGATGTTTTAGACAAAGTTACTGTAAACCACAGACTTTCATCGATTTCAATTTGGTTCAATGTAAAATGTCATGTTTGAACAACTTTGTCTTTGGGATAAGCTAATCATCACTGTCTTACATCCAGGTATTTGGTAAACTCATCTCTGGAGATGCCGAGCCAACCCCAGAACAAGAAGAGAAAGCGCTGTTGTCTTCCCCAGAAGGAGAAGAAAAAGTACACAATGTATTTATTTGTATTCTATCAATAATACTTTGCTGAAAAAAATGATCCAGGAGGATTTTCAGTATTTTCCTTGCATCTTATACTACATTATCTTCAGATCAAAAGAGAAGTAAAATGTCACGATTGCTCATTATTTTTAATTAGCATTATTTTTTATAGGTAAATTATAATTGTAGGATATGTATTTAATGGAAACATTGTAGCAGCGGCACAAATTATGTCTACAGTTACAGAAAGTAATTAACATCCACCATAAAGGTGAACCTGAAAGTCCTTCTTGTCTGTTACCTAGTGACTTAAGAGAGGCTTTGTTGATGTTGAGAGAGAAAAACATTAAGGAGCTGCACTAGCATCCTCCTACATAGTATATTCTCCTGTAAGTGTTCCTGAGAAGGTCATTGTACCTAGACTGTCACGTTAAACAGTCAAAATTGAACAGTCCTCAATGAAACTAATTTCGTTTTTCACATGATATATGGTTTAGCTGTAGCCAGTATCTCGTGGCAATACGTTCTGTGACTGAATTTGACATTTGGTAAAAGTGCATTTTTCTCATACCTGCTGTGAGATAACTTAATTGTGTGTTCCCCATTCCTTTTGCTATGAAATACATAAACTGAAAGGTGTATTCTGTGCACCACTTTACAATGACTTAATGATTTACTTAAGCTATGTGAAGAGGATGAATCTTGGATAATTCATTTATTTTGCTTATTGATTATTTTATTGTATTTCAAGCTCAAATGTCCTCTTCTGAAGAGAAAGTAAGTACATAAATCTAGGAGGTATTTGCTAACCATAGTTAAGTTGACCTTGGCTTTATATCTTATTTCTCTATAATAAAATTCCATATTAACATATATGTAACGAATTTCATGCTAATTTCTGCAGTAACTAGGAAATTTTCCTGAGACTCTTGATCTAATATTACATATGTTTTTTATGAAGGCAACATCAGATGCGGACCTGAAGGAGCACATGGTGGGGATCATATTCAGCCGGAGTAAACTGACCAATTTGCAGAAGCAGGTTTGTTCATTCGGAAATGCCTTGTGTTAAAAGTTTGCACGTTGTAGTAAATATGCTCATAGTCAGTGAATACAGTGCCATTTACTTGATGCTTCCAGATCTCGTGTTGTTCTTGATTATCAAATTTTGGGTTACATTTTAAATAGTATGACTATGCCGTTTACATGAAAAAGTTACTGAAACTGAGACTGAAAAAGTCCATTGCAGTTGGATGAAAAACCCTATCCTATTTGACTCAGTTTAAAAGGAAAGGTTTTAGAATTAATTTGTAAATGGTACTTACTCGTGTTTGCTGATAACAGTAGTGTATTAGTAGACCTTGTCAGATTTCTAGGAGAGCTTCTGTGGCAGCTTCTGGATTCTTAGTTTTGCACATTCTTTCCCCATTTCTGTCATCAGAAAGTATTTAAAGACAGAGGCTCTTAGTTAAATTAGGGGCTCTTAATTAAACTAGAGGTTCTTTAATTCTTTCTTGCAGTTAACAAAAATTTGGGGTTGTGATTTTTTTACTTATGTATTTCTTAACATAAACCAGTAATTAAGTAAATGTGTTTCTTTTTTCTTTTGAATACTTATTTTTTTACAATATACTAACTAAAGCATATTTTGTATTATCTTTATTACACCTATCAGGAGATAAATATTGCTATAAAGATTTTCACAGTAATACAAGAGGTGTTAGATTAATTTTGAAGTTTAAGATTAGTAAGTGGTGGAGGATCTAATTTTTTGTCACCCATATTAGCAAATTATAAAATCTCTTTTAATATGCTTTTTAACATACTGTGGGTAAAAATATGATTTCTATTTTTTTAAGCTTCCTGATTAGTAAACTAAACCAGAGAATAAGTCTCTTAGTCTTTTTATTTTGTGGGTGTAATGGGTACATTTCTTCATGGTTGTGCGTTTGGTTTTTAACCTGAATTGTATTTTAAAAGTAAATTAAAAGGCTGGAAGTACAATTTAAAAAGTTTTGTTTCAATGAAATTTTCCAGAACTAAAATGTGAATATCTGATATTAAATCTAAATCTTAATTCCAAAGGATTTTATACAATCTTTAACTCTGAATTTTATTCTTCGTTTTAATTTATACTGAAAAGTAATTTAAGCACAAGCCAGATTTCACATGCTTACCATTTTAGTCATATAGGTGGGAAGGTATGTAAAACGCCGTCTCTTTTGCTTTCTCAAAGTTTTTTAGAGTTCCTGTGTATTTGGGTTCTGTTTGGACAGGTATGTGCTCATATAGTCCAGGCTATCCGAATGGAAGCAACCCGCGTGCGCGAAGAGTGGGAACATGCCATCTCTAGCAAAGAGAACGCCAACTCGCAGCCTAACGACGAAGATGCTTCTTCTGACGCTTACTGCTTCGAGCTGCTGTCAATGGTTCTGGCACTGAGCGGTTCCAATGTGGGCAGGCAGTATCTGGCTCAGCAGCTGACTCTGCTCCAGGATCTCTTCTCATTACTACACACTGCTTCTCCCAGGGTGCAAAGACAGGTGAGTGCTAACTATTCCTTGTCTACCTTGGTATTCCTAGAGAAAAAGGTATTTAGAATACTATAATTTGGGCCGTATAATCTGTATTTGAACTTATTTTGTGAAATGTAATTTTTGTTTCACTTGAAAAATGTTTTACCAATCATACGTAGATCATCCCTATATTCCACACAGGGAATAACTTTAATAACTTTCTCTGCATGGAATAACTTTAAGTAAAACAGCTCATTCTGTTATTGCAATCACAAGGAGAGGACAAATAGAAATTTATGAACATTTAAAAGCAAATAAAAGTATCTCTTTTTGTGTTAGGTTTTGTGTCTTTTTTCCCCAGCTTTCGAATGGGCTTAAAATGATACATTTTGTGTTTGATACATAAATACGGGTATATTCCATTACCACCATGATTTGAGTGTATAAAATTATTTGTAGGAAGCACAAATGGGGTTGAGGACAGTGAAGGCTACAGTTAGGAAATAAAATAAACTCCCTTCTGAATAATTTGGTAATGCTGTGTCTCCAAGAAATAGAAGGGTCATGTAGGAACCCCAGGTAACTTAATTAACACTTACATTATCATGAACCTAAGTCAGCAAACTTTTGAAATGCCTTTGAGTAATACCACTCTTCACCTTCCTGTCATTATTCCAAAGGATTTCGAATAGGGCAGGGTAAATTATGAGTCAAAATTAGTAATTTTGGCTTAATGGGGGTCTTTAAGGTAAGCACACAGCATTTATTTTGGTGGGATGTTACAAAAGACTCTTCAGTGAAACTGAGTTTCACAGTATTGGGTTAATCTTACTTCAGAGTGGCCCAGTTCTTCCTGTATTCAGCAGAATCTTTCGTGTCCCGTTACGTATGTCCAGTTTTCTCAGGTTTTTCCTGTCTGTTGTAGTGACTAAGAAATCCCATGTTTTTTTAGGATGACAGTTCAAATTCTGAAATTGGCAGTGCCTTATCACTGGCAATGCTTAAATGTAGACCAGTGTTACCTTGCATCTCAAATAAGACACTTAATGTTCTTGTATTGTATTTGTCTATTTATAAAGGATAGCAGCATATGCAACTACTACATATCATTGCAAGAGCCAGAGGCACTCCTTTTAAATAGCAGAGTGGTTAATTTCCCATTTCTCAAATGTACAAAGGTTAAAAGTTGGTTTCTTTGCTAATTACAAATGAATTCTGTATAAAAAGATACATTTTCAGGTGTGGAAGGAAGATACTGAGGTGACTGCTTTGTTTTTTTCTTTTTTCTTTTGTAAGATCAAATTTTCATTGTGGGGAAGAGGGTCTGAGAGCCTTACACAGTTAACCCCTCTTGTATGTGCTGCTTATACTCCAAATATCAGTAAATACTTGCACAGTTTGAGGCGGCAGTGGTTAATTCTTGCCCTTTCAATATCACATTTGACCTCGAGGCACAGCAGCAGCTAGAATTATGGGATAATTAATGACTGTCTTGCAAAAACATTGTAAGAGATGAAGCAGAGGTTTCAGTGGTTGAGATTAGTCCTTGAATCAGTAGAACATGGTTAAAATGTCTGTCAGATGGCCAGGATCAAAAAATTCAGTGTTCTTGGCTATTTCATAAAGTGCCTGTATAGGTAAACCAGGTAATTTTTAATTAACAGTGTCCATTCTAGATCTGGCATTAATCCTTATTAATCTTAGTTAATCCATCTGTGTGTTAGACTGTGAGTGTAGTAGTGTGGAGCTAAACAGTTCCTTTCTACTCTTTTAGTATCCTCAGGCAGCGCTTCAGTATCTGTTTCTGTTTGTACTTGAATATTGTCTGAAAATATATATGTACATTTATATTCACATAATATAACAAATAGGCATATAAAAATGTTTGCTGCAGTGCACTGGCTTGTTGCTAGCTGGTATGTCTTCTCCAGTGGCTTTTTAGTTACTGTTTCAGAAGACTTATGTCTCACTTTTTCTAATTTTCAAGCTGTTGCAATGTCACACCTTAACTTGCCTGGAGGAGGCAGGATACTGCCCTGCTTTGTAATTCTGATATATTGCAGATTTTGGGGTTTTTTTAGGGTTTTTTAAATGCCAGTTCCACCAGCTGGTAAGGTTGGTATATAATTTCAAGACAGTCCCTGTTAGATCCAAAGCAAGTGGCACAGATTTCTTTTAAAAAAATTCCAGTTAGGATACCACAAGGAAAACTAAAGGAGGGGGAAAAGTATCACAGAAGAGTATCATGATTTTCACTATCTTGAGGCAAGTACTTTGTTAAGTCTGAAGTGTCTCTAACTGTTCTACCAGAGATTTTTCTGACATCTTAAGTTTATATGCAAAATGCTTGTAATGTGCAAGCAAATCAGAAGTGTACACACATCTGTGTTGCTGTTACTGTCCCCAGTACCAAACATACTTTTTATTATTACATGAAGACTAAGCATTGGGGGAGATTTGGTTCTGAGCTCCAGATGTGTCTTACTGAGTATATTAATAATAAAATCTTCAAAGCAAGATACTTAGAGATTATTTTTAGGTGTGATTTAAGTACAGAAAGTAGATTCAGTCTTTCTTACTGAAATAACCTGTGAGAAGAAAAAAAGACTTTATGTGATTTTTGTCTGAAAACTGCAGCTGTCTTGGTAAGAATTATGGTGTTCTGATTTTTATTTTTTTTCCCTCCAGGTAACATCATTACTAAGACGTGTCCTGCCTGAGGTAACCCCTAGTCGCCTGGCTAGTATTATAGGAGTGAAGTCTCTTCCACCAGCAGACATAAGTGACATCATTCACTCAACAGAAAAAGGAGATTGGAATAAACTAGGTATCTTAGACATGTTTTTGGGATGCATTGCCAAAGCTCTCACCGTACAGCTAAAAGCCAAAGGAACTACTATAACAGGGACGGCTGGCACTACTGCAGGCAAAGGAGTTACCACAGTCACACTTCCAATGATCTTCAACTCCAGGTTTGTTTAAACATACATATATATTCCTAAGCTAAAGGCACAGAATAATTACTTTCTTTTAAGTCAGTTATCTTTTATAATCTCTGAAGGATCAAAAAACCCAAACCACACAACCTACCATATGCTGAATATATACACTATTTCTTATTTCCTTGTTGTGGATTTGGGCAAAGAGTAACTAAGTACCTGAATTTATTTCATGTATTGCCGTATGTCCGTTGCAGCTATATTCGGCGAGGTGAAAGCCATTGGTGGATGAAGGGTTCAACACCTACACAGATTTCGGAGATCATAATTAAACTTATTAAAGACATGGCAGCAGTAAGTTTCTGTCTTTAAAATGTATGGCAGATATTCAAATATTTCTGATAATAAGAGTACATTTTTTCATTTCTTTCTATTACAGTTGGTATTAAGTTGGTCTTAAGAAGAAATAGGAATAGTCTTCTGGGTAGAGACTAGGCCTAGTGCAATGAGAACTGAGTTCTGATTCTGCTAACCAGAAATCCAGTTTTGAAATAAGCTTTTAAATAAGTTGCTTGTACCAAATGTTTTAAGTAGCAAACAATGATTGTATGTCACTTTTTCTACATTAACTTAGAAGCCTAATTTCTTAGGTCTTGAGCACTCAGAACTGCAATTGAAAATCAAAAAGTGTCTGTGGAGTAAGATAATAATATTGTTTTCACCTAACTGTGTGTAGATTTTTGTAGATGGAGTTTCTGGTTAAGACTGGTGTTAAGATTCTTCTTCAGCCACCTGGGCTGAAATTTTCCATAGTTGTGTCTCCTTCGGGCAGGTTTTTTAGCAGAATTTGCTATTTTCCAGAAACAATATGGGTCCTAAAAAAAACCATTTTTTTATATATATGTGTAGGGGAAAGGAGTTCAGTTTAAGGAGGCTATTTTTGCTTTCCTTAATTCTGTACCTATTTCAGTGAGGTAAATGACCCAGATCTTTTCCCCTGTGGTTACCCTATGAAAGCTGTTTCAATACCTTCACCTTTGGAGTCCTGTTTTCTAAACCATTCACCATTAAGCAGAAACCTTCTCAAAGTTGCTGACACTGGATGGGTGTTCTCTGCATTTTTTTTTTGTCCTTGTTGATTCTGCTACAAGATTTCAGAATCTCCTAAGTCATCTGGAGTTGAGTTAGAATGAAAGCATGTTCTTGTCCATCAGCATAAACTAATCAGTCTTTGCTTCAGTCACTCCTGTGGCTAGAAGAAAAGTTCTATTGCAGGTTCCACTGCAATTTCATGCAGTACATTTTTGTTTCTGTTTACTTTATAAATGCTTTAGCAAACTGCCTATAAAAAGAAGGACCAAAAAAAAAAAAAAAGCAGTTGCAACATGTACTCAGAAGATATAAGTGCCAGGGGTAACACAGTGCCCATAGATTTTTCTCAAGCAGCACCATACTTGATTTGGTGTCTAAGATGCAACATGTATTGGGAGTTAATTGGGAGCCAGTGGAAGTAGTTTGTTCATTTGTTCAAGGTTTAGGGGTTTTGGGGTTGTTTGGGGTTTTTTATGGGTTGTTGACAGTATTGTCTGTAGCCATTGTTGGTAGATGTGCTTTGTGTAAGTGGGAAAACATCAGGGAAATAGTGGGTTGTCTTCTGCAGTGTTTTTAAATCGCACTGAGCGAGTCCTTGGAAGCAAACTCTGTGGTCCTTGTTTTATGGAATCCTGGCTCCCACAATGATAGGAGAGCCTGTCCTTGAATGAACAGCTGATAAAAACTAAGCTGAGCCCAGACCTTTTCCAGGAATAAAAGAAAGAGATTAATAGAAATAGAAAATGGCTGGCTGACTAGAATCAAATTCTTGTACTTTACTCCAAGCAGCCTCTCTAGACATTCAAGACAGACCTTCACCCATGAAACTTGTGCATTTGCCAATATTCAGTCCTTCAAAACCATTGCAGAAATCAGTAGGGAAACACTTAAAACTCTAGTCAGATACAGCAACTTGTATCTGTGCCCAGTGTGCTAGCTTCCATCTCCCACTGCTGATAGTTTTCCAGTAGCCCACTTAGGCACACTGCTGTGGGGTCTTGAATTCCTTTGGTTAAGACATTCTCCTTGGAATTAATATGTAATTTAATTCTGCAAATCATATGCCCTCCACCTATTCCAAGTTAGCTATACCAGTAGTTGCCCAGATAATGCTTCAGGCAGTCACCTGAAATTTCAGGGCTTATTCATGACAGATACATCTGATTTGAAAACACCTGATTTGTCAAAGTCATCTTTGACTTCCTCTATTCTAATGTGAGATCCTAACCTAATGTTGCTTGTAGCAGGCCTAACTACAGTTTTAGTTCTTTCTAAGATTAATAAAAGCTGTAATAAATCGAGTTTCCTCATCCACAGGGTCATCTGTCGGAAGCTTGGTCCCGTGTGACAAAGAATGCTATTGCTGAAACCATCATAGCTCTGACCAAAATGGAAGAAGAGTACAGATCACCAGTGAGGTGCATTGCAACAACCAGAGTAAGGACTCCCCTAAACTTGACATTAGTTTCATGTAAATGTGCAGTAGGAGCCTATTCAAGACCCTTCCTGTATTTTAGATAAAACTTCCTTATGTAAGTTGTTTAAGGAAACAGTGCATACAGTATACAGCTTATATTCTAAGGTAATCACTGCTTGTCCTAATAAGAGTCTTGCTTCCTCCTGCATCACAGCAGATAGAGCTTTTTTCTTTGGCAGAAATACACCAGCAAAAACCGAATTGTGATGAAATCTGTATCTTGAGTACTTCCCAAGTAATGAAAAATAAGTGTAATGCTTCTACATGTGGGGTTTTATCCATGAGGTAACTCTCTTCTAAGTTTGATACTTGCTTTTTACTAAATTAATGAGATCATCCATGTGGAAAATTGCACAATCTGTATCAGCTGCCTTCTCCCAGCTCTCTACACGATTATTTTAGTGATTTGACTTCTAGGTTATCAGCTGCCACATCTCAAAATATTATGAAAATGCCCAGTAATAAACATTTTCTAGGACAATTAAGCTGAACTTCACCTGTGTTTTAGTCTCAAAGTGAGAGATTACTTGCTGAACACTTTACCTGAGATGATTTTTTTTTTCCTTCCACAACACTTGAGGAGTACAGACTTTGGCTTCTAAGGCATAATCGCAGAACATTAGGAGTTGCAAGGGACCTTGAAAGATCATCTAGTCCAACCCCCCCGCCCGAGTAGGATCACCTAGACTACATGACACAGGAACGCATCCAGACTGATCTTGAATGTCTCCAGAGAAGGAGACTCCACAACCTCTCTGGGCAGCCTGTTCCAGTGCACTGTCACCCTCGCAGTGAAAAAGTTTCTTCTTATATTAAGATGGAACTTCCTATGCACCAGCTTAGACCCATTGTCCCATGTCCTATCACTGGCCAACACTGAGAAGAGCCTGGATCCATCCTCCTGACACTCACCCTTAACATACTTACAGACATTAATGAGGTCACCCCTCAGTCTCCTCTTTTCCAAGCTAAAGAGACCCAGCTCTCTCAGCCTTTCTTCATAAGGAAGATGTTCCACTCCCTTCATCTTGGTGGCCCTGCGCTGGACTCTTTCTATGTCCAGAGTTCTGTGTCTTTCCTGACCTGAGGAACCCATCATTACATGGAAAAGAGGAGGCTTGCAGTGGTGTTACAAGCATATGACACGTGTGGTTTTCCATCTTCAAAGGCTGTGCCAGTTGTCCCTTTCATCCCTGTAGTCATCTATTCTCTGTTCTTTGAAGACACTGTCTCAGAGTGCCACCAGTTCCTGCTGTCACTATGTTAGTTTAGAGGAGCCCTGACTGTCTGCCTGGCTCTCCCAGTGAATGGACCAGTTCCATGTGGAGGCATGCACTCCCAGGGGAGGGAGTCCTGTGGAGTGTCTCAGTTAAAGCCATTCTGTTCAAATCAAACCTCTGATCCAAAACTGTTGTGAAACACTGCTCTCCATTGTGTTTTGGTTTGGGCTATAGGCCTGCTGACAAATTGTCCTCACGTATCTCATCTCTAGCATCTCACTGTAGTCAGTGGAGAGGCAGAGAGAAAAGCTTCCTCTGAAGAGTAGTTACCTCACAACCCTTTGGCAGGCAAACTCAAATGCCCCATGCATTGAGGAGGGAACGCAGGAAACCAATCTCATTTTGCTGAAGTCTTGTTAGTTTGTTTTTTTTGTGTTTTTTTTTTTTAAATAGTCTGTGTCCTTGCGTTTCTTTTTCTTCCCCGAAGCCCACAGTTTTTCTGATACCGTAGTTCCCTAGTGTGCTCTGGTTGCTCTTTATTCACTGTTTCTCTCGCATCTGCCCACTACTGTATTTATGTCCATAAGGTGGCATACCTGAAACAAACAAGGTAGTTCCATACGTGTTGTGTGCTTGACTTGTCTTGGAAAAGAAAAGCCTGTGTTGTGTGGGCAGGCTTCAGCTAGCAATGATACAGTTTGTAGGTAATGGTGAGATTCTTATCTGCCAAAGTTTATGTTTTTTATATTTCTAAAACAATTAAACCTATCTTGCCTTTCAATAGCTATGGCTGGCCTTAGCGTCCCTCTGTGTACTTGATCAGGATCATGTTGATAGACTATCTTCGGGAAGATGGATGGGAAAGGATGGACAACAGAAGCAGATGGTGAGAATAAAAACCATATCTTATTGTGTTTATTCAGTAGTTAAAGGATTTAGAATAATGATATGGAAAGTTAGACTTGTCCTAGCCTTATTCCTCACTTCTGTCCCTCGTGGTAATTGTGTATGCATGATTTGAAGTATTTGTGTTCTGGAGGACTACTCAGGAAACACAAAATACAACTTATAACACTAAGGTGGCAACTGTACTGGTATTGAGGATGGAGCAAGGCCTTCCTAACACCTGTAGGAGGATGTGTTTTTGAGAGTAGATTGACAGAGATTTTTTCTTTCAATCTGGATCTCTGTCACATAATAAAGTCAATTTTTTTTTGTGTTCCTCGATAACTTCTCTGTGATTTTGCTTCCTCTTCCCCATCTCAGTAGAGAGTAATTACCTCAAAGAGAAAGAAACTCCTCCTAATGGAATTCAGCAAGGCTGCTGTTTACCCAGAGGATTTACAATTTTAATATGGAATATGATGGATTATCAATTTTGTATCTTTCAGTATTAGAAAAAGCTTTTTTTTTTAAATATGAAACTGGAAAGAGAAAAATAAGCTGAATTTGATTTGGTGGATCCCTGTGGGAAGCAGGGAAAGATTCTGCCTTCCCACTAGCAGCTGAGGACACTTAGAGCAACCAAGCCTCCAACACAGTTAAATATAGGTTGAAAGAGAATGCAGAAGATTCAGAGCTGCAGCAGCTGGAGCTAAAGCTCTGCTGAGAAGGAAGCAAACACAGAGTGTTCTGAGGTGACTAAGAAAGTCAAGGGACAACTGTAGAGCTTTGGAAATGGTAGAAGAGCAGCTGAGATACGGTCAATCACAGAATGGTCTGGGTTGGAACGGACATCAAGGACCATTGAGTTCCAAACCCCCTGCCACGGGCAGGGACGTAAACCCCCAGGCATCTAGACAAGGTTATTCAGGGCCCCATCCAACCTGGCCTTGAACACCCCCAGGGTTGGGGCATCCACCACCTCTCTGGGCAGCCTGTTCCAGCACCTCACCACTCTGTCCGTGAAGAACTTGCCCCTGATATCCAATCTAAACCTTCCCTCTTCAAGGATTATATTTTTTAAATATGGATTATTCTAAAGATGCAATTAACAGTTAAGGAAGGTTTTGATCCCATCCTTACTAATTTGGAGTGCATGATTGGGGAAAGAATAAAAAAATCCACAATTTCCTTTCAGCACCTGTTAATAGAATTATTTCCTTTTTTTGTTTGTTTGTTTTTTCCAGCCAATGTGTGATAACCACGATGATGGTGAAACTGCTGCAATCATTTTATGCAATATCTGTGGGAATTTGTGCACAGATTGCGACAGATTCCTTCATCTCCATCGGCGAACAAAAACTCATCAGAGACAGGTAGAGTTTACATGACGTCATGTTGTATGCACTGCATACATTGTGTGCATTTCCCCAATGTATATATAAACAAAAGCCTGCAGCAAGTGTCAAACCTCACAACAGTGATGTCTTTTATTTTGGAGATGGGAGAGATAAGTTTCTGTTTAATTCTTTTAGTTGTTTTTACTTAAATTATTTTCACAGAATCACAGAACATGAGGAGTTGGAAGGGACCTCGAATGATCATCTAGTCCAACCCCCCTGCCTGAGCAGGATCACCTAGATTAAATCACACAGGAATGTGTCCAGATTGGTCTTGAATGTCTCCAGAGAAGGAGACTCCACAACCTCTCTGGGCAGCCTGTTCCAGTGATCTGTCACCCTCACTGTGAAAAAGTTTCTCCGTATATTAAGATGGAACTTGGAATTTTGTCCGTTATCTTTTGAAAATGAGAAATTCATGCATCAGACCCTAACTCTTAAAGCTACATCGGGTTTTCTCTCATCCTAACATTATTTAGGAAGGAAACTAGGAACTGCATAGACTTTGTTAAGTATACATTGGTTCTTTATTCCTGTTACAATGGTGTTTCCTTTACTGCCTCTATCATGTGAGTCAGTGCTTGTCAACCTCTTTGTTCTCCTTACATGTATGGTTTTTTTAGTATCCAGACAGACCACTTGACAGCAAATATTTCTCTTGATTCCCTTATGTCAGTCTTCTTTATTTTTCAGTAGTCTTCCAGCTCTGCTGTCTTTCTCACAGATAAGTTGTCATATCCATAAGCTTGAAAAGTCCCTGACTTTCTGGGTGTTTATTTTTTTAGGTTTGAAACATCTTTGCTCTGGGACTTAGATGAGTTGTTACAAATTTCTGTGTACTCTGCTTATTAGTATTCCTTTATCCTCTTCATCTACCAACTTGAAAACACATTCTTCTTTGGATATATCTTTTTCTCAGTGAAATAAATGTTGAAGATACCTTTACTTCTGAAACTGCTGAACATTTCTTCTTTCCTGACACTATTTCTCTTTTGTGGGTTTGGGGTTTTTTTTTCAGAAAATTCCTTTTTCCCCTCTGACTGCTTACATTCATACAGAGGATAAAGCTCATTAATAAAGTTAACCCAGTGGAAATCATTCCTCTGCTCCCTCTCTTAAAGTGCATCCATGTTAGCTTTTTAGTTAGGACCAGGAATGGGCTTTTGAAGCAGATACAAAAACCTCTCCTCAGCGTGCTGTGATTTGTGTTGCGGAGCGGCCTGGGATGGCATAAACTGTATTTCTGTGGGGTAAAACTCAGACCAAAACAAAACGCTGCAAGGACAGGCTGCTGATGGGCGAGGAGCGCAAGGGATGGGCTAGTCTACAGGACACGTGACTCAACTTCAGATCGCTGGCACTGAGTTTACCTGTACACATCTCCTTGGTGCCTCAGCATTCGCAGTGTAGACTCGGCCTGGAAGTTCCATGTGGCTGATCTGTTATCTTCCATTTCTTAGCCAGAATCTTTCTAATCCCCTTTGGAATTTTCCTGGTTTGTCATCCTAAGATGATGATTTTATGTCTACTCTTCTGTCATGGCACAGCACAGTCTAGTCTCATTTATTTTTCTGATTTCTCCTATATAGCCCGTTCAGATTACAGTTGATACAAAGTAAGTTCTTATCTCATAGAAGTCCTCACATCTCTCCTTTAATCTGTTCAAAATAGCCACTTAGCAGCTTTTCCTGTCTATTTCTGAAAGCATGTTTAAACTTTTACTCTTTATTCACCACCTTTACCTTTACATTTCTCATGTCAAGTCCTTCAGATTCTAAATTCTGTCACGTTCCCTGTCTCTGTGTCGTGTTAGCTGCCTGTTCTCTGTCCAGCGTCTGTCCAAACCTTTTAATGTATTTTCTCTCGGAGAAAGGGTAGTGTGTAAGTTATGTGCTTAAGTGACCTCTTTGAGAAGGAACTGGGGGTTGTTTTTTCTTTACTCTAATACAAATTAAGACAAGTGTAAGTTTAGTTTCTGTATCCGTACCCAGGAAGATTCTAACTTGTATTGCACTGCAGGTGAACTGCGTGAAAACAGAACTGCCTTCAGTACTTGGGAAAGAAGAAAACAAAGAGACTGCCTGAAATCCACTAAGGGTTTCCTGCAGTGTTTTGGTCTTGCAAAAATTTTTTATTTTCCTCATTGTAGCCTAAAGTATCCACTGTGGATTTCTGTCAAAGTCAAAAAATATTAGTCTTACACTCGTCTATAATCTCTATTATTAAGACCATAACAGTGTTGCATTGATAAACTACTAAACATTGCATGAAGACACTTGTAGTGTTATATTGTGCTTTCAATACGTGGTGGCCTACTGGTTGAATTGTATAGTAGTTATGAAGTGCAAGCTCCCTAGTTTGTACGTCAGGTGGTTTTCTCCAGGATTGCTGCTTTATTGTTTCCCAGACATGTTAACTCGGGCATTAATTATATATACACTTACTTTTAAAATGACAAAACCTTTGTCTCTTCTGCTACGTACGAATTCTGGAATGCACAAAAGATAAATAGGTGGCAATAGACAGATTCTGCAGAATCTGTAGAGCATCTAATGAAAATACAAAGAGACAGTGACAAAAACAACACAGAAATTGATATTTATGATGTGTTTGGTCAACCTGGCAGGTCTTCAAAGAAGAAGAAGAAGCTATCAAAGTTGATCTCCATGAGGGTTGTGGAAGGACCAAACTTTTCTGGCTGATGGCATTAGCAGATTCCAAAACTATGAAGGCTATGGTGGAGTTCAGAGAACAGACAGGTAGAACACAACTGCTACTACTTGCTCTTCATCCTAATTGCTTTTTACTTTTTACGTGAGCATTTGTCCAAAACAAACGCTAACCCAGCTGGGGTTTTCACCTACTTTAGGACAATGCTTTTAGTTGTTCCTTACTAAAAATAAGTTTAACTGCGTACAAATTGGGTTTTTCCTGGTTGTTTTCAGTGATTGTTTCATTGCAACAATTTTCATTTTGTCTACTTCTGTGGACCTAGGCAAACCGACCACCAGCAGTTCTGAAGCGTGCCGTTTCTGCGGGTGTAGGAGTGGAACAGAATTATCAGCAGTAGGAAGTGTTTGTTCTGATACAGATTGCCAGGTGTGTATTAACAGTCATCGATCACCATGTACTACGCTAGTAGAAGAGACTGCAGGATCAAATTGATTTCTTATTTGAAATAAAACCTTGTTGATCCCTGTGGTGCATTTTTAATAGGACCTCTCGTGTGGGAAGGTTTGAAAAAAATTACAGTATTGCCATTCAAATACTTCTGAGTTTGTAAACATTTAGTTTAATTACCAGCTACAAACACCCAATAGGCAACCAAAGCACCAGGTAGTTTTGTTATCCTCTTCCAAAGTATCTCAGGCTTTCACAGTATCACCCCCAGGCATAAAGGGACATATACATAAAATCTAGTACGCTGAAAATCTTGATTAAAGTAATTTGCATTAGCAGCCTGTTTATTACATGAGCATCGAACACTAAAGGCTTGGTCAGACCTGTCACTTGTATACGTGTGTCTGAGTAGTTTTGTGCCCTGCGGTGCAGGTACAAGTGGCAGAGGGCCAAGTCCCAACCATTTTTTTTTGTCCAACTCTATTTCTACCTGTTGTGTTTGTTTTTTTCTCCCTTGGCCTTTTGAATGTTATCTTGTTACTATGTTATTTTAGTTAGATACATTATTTGCTTCAGGGCAACTTTTACAAGTTTTCTACTTGCTAAGGATAGGAATTGGAGGTTGTTAAATTACCATTTCCATATAAAAGTGCTTTATGCTGGTTAATAATCAGCTCATAGTAATTCTTTCATCGTAGTTTATTGCATGAACCAGCAATCCTTCCACAAGTGATACTGTTCAGTGGAAGGGAAAGAGAAAAAGATTAATTATTTACTTTGCACAGGAGTATGCGAAAATTGCCTGCAGCAAGACACACCCCTGCGGTCACCCGTGCGGAGGCGTGAAGAACGAAGAGCACTGTTTGCCGTGCCTGCACGGCTGTGATAAGAATGCTACAACTCTTAAACAAGATGCTGATGACATGTGCATGATCTGCTTTACTGAAGCACTTTCAGCGGCACCAGCTGTCCAGGTTCAACTTTTCCCCTCCTCCCTCCCTTCTAAGAGATTCATATTATGGATATAATGTTAAATGTGTAAGAAGGGAAAATATAAAGTCCCTCAAGATACACTCTTAAAACTTTCAAACCGTAACAATGCGTAAGTTGTTCTCTGGCATAACTGCTAGTTGAAGAAAGCAGATTGTATCAGTTCAGTTTCCTGTGTTTACTTTATTCAGAATATATGGAGTGTTTTAAGTGAGGAAAAACAACTGAGGTACTTATTAGATATACTTCATACCTCCACTGGTGGTTTTGGAATGGGAGGATTGATTTTTAACAACAATTTTATGTTCTTTTTCCTTGTTAAGAGGAAAAATAGGGGTCTTATGGGATTTTGAATAAATTAATTTTGGAATTGATCTATGTTGCCACTTAAAAGGAAATAACTACTTCTGGTCTAGTGCTTAATGTAACTTCAGTGTTCACTTACTCGCATTCTTTTCCACAGCTGGACTGCAGCCACGTTTTCCATTTGCAGTGCTGCCAACGGGTTCTAGAAAACAGATGGCTTGGGCCAAGGATAACTTTTGGGTTTATGTCCTGTCCTATTTGCAAGGTAAATGAGCTACACTTACTGCCGAGGTCAAACACATTACCTAAAACTGTTTGGTTTTGGCTTTTTAATTATGTATAGCTTGTAACAGTATAAATCAATTATATGTCACTTGGGAAAGCCTGATGCATTGATGCATCTTTTTACCTTCCCTACTGCGCCCTGAAGCAAGGGTCCTTCGAAAAAGAAAGCACGAAGTAGATGTTCTCTTAGTGCTGCTTCTTAGCACCATCAGCTTGTAATTCCCTAGTATCTGAAGCAGGCAGGAGGCAGGGAAGAAATATTCTTAATGGAAATTATCTGAAGGAAGAAACTTGTCTGTTTTACTGACCCTTGTAAAGCTGATTTGCTCTTCAGTGTGGGAATGACAGAGCTGAAGGATATTTGTACTTAGTTCAGCTTAAATTATTAAAAATTCGTCTTGTACTCTACAAAACAATAGTTGCTGTGATAGCATCTGGGAAGGAGAGCAACTTCACACCAAGGACACAGAATTTGTGAATGGCTGGTCATTTCTGCACACTGCAGTTCTTCCTTCATGCTGTGTTTTGGTAATTTATGGCAATAGCTTGTGACTACTAAATTATAAAGATCTGGCATTTGAGGACTGTCAGTCATTCTTAATTGCTAAGCAAGAAGTCAGAAAGGTCAAAAATTACAGAAAATACACAGTGGGAACATTCCTGTACTCTGGTGAATATTTCATGTACCCTTTACTGTCCCTCTGGTTGCTACAGCCTGTTGTAAGGGCTGATGATTTCATATAACAAAAAGCCATATAAAAAGCATTCCCGGTTATTAGTTTTGCAGCAAATAAAATATGTGGTATATCAGCCATTCATTGAAACTTCCATTGCTCTGGCTCTTGGGATTTTGTGACATCCATTATGCTGTTTGTGTCTGACTGTAGTATAAATTTTCATAGTAATTATAAAGGTGCGAGATTTTTTTTATCTGTTTTTTATTTCAGAACAAAATCAATCATACAGTATTAAAGGATTTGCTTGATCCAATCAAAGAACTCTACGAAGATGTAAGGAGAAAAGCACTAATGAGATTGGAGTATGAAGGGCTGCACAAGAGCGAGGCCATCACAACACCGGGTGTTAGGTTTTATAATGACCCAGCTGGCTATGCTATGAACCGATACGCTTACTATGTTTGCTACAAGTGCAAAAAGGTATGGTGATTGGGTCTGTCTCAAATTAAATGATTGCTGCCGTTACAAAAATAATTTCTTAAAGGACAGAACGTGTATTTAAGACATTCTGTATGGGGTAGGAAGGAAATGTATGCTAAGTCGTAGCTTTTAAAAGTGATGATCAAATTAGATGTGCATGATAAGGTATCTTGTAATGCTCAGAAGTACAGATGGAGCCCTTGGGAAACCCAAACCTTGTTGAGGTGATGGAGAATGTGCAGATGATGCAGTGTCAGAACACCAACTGTCGCTTTGTCCCGCTTCCAACTCTTAGTTTACGTGCACATTAGAAAGGTGTAAACAGCACAGTCATTCTAACCCCTTGATATGGAAAGCTCCTCACCGAGTCCACCTAAAGATTGCTTCTTCTCCAGTTGGAGTTAATGAGAACTGCAGTAAACAGTGAATTGGGGCAGAAAAAAGACCGCTACTGCAAGCCCATTGGTGTGGTTTTCCCCAGTGATAACCTCAAAAGTCATGAAGATTCTGCTGTAATTTTGATTCGTGACCCCAGAGGTGATCATGTGGTTGTTTAGGATGGGGATAGGGAACCTTTGCCATCCTTAACAGATCATGCTGAAATCCAGACCTTACCATCTTGAGTGCCTCTGGAGTACAGCAGCTGTGGAGATGATGGCCAGTAGTGCCAGAAGAATGAAAAAGGACTAGAAAAAGGCCATATATGTAGATTTTATTCAGGCAGAGAATAACAACTTTATCCAGAAGACAAAAATAGTTTCCAAGTAGCTTCTGGTTTCCCCGCCAGCAGAGAAGAAACAAAGTTTCTTTACCTGTGGTTAATGAAACTGGATAATCACTGAAAGGTGTGGAAATGAGAGGAGAAAGGATTAGCTTCCACATGCTAGAGAAGAGTAGTTATGCATCCTGCGAGCTCATTACCATAGTTACTCAGTTGACTTTTGTCCTTGCCTCCCACGGTTAATCAATTTTCACCCCTCATCCTTGAGCAGCTCACCTGCTGCCTCTTTTGCCTTCCTTACAAAACCAATTTATTTTTTCATCTTACTTTCTCAGTTTTTAGTCCTGTCCCTGTTTTTCATTACGGTTTCTTTCTGGTACTTAAGACACACACTGAAATGCTATTTCTTCCCTCATTATTTTCCCTGCCCTGTATCTCATTATTCCCTTTCATACTGTGTCCATACATCTGAACAGCAGTATCCATTTCTAACTACTTGCCTTCCTTCAGTATCTGTTCAACCCTCGAGACCACCCAATTCCCTGACATTACATTCCGTAGGACGTTCCCTTTTGTCTGTAAGGTTTGGGGGAAGGTGGGCTGCTTGAGAGCTGCCCTGAGACCACTTTCTGTTTCCTCTTACAATCACTGCAAAAGGTGAGAATTGCCAAGAGAGAGAATTTTGAGTGCTGTCAAATTATTTAACAAGATGGTAATGAAGGAAGTTACTCCTTGCCTCACCTCACCGCTCCATGTGAAAACACTTTAGTAGGTGAGGAACTTCATTGGAGTTCGTAGTCTTACGCAGTCTGGTTTTGTACCACGTGTGTCATGGTAGAATAAAATGACCAAGTAGAACGAATTTGTAGAAAATAGCAAAATTCTAATTTTAAGAGATCCTATAGAAGCATAAAAACTGATACTAACTGAAAAGAGTGAAAATCCCTCCTGGTAGAATGTTTCTCAGCTGCCTTCAGCCTCAGTCCTGTCTGTCTTACACAGAGCACCACATACAGTTTGGGAAGCCCTATAGGGACTTGTTACCCGATTTTTGGTCTTGTTTATCCTGAGATTGAGAGGCATCATCTTAGTACCTCAGATATGTGTCCCTAGAGAGAGATCAGCATAGTGGAGACTACTGTAAGGGCTGCTGTTCATCATTTCCCCTTACAAACTGAATTTGTTAGAGTAATAGTTGTCTCTGGCCTAATGTCCAATCATCCCTGTGTGACATAGGCCTATTTTGGTGGTGAAGCACGCTGTGATGCTGAGGCTGGGCAAGGAGATGACTACGATCCGAGAGAGCTCATTTGTGGTGCGTGCTCTGATGTTTCAAGGGCTCAGGTAAGCAAAGAACTCGTGTTTGTTTCTTTCTGAAGCTCCGAGTAGCTGAGCTGTACAGTAACTCAGTTGTTTGTAATGACGTGTATAGTGTTGTAACCTGACTGATGAGTACTACGGGACATAGAGGCATGGGGATCAGATTGGTACATCTGTCGATGTTTGTTTTCCTCTGTTCAGATGTGCCCTAAACACGGTACGGATTTCTTAGAGTACAAATGCCGCTACTGCTGTTCAGTCGCAGTTTTTTTCTGCTTTGGGACAACGCATTTTTGCAACGCTTGCCATGATGACTTCCAAAGAATGACAAGCATCCCTAAGGAAGAACTCCCACACTGTCCTGCAGGTAGTATTTTTACAATGCGGATTTTACCGTGCTGAAATCTGTGATAAGTAATTAGTTCTAACTGATGTTCTTGTCTGTGCTTTCTGAGGATGTTTAGGAAAATGGGGTCAGCCACACAGATTTTAAATTCAGTGTCTTGAGTGGCGTTGTAATGGATTTCCTCTGAGTGAGCTTGCAAATTTTGGGGTTTTCTCCCCAATAGCTGCAATGTCATCATGATCCTTTACACCTGAGAGGCTTTTATACAGAAAGACATTTCAATTTAGCTGCAGCAATTGAGACTCCAGGTGTGCAGCAATGTGATAAAGTATATTAAAAAAATGAACAGGTGACTATTAAATACGTCTATACGCTGTACTTACGTACCCATTATATGCAGATTGGTGCCCTGATGCCTTGCTCTCTAACTTCACTGCTACTGATTTGATCAGTGATCATCAATCAGTCATATGATTTACCCTGCTGTTGGGGAAAACAAAATGAGATCTTTGATTAAGATATTTACATGAAAGAAGTACAATAATCGTGATTCCTTGTATTACTTTACATCCATATTTATTGATATTGCTTTTACATTGTGCAAATTTCTTCCACATTATTAATGAGGTGAAACTGACTCTAGTGATATCTCCCTGTAAGGTTTTTGCCTTTTTTAACCTTGAATCCAAATTGTTTTAAATTACACAGCAGTTTGATCGTTTGGGTTTTTTCTTTGAATACCAATTCAACATAACTGGTACAAGGAGCAAACAGGTTTCAGTCACATTCAGTCAGATCCAATTGAGTAATTTTTTTTTTCTTGGCCTGTTAAGCCATTATACTTGTTGCTTGAATTTGAACAAACCTTTCTATCTGCTGTTTCTTAAGCCTCCATTTTTGATGCCTTATAAATTCACATTATAGATGTATCACCTTTACCTGACATGTTTTTGAGGAAATCGAATATATGGGGTTTTATGTTGTCTGCAAACACTAACTCTCTTTTTTTTTTTTCTTCCCTCATCCTTCAATTCACTGTAGGTCCCAAAGGTAAACAACTTGAAGGAACAGAATGTCCACTTCATGTTGTCCATCCACCCACTGGTGAAGAATTTGCTCTGGGTTGTGGGGTTTGCAGAAATGCTCACACTTTTTAGACTAGCAATTTATTTTTTTTTTAACCAGAGCAAAACAGGTGCCCTCATCCCTCAAGTGTCCTGAAAATAAAAGTCCAGCTGGGATGAGGACGGGACCATTTCATAACCCAGGTAAAAGGAACAATTTACAGTGCAAGAAGGATGCCAAATACCATGTACATAATTCTTGCTGTGAGATATTGACATTTTTTGAACCGAGACATCAAAACTTGTGAGGTGTTTGCATGTGGCCATTACAGTCATTGGCTAGGAAACATTGGACATTTACAAATAAATAATTGCTATTAAAGGGTCTGTGTGTCTGTGGACTATGAATGATGCTGGCTTTCAGGAGAAAGGAAAAAAAAAAGAATATTGATTATTGTATACTGACTTTTTTGTAATCTTGTACAATTGTAACGCATCACAAGTGGGGATGGGAAAGAGGAATATTCTGGTTTATTCCTAGACTGTTATTAAAAAAAAAAAAAAAGTGTGTTAGGAAGGCATAAATGTAACAAGTATCACACTGTATATAAGGGTATCAATGTTTGTCCTGTATAAGAACTATTAAATTACAACAGCAGTTTCATTTAAACTTCTGGGTTATGTTTGAGCCTGAAATTTTAATGAAGTGCAATACTGAGTGTGCCTCATATCTTGCAGCTGTAAACATAATGGAATGTACATGTCAATAAAGCCACTGTACATTTTTATACAGTGAAAGTCTAATGAAGGTGTTAAGCGTCCGTTCTTGGAAATGCATTTTAGAATGGGGGTGGAGGGGTGGTTCTTACAGGTATTTCAGCAGGTTCTTTTACAAAGTAGGAAAGTTTATTGGATAAACTTATCATGGAAGTACTTAAGACATGAAGAATGCTGTTCACATTTTCTTTAAAAGAAAAGTTGGGTAAGTGCACTGGCATCCATACAAAATACTGTATTTCTGTCTCAATTTCAAAATGCTTTAAGACACAAAAAGAAAACTTAATTTTTTAAATGGTTATTAACCAGTAAAATACTGCCCCTGGCGTTAGGACGAATAAACTTTTGCCATGAATCCCATTTAATGGCGTCTTAAGTCCTCTGCTCATTCACAGCAAAGGCAAAGTCAAGTAAGGACTCCTTCCTCTAAGGTTCTTTGTTCAGAATTTCTGTTGGATACATTCAACTCCTTTTCTGGTATTTGTTTTGAGGTCAGTGAAATGTGTTTTACTGGTGGACATTGAAACAGCAATGGAGGTGGTGGTAGATGGCATCCAGATCCTTCAGAGGACCTTGATCAGCCCCAACTCACTGGACTTCGGACATCCATAATGTCTATGTCTGTCCCCACTGCCTGGGATGAACACGTGCCACTGAAGTTACAATCTTATTTACAGCGGGAATGTAGCAGGTATGGGAATATCAGTTTTAAGTGATCGGTCAAATGTATTTTACTTTATTGGTAGGCACTTAAATGGAAGAATTCAAGTGACCATCAAACAGACTTGAGAGATTGGGTAGGCGTGGCTTGCTCAGTACTGGCCGGAGGTGAGAGCACCTACAGGCTTAGAGACAAGGTTGCCCAACGTCAGGCTTGTAGTAAGCTGGCAAAGAAATACACCTTGGTCATTCAAACAACTGAACCTGTGAGGAATTTCAGTAGTGGGTATCTGTTTGGAAAGATGCACATCAGGAGATCAGCTGCTTGGTAAGTGCTTGGAATACATTTGAAATAAATATGGGATATGAAATATACCATCAAACACAGCATAACCAGCTGNAGCAGTTTGATCGTTTGGGTTTTTTCTTTGAATACCAATTCAACATAACTGGTACAAGGAGCAAACAGGTTTCAGTCACATTCAGTCAGATCCAATTGAGTAATTTTTTTTTTCTTGGCCTGTTAAGCCATTATACTTGTTGCTTGAATTTGTCTGAACAAACCTTTCTATCTGCTCTTTCTTAAGCCTCCATTTTTGATGCCTTATAAATTCACATTATAGATGTATCACCTTTACCTGACATGTTTTTGAGGAAATCGAATATATGAGGTTTTATGTTGTCTGCAAACACTAACTCTCTTTTTTTTTTTTCTTCCCTNCCAGCAGGCAGTTGGACAAGGTGATCCTTGTAGCTCCCTCCCAAAGGAAATAGTCTAGTTTAAGTGAGAAAGCAGCTAAAAGGTGGCTGTTCTCAATTTGATTATGACTGAAAGACAGGTTAGGTGACAACNCATCCTTCAATTCACTGTAGGTCCCAAAGGTAAACAACTTGAAGGAACAGAATGTCCACTTCATGTTGTCCATCCACCCACTGGTGAAGAATTTGCTCTGGGTTGTGGGGTTTGCAGAAATGCTCACACTTTTTAGACTAGCAATTTATTTTTTTTTTAACCAGAGCANGAAGTCGTAAGTAAGATTCTGTGGGAATCTAGAGAGAAAAAAATACAAACTTATGGGAGTTAAATGTTTTCTTTAGAACAACCAACTCTATACGAAGACAACATCCAGCAGCTGTGGTGGTGCAAGTAAAAGATACAACTTGCACTAAACAGTCAGCTGGGCCAACTCAGGAATTTTTTTTATTTTTATTTTTNAACAGGTGCCCTCATCCCTCAAGTGTCCTGAAAATAAAAGTCCAGCTGGGATGAGGACGGGACCATTTCATAACCCAGGTAAAAGGAACAATTTACAGTGCAAGAAGGATGCCAAATACCATGTACATAATTCTTGCTGTGAGATATTGACATTTTTTGAACCGAGACATCAAAACTTGTGAGGTGTTTGCATGTGGCCATTACAGTCATTGGCTAGGAAACATTGGACATTTACAAATAAATAATTGCTATTAAAGGGTCTGTGTGTCTGTGGACTATGAATGATGCTGGCTTTCAGGAGAAAGGAAAAAAAAAAGAATATTGATTATTGTATACTGACTTTTTTGTAATCTTGTACAATTGTAACGCATCACAAGTGGGGATGGGAAAGAGGAATATTCTGGTTTATTCCTAGACTGTTATTAAAAAAAAAAAAAAAAAGTGTGTTAGGAAGGNAGTTTCATTTAAACTTCTGGGTTATGTTTGAGCCTGAAATTTTAATGAAGTGCAATACTGAGTGTGCCTCATATCTTGCAGCTGTAAACATAATGGAATGTACATGTCAATAAAGCCACTGTACATTTTTATACAGTGAAAGTCTAATGAAGGTGTTAAGCGTCCGTTCTTGGAAATGCATTTTAGAATGGGGGTGGAGGGGTGGTTGTTACAGGTATTTCAGCAGGTTATTTTGCAATAGACATCAAAAATAATCAGGCAAGAGGAAGATTGGTCCTATACCTGCAATGATGAGGCCCTTCATTCCACAAAAAACTGACCAACAGCTTCAGATCACATAAAACCTCCCATGTGTATGTGGGAGGAAGCCAGTGGGGTGTTTTCATTCAGCCTCTTGAGTTGAGATTCTCCCTACACTGTGTGTTGCTTAGCAAAAGAGTGATTAACTTGTCCAAATTATGTCCCTGCTGTAGATGTTTACCTTGGAAGTAGTCATCTTCAGTGGAGAGGGCAGGCACTGCTGGGATGAGATTCATGTAATCTCAATAGAGGACACATGCCACCCGAATAGCTCAGATGTTGATGACAACAGTGTGCATTTCGAAGTCTGGTAAAGTCCTCACAACCCACTGTGCAGTCTGAAGTAGGCAGTGTATTGGAACCAGGACACCACAGCCCTCAGCAGCAAGGGAGTCATTTAGGTTGTTGGTTGGGCTGTTGTTTTGGTTTGTCTGGGGTTTGGGTGTTTTTCCAGAGGATGTCACAATACAGAAAGTGGCAGAGCAAGGCTTGAAGCATTTCTCCATGCTCCCTGGTTCATTGGGGGTTTATTTTCATAAAGAGATTGTCAGCCACTCCTCTGGCCAAGCTTTCCACGCATTCTGACAGGTAACGGGTAGATGTCTGAGGTCTGACAGTCTGGTTTTTAACATTGCCAGATACTTCTAGGGACCTACTTTGGACCTTAAAAAGACTCATTGTCTTTATTTGAAAACACAAGTTCCTTACTTGATGCCTGATAATCTTCTGTCAACAACCAGTGAACTCCTCTGAACATATCCTGAGTCACTTCAGAAAGGTAAATGTACAGGAAAAGGTGCAGAGTGATGTTTCTAAGGACTCTTGTGTTCATCATACAAGATGTTCTGTGGGTGTTATCAGAACTAATATGCCTGTTAGTTGGGAGGCACTGCGGCAATTTTGGATTATACCAGTGGTATTAAACCAATGGTTGGTATACAACAGTGTGTACGCAGGACAGAAGCTGGAAGCAAGCAGAGTCCAGTGTATTTATTAAGGATCTCCCTACCATACTACTGAGGCACATCTCTTGCAGCCCATCTCACTCCCTACTCCTCATCAAAGCCTCGTGTTGCTGCTACCCTGCTCTTCGCCAGGACTCTATAAAGGTGCTAATTTCTGTCCTAATCCACCACAGATGAGTTCTTTGTCTCCTCCCAGTGCTTTCTGGCTACTGCTTCTCCACCTCTGGAGCCTCTTCCAGCACCCCAGTGTGCAGGAGCAGAGCTGCTGAGGGGAGAAGCAGCAGGAGGAGCAGCACCTAAGTCCAGCTGGGCAGTGCTGCACTTCCCGGCTGACCACATGCAGCCAAGGAGATGCACCGCAGAACCTGGAACGGCCAAATCCAGCATACGCTCCATGCGGTGCCATTTTAAAGCCAGCATAAGATGTTACAGAAAGGGAGAAGCATTTTTCTCGTGTAGGTATAGGAAGAAGAGCCTTATCTTCAGCGTTCATAATGCAGGTGACAACCAGTGTTACCACAAAAGGCTGCATTTACGCCAAGGATTTCAGCACTTCCATGCTCCCAGGTCACAGATTAGATGTCTGTCATTGAAACATAATTTACAGGGCATTTGGTTTAGAGAAGTCGCCTTGCTAATTGAAAACTGACTTGACAAGGAGTCATTCAAAGAAAATTTAAAAACTTGCCAGAGGAGATGGTGAAGACAGATTAGCTACAGTGGAAAACACACATAATTTGAAACAGTTTGTATCTTTTTGCATAGGTTCTTGACAGAGGTCCCTGTGGGTCTTAAATTCTGGAAAAATGAGATCCAGAGAGCAGACAAACCTGATGTGTCTGACCCACTATCATTCAGACAACTACATCTTGAGCATAACCATCAGGCTGTAGGGGTAGAGCTCAGCTCCCGTGTGTAATAGTCAAACCTTCAACACTGACCCTGTACTGTGACAGACATTCATGTCATATCTTCCCCCTGCAGACCGACCTCTACCGCCCATTATAGCCAGATGCTAGCACAGGCCACTAATCAGATCAGTCCACAGTAAGATTGCTGTTCTGCATTTCCTGCAGGCTCACGTGCTTCTGTGTCAGCTGGTGATCCACAGCCCACGCAATGGAAACACTCAGATCTTGTCTGCACCACCCTGTTCGCGCAGCTCACCATACTCAGCTACTTGGTACTGAACTCGGCTCCTGGCCAAGGCGAGGCTGCATTGCTCCCAGTCAGACTGTACATCATTAGTTTACAAATTGGTTGAACTTTCACGGGTGTATCCACCCACTGCGCACAAAATGAACAGTAAAAGTTAATAAGGCACAGCCAGTTAACGAGTCACCATCAAGACCTGATAATCTTGATCCTTATGAAATGGTTTTGGTTAATCACTGTGAACTAAGTTTGTGGTTTCACCTATGCAGAAGCTAGAGAGGGAGCTCCAGGACCACCCTGGAGTCATGAATGTAACTCAAACTTTGTAGACTTTTGCACCAGCCCCCTCCTTAACCCGTGCCAGACGTTGCAGGTGACTGACAGTGCAGCACATGTACTGCAGATGACCCATGTCCCTCGCCCAAGGCACAATGAAATGGCTGCATTCACTACTAGGGTCCAGTAGTGATCATCTTGTGCCTCCAAGCTTTCCAGAAGACGGGGTCCTCACCAGGTACACCTATGTAGATACAGCCATACACAGAACAACAAACTGATTACAACCAATAGCAGAGCAATCAAGTGTAATAGGGCAATAAAAGTCACTAATAGTCCCTCAAAGATGTCCCCATTGGCTAGGCAGTGAGTTTCCTGGGGTAATGACTACCTCTGCAGCCTGCTGGGATTCAGGAGGCACCTCAGATGGTGCCCTGTACTGCTGCCACAAGGTTTTGTGTAGGCTGTGTGTTTCTTCTGGTGGGTGCTTTGGCCACTGAAAGCCTCCAGCAGTACTTGAGGTGCTGCCTTGGGTCAGCTGCTGAGCAGTGCCCACAGTTCCATTTGCTGTCACCACCTTGTCATTGCTCCTACACTCCCACTCCTTTCTGCAGCCCATCGGGATAGCTGTTTGCACCATCCTCCCCGGATACTGGTTTAACAGCTGATACGCAGAAAGAGACATTCGCATTAGTCACTGATTGCACTTCTTTTACCTAAAGCACATCAGTGAGACAAACTGGACAGTACACAACGCTCTACAGCATAGTTGATACTGGAATGACAAATCCGTGGGGCAGTTATTTAGAGCTCCGGTTTGTTCTGATATCACTGAAGTCATCAATGCAGGGCTGCCCCCACGGACTTCCTCGATTCCGTGTGGCAGAGGAGCAGACCAGCCTGCAGGAGCCCCAGCTGGTAGGGCTGGCAGTGGTGCAAGTAGCGCCTGAACCCCTAGCTCTACTCACAGCCCATGACTGCTCTACCTGAGGCCACAGAAAAGCACACTGCGCAGCTGAGGGTCAGTCAGGGCTGTGCTCTGTAGCCAAACACCTCCCTGTTAGCATGAATCCCTGTGCAGCTACCTGCTTGTAGCTTGACTTCCAGTGCTGTAGCTATATGTGTGAGTGAGCACCACGCCCTGGTATGGGAGGTGCTCCCTGCTAAGGAGATGGACCAGGATTTCAGCATCCTTAGTCCATGCTAGCTCCCAGCTAGTATTTTCACCTCCTCTCCTGTCCATTCATTCCATTCCTTTCCTGAGACAGCATGATCTGGCTTTGTGTACATCCTCCCCTGCATAGTTTAACCTTTCTGCTTGGTCAGACGCCTTCAGAAGGGTTCCCACTCCACACAGCCACGCTCCTAAGTCTCTCCTGTGGTGCACACTCCATCTGAGCATCCGTGAGAAGGCGGCAGGCAGGCATCAAACACACTGGGACACGCAAGGAATGCATGCTCCACTGTGCCACGTGTGCAGCTCTGTCACATCACTCAGAACTCATAGGGATTCTGGCAGTTTGGTATGATGGGCAGGGTACAGTCCACTAGCAGTAATTTGCCAACCTAATGCTAATTCCTAACAAGACTTAGAAACTTGATCATTGAACCTTTAAAAGCATTTGCCCGGAGGCAGGTCATATCAGTGGACTCTGTCAAGGAGCAGTAAGAGCAACAGGGATAATCCCAAGTACAAAATAAATGCCACTACACCCATGGGTTTTACTGCAATATACATAAGATGACACACTGCATCTGCATCCACCTCTGTCCCCATTTTCCCCAATAAAAATAAGATTTGATTGACAACATCTCAGTTCAAGATGTTTCTTGTAAGAGCATTGTCTCTAGCTCTATACCTTTGGCTTTTCCCATACTCACGGCACAGTATCATATGGCCTGGACCCATAAATCTTTATTTGCCTCCTGATGGAGGCTGAGCACAACTGCATACCTCCCACCAGCCAAATCCTACGTTCTGGCAAACCCCACAGGTATTACTGCTGACTGCACCTGACAGTGGTCTGTTCCTCCAGAACACTTGTACCATCAAGGAATCGATGAGTAACATCTGGGTTTGCCCCCCAATGCTGGGATACAAGAGTTAAAAACAAAGTCCTGGGCCCATATTTGTAAAACCCATGTTAGGATGTGCCTGCAGGAGCCATCTGACACACTACATCAGGTATTTTCCTTCAGTGCCTTGGAACCAAGGCCAACCCCAATACAGATGCCAGTGTCCCCTTTAGCAATAAGCCTGTTTTCTGATTTTTAACTTTAAAACTGCTAGTTTGCTAACCATGTTAACTCCTCACCTGCTGGCAGAGACAGCTACAGGGAGGCCTACAGAACTCAGAGAAAACTCCTGTAAGCCAAAAGGCTCCTCTACCAGGATGCTGTCAGGTCACTCCACCCAGCAGTATCACACACCATGGAAACATTCAGTTCTCCTCTGCACTGCCATTCGTCCAGCTCACCTTCAGCCTCTTGGTATGGAACTCTTAGCCAAAGACAGGCCATGATGCTCCTCTATCAGCAAAGCTCCAGCAGTAGCAATCTTTACAATCTTATCTTGCACAATATAGCAGACTCATCTAATAGCTTTTACAGATGAGGCAACCACCCAATCCATTCATTTGGGAAGAATCATTATAGACTCTAGAAGCAGAAGTAACATTTAGACAGTGAGTTCTCAGAAACCTTTTAAAGCAATTGTCCCCAACTTTTATTGAAGTAATAGATCTCTTAGATTTATCTTTCTATTTTCCTGTTGCTGTGAGGTCTTAAATTGAGACCCTCTGTTCTAAGGACCATGTTATCCGTTGATAACATGATATATTGAAAAATGTGTGAGTTTCAGCTCCTGTTCTATCAGGTCTTGTTTGTGATGGAAAATAAATATTTATTACTCCCTTAAATTGCATTCTAACAGTGTAAGCACTTCCCTAGAAAATCTTCCTGTGTAGATAATATATTAAGAGGCTAAAAAAGGTTTCTCTAATGATGATATCCACTGCTGAAAAATAATGACTTCACTTGGCATCATTGAAGAACAAGTTCTGTTTTTCTGTCTTTTTTAGCGCAGTCTGCTGAGGAGTAAGATTGTCAGGCAGCCTAGAACAGGTCCTTCAGCCACTGACTCACCACACTAATCTCCCCATATTTTTCACAGCTTGTATTTTCATTAAATTGGAGTGGGCTACTCATGCCCTGCAAGCCTTGCGTATTTTCATCATAGCTGGATCTGCTTTATTTTATTGTTACTTAACTCTCTTCCAACTGCTTCTATTATTTTTCCCTCTGTGTTTTTTCCCTAGCCAGATGCAAGCCAGACTTAGCAGGCTGGAGCACAGCTGCTGCGTGACTGCTTCAGAGCTACTCAGCTACAGCCAGAACATCAGCACAGATGAGACTTTCAGTGCTGGAAGCCATAGCATTTACAATCAAGACCTTGCAGTTGCAATTTGCTTCATTAGGCAGGTAGTCTGTCAGCTGAAATAGAAAAAGGTGCAGCTGTACAACCTCAGCCTGATGCGGTAAGATCTCCTGTTAGACGCTAGTCTGTTACCGGCTATCATTCTCTTGGCTTTTATGGAATGATGTCTGTGAGCTGTCCTTCATCTTAGTGATGGTAGTGAGGGCTGGCTGTTCCTCATCTCCATGTGGCAGAAGTGAGGGCTGCTTCAAATCTCTCACGGAAACATAAAAAATTACAAGGCAGTTTCCTCAATAGCCTCATTTCTGCATACCGGGACTCGGAACAGGCCCCTGGATTTTTTCTAGTACTGTTTAAAGTGTACACAAACAACTTCACTCTATCATTTAAAATACTCTTCTCAAAAACTCATCTGCTATTAGGTAAGTTAGGTGGTCAGGTGCTGGGGCTGGTCTTGTTTAACATCTTCATTGATGACCTGGACAAGGGGATTGAGTGAACCCTCAGTAAATTTGCACGTAACATCAATTTGTGTGGAAGTGTGGATCTGCTGGAAGGCAGGAAGGCTCTGCAGAGGGACCTGGTCAGGCTGGATCGATGGGCAGAGGCCAACTTTATGGGGTTCAACAAGGCCAGGTGCTGGGTCCTGCACTTTGGTCTCAATAACCCCAGGCAGTGCTAGAGTCTGGGGACAAAGTGGCTGGAGAGCTCCCTGCAGAAGGACCTGTGTGTGTTAGTTGACAGCCGACTGAACATGAGCCAGCAGTGAGCCCAGGTGGCCAAGAAGGCCAGTGGCATCCTGGCCTGTATCAGGAATAGTGTGACTAGAAGGAGTAGGGGAGTGATTGTCCCATTGTAATCAGCTCTGGTGAGGCCTCACCTCGAGTGCTGTGTGCAGTTTTGGGCCCCTCATTATAAGGAGGATGCTGAGATGCTGGAGGATGTCCAGAGAAGGGCGATGAAGCTGGTGAAGGGTCTGGAGCACAAGTCCTATGAGGACCATCTGAGGGAGCTGGGGCTTTTTAGCCTTGAGAAAAGGAGGCTGAGGGGAGACCTTATTGCTGTCTACAAGTACCTCCAAGGAGAGTCTATAGAGGTGAGGGTTGGTCTCTTCTCTTGGGTAGCAAGCAATAGGATGAGAGGTAATGGTTACAAGCCGCATCAGGGAAGATTTAGGTTAGATAGCAGGAAAAACGTCTTTCCTGAAAGGCTAGTCAGGCATTGGAACAGGCTGCCCAGGGAGGTGGTGGAGTCACCATCCCTGCAGGTATTTAAAAGGTGAGTAGATGAGGTGCTGAAGGACATGATATAGAGGTGAACTGGGCAGGGTTAGGCTGTGTTTGGACTCCATGAACTTGAAGGTCTCTTCCAACCCAAGTGATTCTATGATTCTAACGTTATCTGCAACTCACGGAAACTGTCACACACCACTTCGCCTTCATCCTGCCTGGCTGTGCCCCAAGCGCTTCATTCCAAATGCTTGTTGGACCCACCAGGCACCGTTTGCTTCTCTGGTAACTTTATTCCTAAAGCTAGCCTGACGCTGGGATTTCAAGTTCCCGAGGTAATTTGCTCTACCAGTGCTCCTCTGCCGGCATTACCGCCGGGGACTTTCTCCAGCCTTCACTCCTCCCTTTCCTGGGCGCCGCGCACCTCACTGGGACGCCTCCAGGCAGCCCAGTAACCAGGCGAAGCCTCCTCGCTGAGACGGCGTACGCTGACGCAGGACGCCGAACCGAGGCAGCCGCGGGAAGAGGACGGAGCCAGCTGTCCCCACGTAGCCGCTGCCCCCAGCAGGACCGTGCGGCGAAGGCGCTCGGCGGCGCGGCACCCTCAGCGTAAAGGCTCCAGGGCGGCCATTGCGGCGGGCAGTCTCAAGCCCAGCGCCGCGCTCGCACCGCCTCCCGCGAGGGAGGGAGGCGGAGGGGAGGGGGCGCGGCGCCTCGTAGCCCGCCCGCCGCCATTTTGGCTGGCTTGCGTCGCTTCCGCTGCTGGAAGTAAACAGAGAGGGGGGCGGTGGTAGGATTGCGCGGACAGCCGGACGGAGGAGGCGTTGGGATCGACTTCGGCGGGGAGAGCTGATGTGGCCGGAGCGGAGACGCCAGCGTGGTCCGAGTCCTGGTTAATGCGGAGCGCAGCAGGGAGTCGCCAGGTGACTGGACTGGAAGGGGGTGGGACATTCCTCTCGACCCCGGCGGCGCTGCCGGGGGAGCGCGGAGAGAAGAGGGGTCCGAGCGGTGGGGGTGGCAGTGCTCGGGGCCCTGCTTGGCCGCGGAGAGCATGCCCGCAGTCCGTGAGAGCCCTGCGGCACCGCGCCCCGGGCTGGGGCTGGGCCGGGAGGAGCCGACCCTGAGGTGAAGATGTAGCTGCCTTGCAGAGTTCTCCTGATGGCAGTAATAAATAGCATAAATCCCGGTTGTTTTCAGCACAGCTAGTTGTTCGTACAACAGCTAGGGGCTAGGTTTGTGTCTGGGTCGCCCCCTCTTTTTAAATCGGTGCCCTCCACGCCAGCGCACTCCCTTTTGTTTCCAAAACAGTGTGTATGCCACCGCCAGAAGCTCAGGAGTCAGCCGTGTTCATGGGAAAGCGTTATCGGCAGAGTGTAAACAGCCACGCACAGTTTGTTGGGTTTGTTTCCTTTTTTGTTGGTTTTGGGTTTTGGTTGGGTTTTTTTTTTTTTTTTTACTGCCATTGTGTTCTGTCTGCACCTTACTCAGCAATAAAAACAATGTTAAGCATGTGCTTTGCTCCGCCTCCTGCGTGGTGGCTGAGCGGTGCGGTTATGGTAGAACGTGACCGTGTTGCACACAAGACAGCGTGGGTCGCGCCCAGATGCGGAGTTCAGAACACTGAGTTCGGAAACAAGTTGTGACAGTAGGTTGAGAAATTACCTTGGAAAATTTTAAGGAGTCGAGCATCCTGATTTCACCCATCTTTCTGCTAGAGCGTGAAACTTTTGTTGTTTTGGGGTGTTGATCCCCGGCTTCTGCCAAGATCTCGGATTTTAAAGTAAAGTTTACTACAGAAGCAATTTGGAAAAACTGGTCGCTGCCCAGTAAGTGTGTATCGAGTTAGCCATCTCTGGCGTGCATCACGAGTGATGGTTTTCTGAGAAGTGATCAGCAGTCATAGCCTGAAAAATAGGTTGTACCTGTACAGTAATATGCTCACATGGGATTTTGCATCAGTCTCTTCCTCAATGAAAAGTTATTTCTGTTTGACTTAGATCTTTAGACTGTCAGATACATAAACCAATTTTAAATCCAACCAGATGAACTGAATTCATTGCATTTGCCTGTTCCTCTATTAAATTTGCAGAAAGGTTTATTCTTTTAAGTGATCTTACATGTTTTTATGAATAATTTTTAGGTGGCTTTTCAAACTTGTGTAGGAAAACCTCCAGTCTTTCAATTTTGTGTTGTTAGGCTTGTTAAAAAGTTGAAACCAGTTATGTTTTTAAATAGCTATTTCAATACTTCTGAAATGAGATGAGAAAAATAAATGAACAAATTAATTAGGAATTAGATGACAATCATCTAACTCTTGAAATCATATTTTTTAGTCTTTTTTCTTTGGAAAAAATCCATAAGGAAATATTTTTGAAAACACTTGTTTACTCTTCCTTCAATTACAGAAGCATCTAAATGTCAGTAACAAAAATGTTGTCTGGAAGTACCTTTGCAACCCACAGCACTTAGAACACGATAACATCTTACTCTCTTTGAACTGTGACCTGAAATTCATCATTATTAGTGATAGCCGTATTTTCTCTTCATTGGCTGTCTATAAAAAATTGGGATAGGGATGGATTTTGATCTGCAGCTGACATATTAACTATTCAGAACTCATCAAAGTTGTCTCAGAGGCACAACTTGTAAGTTGGCTGTTGATGACCTGGTCCACTTCTGTCAGTCAAGTCTCAGAGGTTATTTTTCCAGCTGAAAAATTCATACAGTTTTGTCAGTGGTGGCTCACTTCTGGTCGTTTCTTAACATGAGCACTGGATCTGACACTTTTTTTTGCCTTTGTGTTGTCATTGTTATTGAAAAGATTTATAGTTAACGTGTTGTGTGTGTGAATTTGCTCTACTGTATATGCACAATTAGCCACTATAATATGATAAGGGGGAAAATGCAGAACTTGACCACCTAATGCAGTGGTAAAAGTAGCCTACCTAATTAGAAAATGTAGGCACATGTATTGCCTTATTAGCAGAAGATGAAGCAGGATCTCCTCTATAAAGAAAGAACTGGAGAACCGAGTCTTAACAGTGATCTTGTATAGTTTTTTATGGATTAACAAGAGATTGCTTCGGAAAAGCTTTGACATTAAACACAAATTTGGCAAGTGATTTGTTATAACCTCATTTTTGAGTATCTGTTTAGCTTAAAGTTTGAAGGAATGTTGCATTTCAGGCTAGTTTATTACAAATATTTTTCTTAGACTATGCTTAGTAGCTATCTCAGACACAAACATGACAGGTTTGCAGTGAATTTGTTTAATTACTCAGTTTTTACAGTTGCAAAATACAGTTTCTTCGTGTTAGTTGCAGATGGTTCTGTGTCACTGTGCGGTTTTCTTTGTTTCTGTACCAGAAAAAGTTAATGGCTCAGCAACAGAACTCTCTCTTGTATAGAAAGCTGCTTTCAATGCTAGAGGCATGTTTTGCATAGCTGTGAGCTGTGAAATCATAGTAAAAAGTTCTCAAGAAGCAAGTAGAGATTTTAGCCCAGTGGTGTTTTTAATTTTATGCTTGCCCCCAAGTGCTACTGGTTTTAAATAAACAAAACAAAATAGAGAGGAATTTTTTTTCATCAATCTTTCATCACAGTATGTTTGGGCTTGTTTACGTCCTTTTATGAATAGCTTCAGACCTTAAGCTTGTTTTTGTCATGTGAGTGAGTAGGATTAAAGTGATTTAAAGATAGGTAAGGAGATGCTGGCATTGAGACGATACTCTGGGGTGCATTTGATGATAAACAGTGTAATTTTTCACTTGTGTATGTAGAACATGACACTTTGTTTTTAAAAAGACTTTTAAGTTTTTACTTAATGGTTGTATGTAGTGAGGATTTGTCCAGGTCCTGGATGGACTGGGCATGTGATAGTTTTATATGTGTGATTGTACTTGAATGTTAAACATGGATTTCATACACAGCTAAACCATTCTGGTTTATCTTAGAAATTGGGGGGTTGGGGAATGCTTATCCAGCCCAACCCTGGATACTCTTAGATTTCTAGAGGCTAGAATTGAGTGTGGTGTAGTTCAGAGTGAGGTCTCATTCCTGTTTCTTTAGGACATCATCTGCATCACATTGAGGTTTTTAAAAATATGTTATTGAATGGTAAGTTCAACTGTGAACTGGTACGTACAGGAGAGCGCACGGTGATAAAACCCCATTGCCAGATTTGTTTCAGATACGTGTGGTGGTAGGGGTGTGGGTTTTAATTCTTCAGTGATGTAACAATGTAAGATAGAACTTGTGTGAGACAACTGTGGAGGAAGTAGATGATGCTGAGAATGAGAACCTGCGCCTCAGACTTGCTGAATTTAATATGATTTTGAGGAGAGTTTGCTGGCTCTTCTGTAAACTTCTTGTGTGGGGGTTGAAACTTAGAGATTGTTACTGGAACTCTTTCATAATCCTTATTTACTAGCTAGTTGGAAAAAAAAAAAAACAAACACAAAACACACCAATGTTCTTGATTAAATATATTTTTAAGGATATTGATTTAAAATAAATGCATATTAAAGTAAACTTTCAAAAAAATAAATTTTTGAAGAAAGTTTCTTCATTCCTGGGAGTAAAACTTAGTCGACCAGATACAGCATTGAAAAGATGCAGTGCCTGCAAACACGCACACACTCATTATTTACTCTCTTGCCTGACTTTTGCCTTCCACAGTTTCAAATGTTGTTTCTGATAAATAGGGCTGGGACAGCAATATGAATGTTTGAAAGAATATCTTTCCATCACTAGGGGAGTAGAGTGATAATTATCAAAACAGTAAAACAAATTAGGTTCAAAGTGTTCTCAAACTCAAAAGTTAAACAATGAGAGTGACTGTTATAAATGGATTGACACTGTTAATGATTAAAGAAGTAATAGTGAAGATATCTCTTTAGATGGTTATGTTATTTTTAGACTGCCACTTCATATTCATTATTGTAGGGTTTTTTTCCCTTCGTATAGGGGAGAAAAAAACAACTCTCCCAAAGCATGGTTACAGAAAACATGCTTTTTCATTTCACCTCCACAGCCTTCTATTGTTATTCTCAGCTCTGCCTCATTTCCAAAAATATTGATGATGATTACTGATATCTTATTTTTATAGAATGAAACGAGGAAGGAAAACTAATGAGGCCAACAGCAGTTCCTCTGAAGAGTCAACTGAGAAAGAATCCAAGAGACACAGGGTTTCTGATGAGAAAACCATAGTTAGGCAGAGTCCTGACTGGGCAAACCTGCTTCAAGACATTATCCTGCAGGTGTTCCAGTACTTGCCCCTTCTGGATCGTGCTCATGCATCCCAGGTCTGCCGAAGCTGGAACCAAGTGTTTCACATGCCTGATCTCTGGAGGTGTTTTGAGTTTGAACTGAATCAACCAGCCACGTCTTACTTGAGGGCTACACATCCTGAACTAATCAAGCAAATAATAAAGAGACATTCCAATCACCTGCAGTATGTAAGCTTTAAGGTAAAGTATTTTATAAAATTTAAAGTAGTTTTATAAAAACAAAAGCATTTGTTAGACTTAGCTCTTTTTTTCTTCCCCCTTCCCTGTACCCTGCATTTTATTTAGAATATTTTAACATAATATTTCTTGATACTGTCTCTTGAGACAGTTTTGATGGTTCATCTACATTAATTAAATCATTCTTCTCATGCCTTGATATTTGTCAGTAATTCAAAAATTGATGATAAATGATAATTGACAGTTGTGATCAAAGCATTTTAACGTGCTGAAAATTCAAGAGCATAACTAAATGTTAGGAAGGGCTTATGAAAATACCTTATTTTTGTGACTAAGTTTGTTATCTGAGAGGAAATACAGTGTCTGTCAGTGTGCTAAGCCTGGCTTTCAGGAACAGTTGAAGAAATGGACCCTCTAAATGGCAATATAGATATGGAGGTTATCTTTATTTATTTGGGCATTTTTCAGGTGTTGTGCTTAAGGGCATGATCTAGAGGTGGACTGGGCGGGGTTAGGCTGTGGTTGGGCTCGATGACCTTAAAGGTTTCTTTCAACGCAAGTGATTCTATGATTCTGTGGAATAACATTTCTGAACATACCTTTTCATTGGCTTAATTCCATTAGGTAGGGTTTTTTGGTGATGGTGGTGGTTTTTCTGTTTTCTGGCAGCATGTTAGCTGCTTATAATTCCACCTCAACAGGCAGGCAAAAACCCTTCTGATACTAGTTTGCAAGTGAATATCTCTCTCAAAATAAGGTTTAATCAGGATGCATATACTATTTCCCCATTTCACATCCTCTGAGGATTTGGACCTAATATTCATGGTTAGTAAACATCTAGTGCATAAAGACTTCAGTACTACTAGTAAGCAACTAGCAGTTTGAGTACTAAACTGTATGAGATTGTCCTTGTATGCCACCTGCTCAGCATAGTTGCCTGCCAGTTACCTGAGAAAGCACATGGGCTTTGCACAGGATGGTTCATCTCCTGATTGTGCCTGGCTGACAAATACCATTTGGTGAGAATCAGCTTTGTTAACATTGTGGGATTAACTTTCAGCAGATGAAAACCTTTAACATTGGCCTGCATATCCCTCTGTTTTGGAAGGGTGCTGTGAAACAGTCATGGCTGGATATGCATCAGCTGAGTGACAAATTTGGAAAGGAAGTGACTTCTTCAGCCAGGTGGACACATTAGTTGGTTGTTTCTGGGGCCTTGCAGTTTTAATGTAGGAATCATCATCCTGTGAGTAGCTGGGACACCTCTGCCTGCTGTGTATGGCCAGTGCATGATGCAGTATCAGATGTAAACTGATCACAAGGTTTGCAGGGCTTTTATCAGTGCCCAAATAAAGAAAAATTTTAGTAGCGTTGGAGTTCCAGTGTCTTCTCTCCAATCCATGTTGCTATACACCAAATGTTGTTGAAGGATTTTGGATGCCCTTCGCTGGTAGGGTGATACCGGTCACTTCTTGCATGTGTTCCCTGAGGTTTTTCTTCGGTGTTGTGGAATGAAGACTAGATTGCAGGAAATAACTGAGTAGCAAGAGTAATGATATAGCACTCAGTCTTGCTCTGTCAAAGCTGAAAACTTGCAGTTTGTTTCTGTAGGCAAAGAAATATTAGATTGTTGAAACTCTCGAGGCTTTTCACCTTGTGTTTGGGCTGAAAATGAACATTCCTTGAACTTAGATCAGTTGCTGACAAAGTAGCATGGCTTATGGTAGACTTAAACTCGATCTTGTGGTTAAAGTTTTTACTCTTCTGTAGGTTTGCAAAACTCATGCCAGCTGTATAGAGGAGGTTGTTTGGAAAGTACATCTGAGTGTTGAGGAAAATCCACTGGATTTGGCTGTGTAAAAAGCTGACTAATGTAGACTTTTACAAATTTTTTTTAATATTGTTTTTTTTTATCCATTGCTTATGTATTGTGGTGTCAGTGATGAAAGCCCAGTTGCAAATCACTGAATCACAGAATCTGAAGAGCTGGAAGAGACCTCTAAAGATCATCCAGTCCACCCTCCCCTGCCCAAGCAGGATCATCTAGAGTAGATCACATAGGAACATGTCCAGATTGGTCTTGAATGTCTCTAAAGAGGGAGACTCCACAACCTCTCTGGGCAGCCTGTTCCAGTGGTCTGAATGTTCAAATGATAACACACTTAACTGCCCATAGCTGAGTCACCTTAAAGGAAGCAGCTTTTTCACACTGTAAAGGTTTTATAGAATTCACACATTTAGATAGGAATGTGAAGTGGGGTTGGCCCTGTACCCAAATGAATCTCCACTTTCTTACGATTTGAAGTGAGTTTGAATACTTTGGAACAAACTGTTTAGTTGACCTTTCACCACACTGGATTTTTACCCAAGCACTTTAGGAGAGTAGTACATTGATAGCAGATTATCTTGGATTTTTGGTATGTACTTCTGGAGGAAACAGCTGACCTTATTGGTGTTTTGTGGGCGATTTTTGACATCACGTTTCAGAAGTTACAAAAAAAAGTTGAAGTATATCTACTCCGCTTTTTCATAAAGAGTGTGCTTAATGCAGTGTTTTCTGAAAAATAAATCTGTTTCATTTTAAGGTGGACAGTAGCAAGGAATCTGCAGAAGCAGCCTGTGATATTTTATCACAGCTGGTGAATTGCTCTCTGAAAACACTTGGGCTAATTTCAACTGCCCGGCCAAGCTTCATGGATTTACCAAAGGTATTTAAGTGTTTTGTTTTGTTACAGCAGAGTATTGCAGTGGTTCATACAGCATTTCTCTACAGCTTTATTGTAAAAAATACAAGTCTTGGGTAAAGAAAGCTTCGTTACTGGGGCCCTGTTAAAGGGAGGAACTGTGATGTTGTAGTAAGATGGATGTGCTTATTCCCTGTATCGTGTGAGAACTTAGTCCTGACCTTGTTCTTCCAAGTTCTCCTGTCTGACCTCGGTGTGACACTGGGCAATACGTTGCAAGTCAGGATGCTAAACGGTTCCTGCCTGTCTAATTGAACTGTGGAGGGTGTTTAGGAGACAACTACAGTCAAAAGAGCAGTACAGCTTCATGCATGTGGACTTGCTGTAGTGGTTGTATTACCATTGAGCTTCTTCAGAAGGTGATATGATTGTGGTATTTCACGACATGACTGCGTGACATGCAATGCAAGTGTTGGATTCTTAGACCAAGTGCATTGTATTTCTAAACTTTGTTAGATTATTTTTTTTTTACCTAGCATGCTTACAAAAATAAGATTTCATTGGAAGTCTTTTAAGCTAGAAGACAAAAATCTTATACATGCTTCTGAACAAAAATTCCTGCTAGTAAGGCACTGTTGCTGAGGAGTAGGTGGAGTGGTTGGGGTAACCTTGGCTGCTTGTTCTATGGCAGGAACGTCTTGGATGTCTCTCAGCCTCAGTTCTTGAATCCGGTCCACATGTATGTGAAGGGACAGATACAGCTAGACTGTTATCTGGATCTCAGTGATGTCATTGCTGATGATGGCAACAAGGAAGAAGGAGGGCCAGCCTCAGGGAAGGAAGTAGGCTGCAGGGTTTAAGTAAGGTCAGCTACAGAAGGATTATCAATTATTATCCTTTGTAGTGATCACAGCTGTGTCATACAGTTCTCTTCAATGGATATTTTAATCCTTGATTTTCAAAGAGAAAAATCTTTACAGATCTCTAATTAGGTTTTGGGTTTTGTTTTCCTTTTTCGATGTGACTGTAGGAAACATGAGTGCTGTGGGGTAAAAAACACACAGACTCAGTGTGTTATCAATACTTTGTCCTTCCTGCTCTGACATACTGTTATATTTCTTAATCAGAGTGTTATTTTAACTCTTTTGCCTAATTTTCACTGGAGGGATAAATTACAGTCCTATTCATCCTGCTGATTAATTCTTTGTAATCATTCATGCATGGTCTGGTTCAGCTTCAGGGCTTCTAAAATACAGGCTGCTTTTTTTGGTTCACACGTGGCCTTTAAAAATATATTTGAAATGAACCAAAATTAACTAGGCATAATTTCCCTTTAGATGTTTGTCACTAATAATACTGTCACCGGCATACAGTATCACCAGTGACTTTTAAGTTTTCTTAAACCTGCAATGAAGCTAAAGAATTAAATTGGACCACAAATAAATTATTGTGGGAAGCTGTTAGAAACAGGCCCATTGGTTGACAAGCAGGCAGAGATGAACGGATCTGAAAAATGATCCACACTGCGTGATGTTTTTTGTGGTATGTTGTGGGTTATGTCAATTTTCATATTGAATTTTAATTATGCACTATCAGGAGGATGCTTTTTCAGCAAGTGCTGTCAGTAGGTACAAGAAAACTAGTTCTGCTCTTTACAGTGTAAAACCAGTGAGATTTTTATTTCAGATACTAGTTTCATTTAATCTCTTCTTTTATTTAATTTTTTTTTCCTCCAGTCACATTTTATTTCTGCACTGACAGTGGTGTTTGTAAACTCCAAATCCCTCTCTTCACTCAAGATTGATGATACACCAGTAGATGATCCATCTCTCAAAGTGCTAGTAGCTAACAACAGTGACACGCTCAAACTATTGAAAATGAGCAGCTGTCCTCACGTTTCTCCAGCTGGTAAGCTATTATTGTTTTGTTTTTTCTAAATGTATGCATTAAATTCTTTCTGGAACAAGTAAACCCCTGAAAAAAATAGGTTTGGAGTGATAGCAAGGATCAGTGTGGTATCTACAGCAGCTGTCACTCAATAAAATACTAATTGAACTGGTTGTAAGGCCGTCCATCCACCACTTGCAGAGTAACTGCTAAGCTAGTAACACCATAGTGCGTGTCTCTTCTGGGCAAATAACTAACCTCTTGTGGTACTGAAAAAAATTACTTGAAAGTGGCTGCTTCAGCAGTGACTATCTAAAAAGTACTAAGTACTTTCACAGTTAGGTTCTCTACCTTGGCAAAAATATCTGGCCACAGTGCAGCAGCTCAGATTGGTTTGCCTCTGTGCTGCCAGTTGCTTTGCTCCCATTGCTGCAACTGCCCCCACAGGGCATTGGCCACTTCTCTTTCAGTAGTGGCCAGGGCTGACTGGATGGCTTTCATTTCTGCAGACTTGCACGAATCACCTTCTTCTTCGGCAGCTTCTGCAGCTCAGTATGTAGGAATCCATACAGCTGCCTTCCACCTCCAGTGTTGTCCAGCAATGTGACAGGACAGGCTGCTGTGTGATCAGTGCAACCCACTTGCTCCACGTAGCATCAGTTGCATGATGTATAGAGGGGACAGTCCCCTTGAACATCCAGACGGCAGCCAGGGTGCCAGGAGGAGATGGACTTCAGTTCCAGTCACTTCTGAAGCAGCTCAAATCCCTTCACATGCTGCCAGTATTTCCCTTTCTGTCAGAGTGTAACGGCCCTTGGACCCCCTATAGCCCCGACCCCAAAACCCCAGTGGTTGACCTAGAGTCTCCCCTGGTGCTTTTCTGCCAGAGACTCCAGGACCATCCCTTCTCTTCAAATGGGGGCTGGGGTTGCTGAGTGGATGCAGGAGGGTGTGTTTGTATCCGCTGTTTAGTAGAGGGGGTTTTTGTACAAATCCGTCTGTGTGATGTCAGAGCAGGTTACCTTGTGGTGACAGCAGTGTTTAGGGATGTTCAGTGAACCTGCCACTGGCGGTGGGCTTCAGGCAGGCCCTGCAGTAACTGTCTACACCGTGTTCGTTGTGAATTCCCAGGCAGGGTAGGTAACTTCAGTGCCAATGTGGGATGTGGACATGCTGTCCTAGACTCACGAAGGAGCCCAGCAACGTGAACCCCAGCTACCCCTGTTTTGCACCATGCTAGCCAATAACATACCCTTAGAGTTAACAAAGATGATTTGCTTTTAAGGACAGCTGCTGCCGATAAGGAGCTGGTTTGGAAGGTAAAGTTGTTGTGTATCGAGTTGTTTTCTGAAAGTGTTGCAGTGAGGACACCTTTATCTCAATGCTGAAACACTGTTTAAAAAAGCCAATGTGTCAAGAAACCCGAGGCAGGTTGCTCCCTAATATCTCCATAATACTGACTGCTTTGTAGCAGCCCTTCTGGAGTGTTGCTGTAACAGTGACGTTTCCTGTCTGTAAATGCTAGTGAACAGTCTCTGCAGTGTGTGGAAGTTACGTCTAGATATTCACCACTTCTGGGATACCATCCCCTCCTCCCCACATGAAATAAGTGTGCTTACATATATAAGCTGGTTGTACGGAAAACAGTTGCAGTTGGACTTGGGTTAAAATTCTGTTTACCTGCACACTGGGTTTGTGGGTTTGTTTTTTTAAATTCCACCAACAACTTTTTTATATTTCACGTGGCAGTATTTGATATACTTAAGAGTTTCTCATGCATGTGTTCTTGCAGATCCTCAGGTGGAAAACACATACTTGTATGTATCCATGCCATATTTTTACAGTAAGTTTTTAAGAAGGTGTTTTCAGGGTCGGTGTGGGCCTCTCTTGAGTTTAATAACTGCATCCTAAAATAACTGCTGTCTTTCTATATTTCTTCCCATTGCTTCAAAGCTATATTGTATTGAGCTCAAGGGGTTTCAGCTCTATATTAAACGCTATGATCTCATTTTCTCTATTAATGCAAAGGCTATATCCCATATTTCACAGAATTTTCTGGGTTGTGTGAAATGCACAGTGTGCAGGCTGTAGGGTTTTTTTAGTGAGGTGGGGTGGGTATTTTCTTAGTGCTATTACCCACATGGTACTGTTGCTTGTGTCTGCAAATAGGGTGAGTGGAAACCTTGTAGACTGGACTGAATATTTTTTATGTCTTTGTCTTCCGTGGGCCGCAGGTTATGCTGATGGGTCATAGGGAGAGTGGAAATTGCTGTTCTAGGAACTACTGCTCCTGAATTTCAGTGTTTCTCTTCTTTTGCTGTTGCTTTTCTAAATTTAAATATTTACATTTTTGCTAGGAAGAACACATGCTGACAGGAGCAAACTCTGAATTTAATTAAAACCTAGCATTCATTTTACACTTGTTTTCCCCAGACGACAGCTTCCGTTCGTGGTTGCTTTGTCAGCCACAGCGGGGGGACAGCTGTTCCCCCAGAGCAGGTGAGGGAAATACTCTTGAGTAAGGCGCTTGTACCGAAACGAAGATGTGTATACCTTACAACAGGGCAGAGCAGTCGGCGTATGCTATGTATGTGTTTATCACATGAGGATCAACTCCCACGGGAAAGTAAGCAACGCAGTACGTTATCTTCTCCAGGTTTGCCCAGCAAAACAGTGCTGTAGTCACTGAGTGTGTGTATGTAGTAGCGTGCAGGTACAGAGAAGTCCCAGGATGATGCTTATGTGAAAAAGGTTCATGTGCTGGTTGTCCAGTAAGATTTTGTTGTTGCGGCAGGCCTCAAGTGCATGTTGAAATACATGGTCTTTGCACCCTCGTGACAGAGGCAGATTCACCCTCGTGTTTCTTGTTCGCTTATTAGTATATTTATCTGCCAAACCCCTTTGATAATGTTGTGTTTTCTCAGGTATCCTTTGCGTGGCTGACCAGTGCCATGGCTTACGTGAGCTGGCACTGAACTACCACCTGCTGAGCGACGAGCTTCTGCTGGCTTTGTCCTCTGAAAAACACGTCAGGTTAGAACACTTGCGCATTGATGTCGTCAGCGAAAATCCCGGACAGACTCAGTTCCACACAATTCAGAAGAGCAGCTGGGACGCTTTCATCAAGCATTCTCCTAAAGTCAATTTAGTCATGTACTTCTTCTTGTACGAGGAAGAGTTTGACCCATTCTTTCGTTACGAAATACCTGTCACCCACCTTTACTTCGGAAGATCGGTAAGCAAAGACGTACTTGGCCGCGTTGGGATGACTTGTCCTCGGCTAGTGGAACTGGTTGTGTGTGCCAATGGATTACGGCCACTGGATGAGGAGCTGATCCGTATCGCGGAACGTTGCAAGTACCTGTCAGCCGTTGGCCTAGGAGAATGTGAAGTCTCTTGCAGTGCCTTTGTTGAGTTTGTGAAGATGTGTGGCGGTCGTCTGTCCCAGCTTTCTATTATGGAGGAAGTTTTGGTTCCCGATCAGAAATACAGCTTAGAGCAGATTCATTGGGAAGTTTCAAAGCATCTCGGTAGAGTCTGGTTCCCAGACATGATGCCCACATGGTAAAGTCCTGAGAAGACTTTGAGGCACATGAAATAGCACCTTAAACCCAATCTTACCATATTGCAGTTTATTGTATAAGCTTATTTCATACCACAGTTTTTACTGTATGTTACTTCATTGTTTGATTACAAAGTGAAGTTTTCATTAAAAATTGATTTATGAAATCTGGATTAAAAAATAGAAATCATGGATAGCACCAAAACTTGTTTTCATCCCAACAACAAAAAAGAAATCTGTTTTTTTTGCTTTAGGTTTGTTTTCACTGGCAGTGATCTCAAACTTCTAGTGGAAAGAACAAATGGATTAAAAAATACTGAAAAGTACCTGCAAAATACCAATCTTAATATGCTGTCCTTCTTTGATTTAGGTACTAGTATTGAACGTGATCAGATTTGATCCGAAACAAACAGAACCCCAGTGAAACTGCATGTTTCTGTTGCAGGCTATCCCACTTCTCAGTCCAGCCACCTAGGTAAGGTAAAGATTATAAGGAGTATTTAGTAGGCTGTGAAGTATTCGCCTTCTTTTATATAAAAGAAGTCATAAAAGGCAAGAGCAATACACAAGAATATAGTTTAGCCAATTAAAATACTAAGTTTGCTACCTTATTCAGTGGATTGTTAGATCCATCTGAAACGTGTGTACAGCGCAAACAAATTGTCATGCAGGCTACCAAAAGCGGTGTGGGTTCCTCCCCCCCTCAATGAATTTTCATGTTGTTTGCTTATGGGGTCTCAGATCTGTGTCTAAACCTGTTTTAAGGTATTTTATGTCTAGCTCAGGAAGCGGAAGCATTCTGGGGAAAAATGTAGATACATTGTATTTAAAACCACATTGGAGTTAATGAGCTTTTCTTGCAAATTAAGGGGTTTTGCAGCATAGAGTTAGCTGGAATAATGTATAGTTTATTAAATGAACCCTGCAGTGTTACATGTGATGGTGCGGATATGAACGGTGAGAGACGGGAAAGTGAAAATTTGAACGGTGACCAAGAACCTTCTAAGGAAAATCTAAGAGCTTTTGGCTGCTGTCAGTTTGAGAGAAATTACATTGTAACAGTCGCTTAACCTGTATAAACTAATTGTATACTGTAAATCTGTTTCAGAAATATTTATGTATAAAGTGAATGTTTGATAGATGATCATTTTGTATACCTTTAATTCAGCTAGTTCGATCATTTCAGAATATTTAAAAACCTCAAGGCAGAAAACTTGCGTGAAGTAGAGCAATAGGCACACAATTTGTTTTGAACACGTGGTGAATCCGTTTTATTAAAGAAAGTTTTTAGTTTGCAAGTGGTGTAGGCAAACACATTGCCTGTGGTCTGGATGTGGCTTGTGACTTCATTTCTGACCGCCAACGGTTGCGTTATTTTCTGTTTCAGGTTATTGGTAACACTAGAGTATCCGCGCGACTGCTCGGTGTGTTCTAGAAGGTGTGTTCAGCCACCAAGCGAGGCAGAGCCGCTGCGGGCTGAACCGAGCTCAGCTGGTGGCTGCTTCTCACTCGAGCTGTACGGCTAGTTCTGGCAATACGTAGATTTTAATTCATTTCTGGTTTCAGCAGTGCTTATCCAAATGTATACTACAAGGGTAATACACTTCCGAGCGTATTTAAAGCTCGCAGCGGTGTTTCGAGCAGATGTTGCTCAGCGGACTGGATGCCTTTATTGGGAAAGTTTGTATGTTTCTGTAGAGCTTTGATTTAAAAATCACATTTTAAGAAATACCTTTTTTGTATTAGAATTTGTTAAATTAATGTAATACTATAATTTGCCCTTATTTGTATAAAAGGTGTCAATATAATTAGTCTGTAGAAGTAAAAACGCCCGAGTGTTTTTTATATTCTGACTCTGAGAGTTGCCTGTGAGATAAAGGTGGGGTGACACTGCTCATCCAGGGAAGAGGACGTGTTTTGTGATCTCATCGGTAACACATGAGCTAAAGCCACTTTGGACCTCGACTGCTGTTGTCCTGACGTTGGCAAGGTAAGGTGATCTGTCCCTTACTGCTGTGGTAGAGGCAATAACTGAAAGGAGAAACACAGCTGAAACACCTGAGATCCCTCACTTCTGGAGTTGGCTGCTTTGAAACCTGACGTTCCGCTCCATCAGATCCCAAGGTAGGAAGCGTGTTAGCAGCTGAAGGCTCTATGCTCAGTCCCAGTGGAACCGCTGCCCCCAGCGAGGTGACCAGCTGGCCTCTCCAGAGAATGTCTGCTGTGTTACACAGGCTTCAGGAACACCCTTCATAGATGTGACACTAGATAGTTATGGTTACCAGTGTTTTAAGAAAACCACTTGAAAGCAGTTGTCCCCCTCTTCCACTGAAGATCTGCAGGCTTTGTACATCAAGCCTGTTACAGCATCCTTATCTCAAATAATCCAGCCACAAAACAAGTCTCCTGGGCCAGTCTGTGTGTTTCAAGTAGCTTCAGGAAAAGCTTCAGTGCTCTTTTTTAGCAAGTCTCATACAATTCTTATTTTGCCTTCTACACATTAGAAGAAAGAAAGAACAGTTTAAAAAAAAATAATTTATTACATGAGTGGTGATGGGAGTACCACAGATTGTCATCAGGTTCACCAGAAACATGAACACGGGTGTCTTACAGCTGCACCCAATACTTTTCCCTGGAAGGTAGTGCAGTGGTGGGTAGGTTGTCCCATTTTGGGTAGGGGCAGCACAACTTCTGAACACACGTGCTACATAGCTTCAGGCTTTGGTTATAGAATTGCTCTTCAAAGCCGGGTAAACCTGACCAGCCTACGGTAGGTGAGAGGCTGTATCGGAAGCGAGGAGACGAGTAATTTGAAGGCACTTGTATGTGTTACCTGTAGCTTCCTTTGATTTACCTAAAGCTACAAACTCGGGAATTTAAGTGGGGGGTTTTGGAGGGATTTTTAGTCTGAAACTGATGCTGCAAACTGATGTAACTACTTAGGTATAAATTAGCTGTCTCTCTCACAGTTGTTTGATGTGTGCCAAATTAATTGCCTATGAATTTAAGGCAAGGTTGATCTGGATCTCTGGAGCAGGCTTGGCTAAAACTTAAACTCTGTTACTCCAGAGACCTGGCTTAAGTCTTTGGCTGCTCTAGCTGGTTGCATGTTGAATGGTAAATGTAAGTGCTGCTGCTGCATCTGAAACTGGAATACTGATTTAATGAGGGAATTTGTGAAATCTTAACGGGACTCAGAACTTCAGCGTTTGTAGTTCAGACTACAGAATGTAAATTAATTTTCCTAAAATACCAGTGCTGTAGGAATGAGTTCCTTGGAGGTATGACTGGAGTTGAATAGTGTCAAAAGTAGGACAGTGAAACTACAATTAACCTTTGATGCTCTCTATGCTCATCTCTTCATCCTTTCTGTTAGGTTTGTCTTGTAGGACCGCAGCAGCTGCTGGCTGTTGTAGTTGGTGTGCTTTGAAACGGAGACTGTGACGTGCTTTCTGCCCGGCCTTCACCCTGTGCTTTTGCAAGGTGGTGCTTCCTTGCAAAATGCTGAGGTACTGGGACAGCTTTGGACCTCCCAGAGGAAAATCTCCGCCCCTTCCAGTCTTGCAGCATGGCATGACTGAAAATTCATGGTTTTCTGTTTTAGGACAATCCTGCACAAAAATACCTGTTGTGGTTTGTTACGTAAGAAGATTCTCGTCATTCCTTTTATTGTGCTTTATCCATTGTATGGTCTTGTATGGATCCGAGCTAGAGAACTGCGCAGTCCAGGCTGAAGTCATTGAGCTGGCAATCAGACAGCAGGGATCTCAAAGCACGATGTAACTGTGAGAAGGAAAAGGGTTATTTCCTAATGCTCTAACTGCAGTCACTGACAGTAACAGAGTACCTGTGCTGGAAGTCCTGTAGACCTACCTGATGGTTGGCTCCATCCTTCCCTCAGAGGCTGATGCCTCCACTGTAAACAGAAGAGCAGAAGCCTGCTCTGTTTTTCAAGCTGGCTCCTAGCTGTGGTGTCTTCAAATCCTCAGCATCACTGACACCACCCTCAGTAACAGCACTGATGGTGACACCTCTCCTAATGCAGAACATCTGTGGGTGGGTTTGCGAGGGGGGAGGCAGAAAGCATTTGTCCCAGCTATTTTCATTGTGTGCCCCTTTGGGGCGTGGGTGAAGGGTGCAGTGTTTGACCTTGATGGCTGATGAGCCCAGAACTACCTTGCTCGAGAACCCTCCTGCGGTGAAGTGTGGGTCAGAGCTCCGTGGTGTGAACATTAAGTAGCTCTGCACAAGATCACTGTGCAAACTTCAAAGCTTTCATGTTCCAGAATGATCAGGTATTTTCACCCTTAACAGCAACGGGCATAAAAGCAGGGAGAAGAACCACGCACAGCCTGAAGTGGCCGAGATCTCCTGTATTGGAAGAGGGAATAGTGAGTCAGTGACGCATTCAGTGGAGAAAGTAGGAGCTTATCTTTGAGTCCAGCAGCTCGGGGCTGAGCTCCTGCCAGCAGGCAAGGACTAATCCCAGCTGGTGCCCAGTGAAGTGTCAGGTGTGATCCTGTGACTCCTGCTCCTTGTGTGACTGAGCAGGAAGGTGTCAGCTTCAAATGTTTAAGCTAAGTAAACGGTTCTCTAGTAGGAAAAGCAACAGCTCATCAAGTGTACAGAAATGTCACAAATACAAGTGTCACCTTTATGGATCGATTCTGGCCTTGTCTAAGCTACAGGCAGATAGCCTGCAGTGTTAGTTGGGATCTTACCCTATAGGCTGAACACAAGGATGCTGGGTTCTGCCTCCAAGAGGGAACTGCACTCACCAACTTCAGCCTAAACACCAGTGAAACTGTCCTCAGTGTGAGAACTGGTCAACTTCAACAACTGAGCCTCTTCCACAGCTGGGGTTTGCGCTGGTGGTGGTGATCCCTCCCCTGCCCCCTGCTGTGCATTCACTCTGAGCAGTTGGCTTTTAAGGTGCTGAACAAATCTCCCAAACTGAGAGAAGCAAAGAAAGTGAGAGGTGCTCTCACTCACCTGTGCTCAGAAGGAATAACTACCGGTCTCGTGTCCAGTTAAACATCATCCGCTTCTAGGCTGATCACCAGTAGCTTTAAGCTGAGAGTTCAAAATGTGACTTGCATACACACGCACAGCTGCATAAAGGAATCACCAAATGCTCATCAGTGTGACCCACTGCTGAATGGACTCATGGGTTCTGCCTCACACAGTCCTGCATCAGATCCTTCAAACAGCTGGTGAAGGGTCTAAAGCAACAGGAGCGGCTAAGGGAGCTGGGGTAGTCTAGAGAAGAGGAGACTGAGGAGAGACCTTATCGCTGCCTGTCATTACCTGAAAGGAGGTTGTAGCCAGGGGAGGGGGGTTGAGCTCTTCTCCCAAATGATAAGCGATAGGACAAGAGGAATTGACCTCAAGTTGTGCCATGGAAGGTTTAGATTGGGTATTAGGAAAAATTTATTCACTGGAAGGGCTGTTCAGGCACAGGCTGCCCAGGGAAGATGTGTCATCATCCCGGCAGTATTTAAAAGATGTGGTGCTGAGGATTTAGTGGTGGACTCGACAGTGTTAGGTCAGCGGTTAGACTTGATGACGTTAAAGACCTTTTCCAACCCAAATGATTCCATGATTGTTTCTGCCTGGTGGTTATGCTTGTTTGCTGTTGTTAGCAGTTTACTGTCCTCTAACTCGCAGTAGTATCCTTGCTAGGATGTAACTGTTTCTCCCTGAAGCAACTCCCCTACCAACCCAGAGCATTAAACCATGCTCAATGAAGCAGGCTGTACAGGTGAAACAGGAAGAGTGAGAGTTGTTCAGGTACAAAAAGCCCAGGGTACTATAAACGTGTACCAACAGAACCATGAAGGCATGTTTGGCCTGAAAACATGTTCTTTCACATGGACATCCACTATTTTTAGCAAGTTCTTCAATAATCTTAAAAGTTCTACCTCCACAACTAGTCAGCTATGTCAAGTTGCTGTGTAACAGCTCTGGCTATCCCTAGTCCACAAACACTCAGCTCTTGATTATTAGCTGCACAAGGCTTTTTCCTAAGATAAATTATGGGTTCAATAACATTGAGGGTTTCAAAGTCATGAAAATATCCACTACATGATAATGCAGTTCAACTAATTAATTTTAGTTACCTTTTAATACAGGGTAAGTTTTCTGCCACTCTTACAGTTTGACTCAAATCACAGTGTAGTCACACCCTGTGCTTTAAGGAATATAAACACGACTTCTATGAAACTGACCTAACTGAAGCCTTAAATGCACTTTAAGACAGGGGACTGCTGGAACACTGCAGTTATGCATCAAGATTCAAATCAAACAGGCTGTTTGCCTTCCATCTGTGCTAGAAAACTCACACACAACTCTTAGGAAGAGCCATCTGTATTGTGTTTACAGAGCAGGAGAAGGAAGCAAAGTGGTGACAAGATACCACCTGTACCACCTTGCAGGAGATTCACTGGCCACTCCCCACCCCACTGAACACCTGCTGCCTGAGAACCAGGGAACAGCCCACAGCTCCTACTTGTACAAACCAAGGAAACACAGAAATGCTGACCTAAGGCACATGGTGAGGGAACTGGGAGCGTTAAGGCACACAGGTTTGTTAGCTCCACCGTGGCTTAGCTGAGCTGTTCAGACAAGAAGGTCCTTGTAATGCTTGTGTCCATCTCTGTTGATGGCCAGGTGCTACCTGTCACCTCAGACCATGGCTCACAGGACCTGAGACCAGAGTGGGAAAGCTGTCTCCCATCCTCCTCTGGCCCCACAGAACTTATCCAAGAGGAGCCCCATCAGCCTGCCTTGGGGCAGCAAGGGCCTATGGTTACACAGAAGCTGGCCAAGCCAGAGACACCTGACAGGTTCATACATGTATTTTGCAGTCAATAACAGGAAAAAAAAAAAGGCATAGTCTTTCATGTGGTCTAATAAAGCCTTCCCAGTGCAACTTCTTCAGTGAGTGGTGGAACATACACTTTAATACCATCCCAGCAGCGTGCCAGAAAATCCTTAAAGATATTCTGGCACACGGGTAAGTTGGGTTCTTCAGTAAGCAATTACACACCAAAAGATGTTTTGTTTCCAGTTGGTAAAGGGACCTCTTCATAAATTATTTTGAGATAAGGAAACTTCATAGGTAAAAACCAATATTCCAAATTGTAGAAGAGGTAAAACTGATGATTCAAGATGACACGATCTATTATTTTGAACAAATCCACAAAAAACTCTCGTACTGTCTGATGAGGTTTGAATGGGTAGTAGAAGTCTCTTATAGCTGCTGCCAATGTCTTGTTTCCAAGGGGTCCAAAAATAGATGTTTCATTTCCCAAATAAATTGGTTCTCCGCTGAATAAAATGATGCTGGTGTAGTTTGTTTGTATCTTCTTAAACGCAGCTCCTAGGTCAGCTAGCTTCTGGTATGTTCTCAGTATAAATTTAGAGCACTCATAAGAGTCAAACCACACTACTGATTGTTTGTCAGGACTTGCCTGAACCGTCCAGGTCTCATAGTAGATGCCAGTCTCGTTGTCAGTTTTTACCCACTTTGCCATTTCATTAAACATGGTTCCTGTAAGAGATGAGAGTAAGCACTACCTGAGACAAGGTAACAAACGTGTGGATGGAAATACCTGCCATCTACTTCAAGGGTCACTTCCCTGCTCTGAAAAAGTTTACCTACAACGCCTCTAACCGCAGAAAGAGACAAGGCGCAGGCTGGAGGGAGAAGTGATACCCCCACTGAATAATCTGTATTCACCTGTAAATTAGTTAAACTGTAGCTCCTTTTTTTCCTATCCCATTGCCTGCTCCCGTGCCAGCACATCCAAGTGTCAGCAAACCATGAGGTTTCTCGTTTTGTTTTATCCACGCAGACAAACAGGGCAGGCACTGCACTCCACAATAGGTGTCGACAAAGTGCTCTCCAGTGCAACACCCCTATCGGCCACTTCCTCAAGTTGTAACTAAAGCCAGTGATTCAGGCCAGAGGTTTTCATGTCCCTCCACAACAGGAGCAGACAGAACCTTAGGCTGAGACACCCTTCTGTTTCAGCACCTCCTCGGCCAGCAAAAGTTAGCTAAGCCAAACGTGAGGAGTGGGATGCAGAGACCAGTAAGCTTGAAGACCTCGTGGATTATTTTTTAATTTAGAATATATTTGGAGTCTTTTGGTGATTTCACATTGGAATGAGGAAGACACGTCTTACTCAGCTCATCCCTCTGCAGCTCCACACATGTGCCTCCCCAAAACAGAGCTGAAGCGCAGCACTCATCTTCCTCCTCCTTTTATTTCTTCCCACAGCCCTAGCACCGCACCTCCACCTAGCCACTGCCACGCTCAGTCATTTCCTCAGTCAGAGCACATGGTACCCCCATTTACATGGGGGTATGTATCTGTCCAGCACCTCACACTCACAGCACGGCCACATTTTTCAAATTACTCTTGGGTGATGCTTCAGAAGAAACAGTCAGCCAACAGTTTGCAATTGTGACAGCATTCCAAGCCACGAGCTCCCTTTCGCTGCAAGCGCCACCGCTGTGGGTACAGTAACTGGGTTTGGTTGCTGCTGAAAGACAGACAAGACTTGTGAGCTGCTGCCTGCCAGTTCTGGGGCGGCAGATGCCAGGCGGAGCCGCATCACTAACACCCCTCTGCACACAGCGACCAGCCTCTCACCTCAAGTCTGAATTGAAGTTAGTGAAAAGGATTTGTCTCTCCAAACAAGACAAAGATGAACTTAATAAAGTTCTGCACTTAATGACTTCAATTAAACAAAGATATTTCAGGCTAATGCACAGCCCCATGCTAATCTGGTGGAAGATACCTAGACAGTCAAAAATCAGGCTTTGGATAATCCTGCCCCATTTCCACAAAAGCAGCATACTCCAAATTAACTTGCTGTTGGGCTTTAAAAGAAAATAACAAAAAAACTTCCTACAATTTTAGTGGAAACAGGAAGCAAGAGACACACAGAGACTTTAACAGTGCCTCCACAAGGCACCAGCGTAACCTCACCCTTCTTAGGCATCAAATAATCCACACAGACAGGAAGCATTGCAAGTTCCACAACTGTATGAAAATATTTAACTTGATATTCATATAAAAGAATCCCACTGTATCAGACATCAAAGACTTCAGTTACGAGCTACAGATTCAGAGGAAAGTAGTTCCTCTTACTTCACTGCTTGAAGAACAACCTTGGACTTCTTAGCAGCTTATCTAGAGAGGGAGTCCAGCAACGCTGCCAAAGGTGGAGGCGGGCAAACACAGAGCACCCCATCACACCAGCTGTAATCTGACTTTCCACTGTGCCTTGCACACTAAGCTGACTTTGGGGAGTAAGTGGGTTTGGTCACACTAAACGCAATTATCTTGTCTTCACTGGGCTTGGTTCATAAGTCATTCACTCTATTACTACCAGATTTATTGAAATTACTTCTTTTGTGTGTTAGGATTTCAGTGTTCAGTATATACCAGGAAGCCATTCTGGTGTTCACCTACATATTTAAGAGGTATAAAACCTGGTTTTGTTCTGTGACATATAGCAGAGACCTATTAATGGGGACATCTGCACCTTTTTTATGATATATAATGGGGGAGATGGAGATAATTTTTATATATGTATTTTTGATACTATTTTTAAATGCATCTTATTTGTTTGCTAATGCACACAGTGTCACCAGATTTTTCTATCTCAGCAGTCACTTGACACTTCACAACAGAAGGCTTTGTTTCGGAGAGGCCATGTGAAGAGAGTCCATAAAGGTTCTGTATAAGCTGTTTTGCTATTTTTACACTCAAGAGACTCAAGTGGTTTTGTGTAGCAAGACCAAATGACTCTCATTTAACAACTCCTCAGCACGCCTTGTTCAAAGGGCAGCAGCCTTACACCGCTTTCCCTGTTAAAGGAAGTGCAGAGACAGTATTTCAGCTTGAAATCGGCAGCAGTGACTGACACTGCACACAACCTCCCTGACACATTTAAAGATACAGCTTTACATGAAGACTAAAAGCCATTGCAATATGTTATGATATTAGCACCATCCAAAGCATCTGAAATCTACCTGATATTGTGGTCACAAGAACTAGAGTTCCATTTTCCTTCCAGTGTGCATCATCTATTCCTTCAAAAAAGCAGGCAGCTCCCTGGTTACACCAGAACGGTGCGTCCATGCCAGGACGGAGATGTGGAAACGTGCAGTTCCCAAGCTGGAAGAGCTCATACCACTCCATTGTGTAGTTTTTGCCCGTCAGAGAGCTCTTGAAACCCACAGCATCATGCATAATTTTCTGGAAAAGCAAATAGAAATGCCTCAAAAGCCAAAACTCCAACATAAAACTGACTTCAGCTGGATCTGTACAGAAGATGGGTTGCTGTTGTGTAACAGAGTGAGAAGAGGCAAAGGGGTTCCTAAAACATCTAGGGTTCAGTAGCACTGATACAGCACACTAGATTGTGTCACACATGTTCTTTTGTCACAGAGTGCTTGTCAATCTACCCATTATAAATGCAGATTATTTGGAGGCAGATACTCAGGAGGAGCTCACCAGCAAAACTCAAGCTTACTTTTGAATCCTTAACCTCAGAGGGATACCAAAGAAATAGTGAGTTACCAAAACCAGATCTTGGTAATGAAAGCCACAGAAGGAATTAGATAAGTATTTGTAAGTTATATAGTAAATGCATAAATTCAATCTTCGTTTAACAGCAGAGATAACATTTGAAGCTATTTCCATTTTTGTCTGTGCGCTTGGTTTTGATGTCACTATTTCATGTATTTCTTTATTCATTAAGGATTGTGCTTTGAAGCTTAATTATGCTACTGCTATAGCTATAAATATTACTCAAGTTGAGATTTTTTTCATATTTGTGTGACTCCATGAACGAAGACTGCAATTCAATACCAATCATAACATTCAAGAAAGAACCATAAAACCAACCAACTCCCCATGACCCATCATTCTGTCCATCCCTGAGACATATCCGTGTTCACATAAATACGTGAGTTTTTAACAACAGAAAAGTTAATACACTTTGTGAGCACTTCATCTGACATAAGAGGCCAAATAAATGTATTTTCTTGAGGCAATGTGTGCAGAGAAAAAAAACTCCCTGTATGCAGCTCTGGGGGGGAACACATTCGAACCTACCAACAGTGCTGGTCATGGTATTTTCTTTAGCTGAGCTAAAGTCTGTAACTTTTGTTTGAAATTTACTGCTCATTGGGTATATTTCCCATAGATAGCCTAGCCTGTGTGCTCCAATACTCTGCAACACAAGTGTACCCAACCTTACAGGTCCCATTCTTGGCATATGCTGTTGAATTCAGCCGCATTTTGCCACTGTAACGTTGTCAAACAAAAAGAGCACCTTACCAAATGTCCCAGAAGGTCCCCATATTTGAATTCCCACACTGGAGCCTGTAATCGATACACTTCTATGACATCCTCTTCTTTCATAACTGGAATGGCAGAGCCGGTGGGACAGAAGGTGTAACGAGCTTGGCAGTAAGGATCAGTTTTTGGACGGTAATCAAAGCGCCTGCGTTCAGAAAGAGAAGCAAACAGAACGATAAACTCAGCTTCACGGCTGGAGTAATGGTCTCATGGCTTCCAAAGGGCCCGAGTGGAAGAGCTCCACTGTGCAGCCACCCCCAACAACAGACTCTGTCATCCAGATGCCCCAACACTTGGAGCACACATGTGGCAAGACTGCCTGCAAAAACAGGACTTAAGGCTGACAAATCCAGGTTGTGTTGTATGCAGTGCTGACAGGGAAGGAGTGGACCGATGCAAATTACAAAGGGTGACCTACAAGCACAAAATCAGAGACATATAGATGCTGGGTACATGATGTTTTGAGACCTGCCTCAGAATAGTTCTCCTAACAGTTTGTCTACAAATGGAGTGACCAGTTTGCTCTGGGAAACTATTCTATAGTAGTAACTTCCCAGATGTAGATATTTTTACTCTAGAATATTGCCAGTATCAGAAACAAATACTCTAGTCCTCTATGATAATTTAGATAAAAAGGCCTAAGAACTTACAATCACCGTTTCCATTCATCATTCCTATTAAACCTCAAAAACTGAAAGCCAAATCCACCTATGTATCATACTATATGCAAAGAGCAAAAATGCTTTCTGACAAGTCTTCCTTTCTGAATTGCCTTTGAATTCCCTCACTGCACTTCACTGAAAACACAGTTCCTATATTCCTGTCACTAATACAAACTGGCACAGTTTGCCCAGAGCAACACAATCAGTTGCCCAGTGCTACTGAATGGCACAAATACACCAAGCGTCGTGAGTCAAATAGCCCTGCTGCGACACCGTAGATTTTCCCTATGAATTTTCCAAACTTGCCAGGAACTTCAGCGTGTCAGCCTTTGCTTTGTCCAGTGAAAAAAAAAAACAAAAACAAACCAAACAAACACACAAACAAAAAAAAAACCCACAAAAAAACCAAACCACGCTGAAAATAAAAACTTAGGCCAGCCACACATTTAGGTCTTGTTTCTGAACTGTACATCTTAAATTTTCAATTTTCCCTCATCTTGCATGTGACAAGAAGGTAACAAGCATGTTAGGAAGCATTAAAAAAAAAATCAGATTTCTGAGGACAGGCTTGCACTCCAGTTCTGACCATGCCAAGACCCAATCTTTCAGTGATGGCCAGTGACAGAACAAGGGGAAATGGTTCCAAACTGGAACATACAAAGTTCCATCTTAATATAAGGAGGAACTTTTTCACTGAGGATGATGGAGCACTGGAACAGGCTGCCCAGAGAGGTTGTGGAGTCTCCTTCTTTGGAGACATTCAAGACCAATCTGGACATGTTCCTATGTGATCTACTGTAGATGATCCTGCTCCTAATATTCTGTGATTTTGGTCAGTGAACTTGCTGTAAATCCCAACAGGTGACTGCAGGATCAGCTCCTTCAGGCATCACCTGATACACGTTTAAGTGCTAAGGAATTGCACAAATAGGCTTTCAGCCCTGCACTTAGGTAGCAGTTAAAACTACACCACCTCCCTTCACAAACAGCAAACCCATGTAAAAATACACATGCAAGCGTAGCTCTTCTCCTGAAGAACCTCATTTCTTCAGCATAACCAAAGCCGTAGCTACCTGCTTCAGTACAGTGTGGCAAGGTGCCCTCTTCTGCTTTCCCCAACAGCACCGGCCCTTCTCCTGGAGCCAAGGAGCACCAAGTGGAAGTTTATACCATTTCAACGTAAGCACAAACCGATACTTAAGAAATAAAGCAAACAGCTGACTTCCTCATCACAAGCTTTTGCAGAAGCGGAATTACACCAGCACCTTCACAGGGCAGCCCGTCCCGGGGTGGGGGGCAGTAACACTGACAGGGCTGAGAGCGCACACAGCTCTAGGCCAGGGACGGGACACCCAGTCCCTTTATTTTGCCATCAGAAACATGCCGAACGCCCTATCAATGACAAATACCCCCGCGATTACAGGCAGAAAGCCATTCACGGCCTTTTCAGTCTAAAAACACGGCAAAACAAAACGGAAAGCTGACGGGCCGAGGAGGAGGAGGCGGGCAGTATGGCGCGGGCAGCCGGGGTTGCCGGCCAAGCGGCCGGGGTTGCCGGACAAGCCGCGGGAACGCCCCTCTCCCCGGCTCCGGCCGCCGGGCCGCTCTCCGCCTCACTCACCTGTAAGGCACCGGCCACCGCCGCTGCGGGGACAGGACCGCCCCGGAGAAACATGGCCCCCAAGCCGCCGCCAGCAGCAGCACCACCACCGCCGGCCGACAGCGGCGGGCTGAGCCCATGGCGGCGCAACCTGCGGAACTACAAGCAGAGTCCCAGTGCTGCGAGCCGGACAGGGGAAGCGGCGGGGCTGAGGGAGGCTGAGGGAGGCTGGGCGGGAAGGAGGCCGCCCCCACGCCCGCCCACAGGGCTCCGGGGGGCCGGCGGTGCCCGCAGAGGGCCGGGGCCTGGCGGGGGTGAGGTACGCGGTGTGACACCGCGCTACGTGGGGTTTGGGAGAAAAACAACCGTGTGCTGGACCACGCCTTAAAAATGCCACTCCAAAACTACGATCTCACTTTTCTGGACACCCAGGCAACTGCGCGCTCATTTAATTAAGCCGAAATATTTGTTAGTAGCCTGGTATGTTGTTCAGGCGTTGCTTCGGAGCCACTACAAAGTGCACGACCAATACCTTTGCTTACAACCAGAACCCACCGAGAGGGATGGATGGCCTCTGGGTCTGGAGGTAGCTCGGTGAGGCCCCACAGAATGGCACAGCAAGAAATTGCTGCAATGAACTGGGAAGCCCTGAGCCTCTTCTGGCTGCCCAAAAGCCCCATCTGAAGCCTTTCAGGGCTTCGAGCCTAGTTCGTATACCCGTCACCCACTTCAGAACCCTTACTCACATTATGGGGATTATACAGCAGTTTATTCTGTTGGGTTTGGGTTTGGTTTTTTTGTTTGGTTTTGGTTTTTTGGTTTTTGTTTTTTTTTTCCCCACAGATAGTGAGAACGTTAAAATGATCTCAGGCTTAGAGAAACAGTGAGGACAGATTTGCCAGCAGCACCCCTGCAGTAAACAGCTTTTCCCAGCTCAGCAGAGTTCAAAACCAGCTATGCTGGTGTCAGAGTCCAGGAGGCTAACTTTGGTAGCTGGCGTCTGCAGTGAAAGCACTGGTCTATGCTCTTCACTGGGTAAATAACAATTCTGTTGTGGACTTTTGACTACCAGGAGCCAGAGAAATAAAAGCCCCTAAAGAACGATCAGCTCTCTAGCCAGCGCTATGCTAGGCTATATGCATACAAAATTGTAGATGGAAAACCCTGCATCCTTCATAAAAATGCAGGATAGGCTGCTGAGTATCAGTTTTGGTAATGCTGGGACTACTAAATGTGTTCAGAAAACTGTTAAGATGGCACGGTTTATAAAATCTTTTAATTTCAGCTTCATTTCTGTAAATTACTGTATCACTGACTGATTCTATATTACTTATCTTTAAAGTGCTGTTGTGCACTGTAATTTCATGCATGTGTACATCATCTATACATACCTATATTTTCATATCTCTGTCTGCTTTAAAGATCTATTTTGTGGGTTTTTTTATAAACTAAAGTGTGCTATTACTCATATGTGTTTCCTAGCTTGAGTGTAGTACAAGATACCAGCTCTTCTATCTGTTCAAAGAAAGGTATGTGCTGGTGTGGAATATAGCTGCAATTCCCAGTTTCAAGAGATTTTGATGTGTAACTCTGGAAGTGCTTTATGAAATACAGGATAACATAACTGATACCTTCTATGAAAGCAGGATGCAGGGAAGTGATGTGACATAATGAAGGTGTTGTAACTGTTCATTAGCCAAGCTAGAACCAAAGTATGAACTGGTTCTTGGTCCTGCCTCAGCCTATGTCTGCAGTTTGGACTATTAAGTCTTTGTTCAGGGAACTGCTATGGTTGCTGAAGGTGTCGGGTCAAATGACAAAGATGGCAAAGTTATTGTTTTGGTTTTTCATTTTTCATTTTAGTTGCATTTTTTTATCTCGCTTTATTGAATTCCATGGGAAAATTTTTGCAGCACAGTACTTTTTCTTCTCATACGTCAGTTACAAACCATATTTTAACATAAAAAATAACCATATTTTAACATAAAAAATAACCGACTAATTAAATCATAGAATCAAAGAATGGTTCGGGCTGGAAGGGACCTTAAGGATCACCAAGTTCCAACTCCCCCACCATGGGCAGGGGCACTTCTCATTAGACCAGGCTGCTCAAGGCCCTATCCAGCCTGGCCTTGAACACCTCCAGGGAGGGACAGCCACCACTTCCCTCTGCAACCTGTTCCAGTGCCTCACCACCCTCTTAGTGAAGAATTTTTTCCTAATATCCAATCTAAATCTACCTCTTCCACTTTAAAACCACTCCCCATTGTCCTATCACTTACAAGCCCTTCTTAAAAGTCCTTCCCCAGTTTTCTTATAGGCCCCCTTCAGGTACTGGAAGGCCGCTATAAGATCTTCCTAGAGCCTTCTCTTCTCCAGGCTGAACAACCACAACTCTCTCAGCCTGTGTTCATAGGAGAGATGCTCCAGCCCTCTAAGCATCTTTGTGTCCCTCCTATGGACCTGCTCCAACAGTTCCATGTCCTCATGTTGGGGACTCCAGAACTGGACACAATACTCCAGGTGGGGTCTCACAACAGTGGAGTAGAGGGGGAGAATCGCCTCCCTTGACATGCTGGTCATGCTCCTTTTGATGTAGCTGTTTTAGTTTGACCCTGGCTAAACAGTAAAAAACAGTTCTGGCTTCCAAAGGAGTATACTAATTACGCCATCCTAGTTCTGTGTGTAAGATAACACCCCCCTCCAGGCTCACACGTACACAGGCTCAGGCTGAGCCCCTGCGAGGCCCTCCTGGAAGCAGGATTTCCAGGCAAGATGCAGGAATGCCGATATGCAGCAGCACTGCAGCACCTTATCTGCCTTACTGCTACAATGGGCTATGCAAGAAGATAAACGAGGCCGGAAATACATCTGGAACCTGTTTCGTTTAAGGCTAAAGCCACATTTTTCTCCTCAGATTCGCCCCCTGACGTTCAAAACTCACCCTCACCTACACTGTGTAGGCTGCAGGGAGAGCACTCAGTTTAAAACTCCCTGCACGGCATGCCGGGACACGGGGCAGGTCGAGCCCCCCGAGGTGCCGACTTCAGGGGTCCCCAAGACTCCAGCCCTGCAAACACGAACGGCTGCGGACGCCAACCGCGGGTTAGATTGCGGATCCCGGCGGCGCCTCCAAGATGGAGGCCGAGCCGGGGGCCAACCGCGCAGGCGCCGCGGCAGGANAGCGGTGGGGACGCGGGGTCCCGCTCCCCGGCACCCCCGTGGGGGGTGTGTGGAGTCGCGTTTGACAGACAGGCTCTCCGAGGGAGGGGGAAGGTGTGGTGCCGCCATCTCTGCTCTCCCCCATCCTTCGCCTCCCCATCCCTGCCCTGTGCTGGCGCCCGGCGCAGGGGCTCCTGCCGTTTGCGGGCTAGGAGCCTTCCCCAGCTTCCCGGTGCTCTTCTCCCGTAACTACACACAAGAACCATTCAGCCCTAACCTCCTTATCTTGTCTGTCTCCCGGTGTCCCCCCATTGTCACCCCGTCCCCAGAGGAGCGACCGTCCCCCCGGCAGGAGCAGCAACTGGGTTCCGGCGGCTGAAGCCGGGTGCGAGGGGCGGCAGGAGGCCCCGCGCTGGCAGCCAGCTGTGGGAAGCCGAAGATGGGACCCGGTTAAGGTGTTTGATCTGGTTTGCAGTCACTTTTCCAGAAGCCAGACACTCAGACACTCGGTCTCTCCTGTTTTCTGCCAGCTGTTTCTGGGCTTTTTTTTTTTTTTTTTTTTTTTTTTTTTTTTGTCTGGGAG
>VXBZ01000885.1:643848-681398 GCA_013399135.1 Heliornis fulica
CTCTGGTTCTCCTTTTTTTTTCCGCCTTTTTTTGTGGTTTTTTTTTTTTTTTTTTTTTTTTTTTGTAACTGGGAAAGCTTGGGAAGCCTGGTCCAGTGGTGGTGGTGTGCTTTGGTCCCGTCTGTGGTGGAAGGTGGTTGTCTTCTGTCTGCGTATAGCTGCACTCAGGTGCCCAATGGTCACAACTCCTGTCATGTTTAGCAAAAAGTTGTCCTCCAAGGTTAATTAAAGTGGAGCACTGAGAAGCCTGCAAAGCAAGCGTCAAAACAGATGTGTGAAGAGTCCCTGCAGAATTCCTTTTCACAGAATTTCATATTTTTGATGCAGCTTTCCCCTTTTGTGCCTAACCAAAATATATTCTTCCGTGTCTTCTTTTTTCCCTCCTGCTACCAGTTTGTAAGAAAGAGAGTAACTCCAATGTCTACACTAGAAATGCTTCTTAAATTTGGATCTTTGAAACTTTTTTTTTAAAACTCCCTTGGCAGTCTGATCTGATAACAGTTAAGAGCAGCCTTTCTGCAGACTCATCCATGCGTCCAGAGAGACTGCTGTTATAAATTGTGCTCCGTTTGCCCTTGGAGTATCCACAGAGGGAAGGCAGGCCCTGGCCAAATCGGTAAACTTAACGTTGGCGTAGGAATGCACTCCTCTCAAAGGCTGCAGGGATGGGATGGGGAGCATGGCTGGTTTTAGCCATCCTCATACATCACCTGGCACTTAATGATACTTAAAACACAAAATTGCCATGAGAAATAGGTTATTGCTCAGTGGGGAAAACCAATGAGATTTATGGTTGTGGTTTGAATGCTTCCTGTTACTTATTTTAAAATTGTGCAGCTCCACTTTGAGCAGAAATGTGTAGTGTTATCGGTGAGATGGAGCCTGACCCTCTTTGCTTAAGCAGAAAGGAACTGTCCTACCAGCCTCACTCAACAAATCTGACTCAAGGAGCTTTATCCACATGGGGAAACTCCTTCTAGCAATACCCAAAAATCTTCATACACCTTTTTCAAAACTTTATTCAGGCAAGATGTATGACTAGAGAGAGGATGAAAAGTCTGTGGCATTAACAGGAGTTTATGCTGAGGTTTTAGTTGATTTTTTTTTATTTTATTGTTGGGAGGACAGGCTTGTGTGATATCTCTAGATATATCTGCAGGAGAGACAAGCTGCAAGACAATGTACAAGTAGTCACGTCTTGTAGAAACCACATTTTTTTCCAAAACTTATGTGAATATACATGTGTATATTCCTCCTTCTAGTTCAGAATTTTATCTCTGATATTCCTGTATTTCTGAATGTAGGGAGGACTTAGCAGTCCCTCCTGCCAAGGCCATGACTAGTATCCCTTGCGTGACTCAGCAGAGATGGTAGCTTTTTACTGTGTGGCATCACCTGGAGAGAGTCCAGCGGAGGCCACAAAGCTGATTAAGGGCCTGGAGCATCTCTCCTATGAGGAAAGGCTGAGTGAGCTGGGGCTGTTCAGCCTTGAGAAGAGAAGACTGAGAGGGAATTTCATCAATGTTTATAAATATCTGAAGTGTGGGAGACAAAGGGAGATGGCCAACCTCTTCTCAGTGGCCTGCGGGGACAGGACACAGGGCAATGGTCACAAGTTGGACCACAGGAGGTTCTGCACCAATGTGAGAAAGAACTTCTTCACGGTGAGGGTGATGGAGCACTGGAACAGGCTGCCCAGGGCTGTTGTGGAGTATCCTTCTCTGGAGACATTCAAGACCCAGGTCTGTGCGACCTGCTCTAGGGAACCTGCTTTGGCAGGGGGGTTGGACTTGATGATCTCTGGAGGTCCCTTCCAATCCCTACAATTCTGTGATTCTGTAACTCTTTATAGCTTGTAGAATCCCTTTCTCTTTGATGAGAGAATTCTGGAACAAAACCTGTTTTCATTAAGTTATCTTTATTGTGACCAAAATTGCTTTATCTCTGTATTATAGGTGAAGATATTTGCCCCCAATATTGAGCAAAGGGATGTAGTCAATCACCTGAAAGGAGAACCAACATCAGAGAAGAGAAATGTATTAGTTGAAAGTGCCAGATTGGCAAGAGGAAACATTCAGGATTTGTCAGAGCTGAAAGCTAGTGAATTTGATGCCGTCGTTTTCCCTGGTAGGTGCTTTTAAAATACAATTATTTGTACTTTTTTTCGACTGCAAATAACTGCTTTGCTTCTTCTACCTGATTGTGGTTTGGGTTTTTTTTTTCCTTTTAATTTTTAAATCAGTTTTAAGAATAAATTGCACTCTTGATTTGAGAGGTTTGTGGGGTTTTTCCTATTTTCTTTGATGATGAGAAAACATTTCAGCAAGCTCTCATGGGTTGATAAGTTATCTCAGTTTATTAATTTATAGCTCATTAATTCAAAATGACACAGTGTTCTTTGGTGTTAAGATATACATCGTCTGTTCCTTTTTTCTAAAGAGCATGAAAACTTAAGTACCTGGACAACACCACTGACCAGAGCATGAAAGTAAGACCAGAACTTGACGTTATACGGCAGTATCTTAATTTTAGGGCCTCTGAAATTGTTGGTAGAATAGCAGGTTGCCAAACAGATAATATTCCCTGCCAGATGTTGAGTAAATTTTGGTTTAATTATGTATCTACTCTGCTGCTGATCAAGTTATACTAAACATGTTTATGGATAATTTTTTATTCATAGACCTCAAAATTGCCTTTCAGATGAAGGTAATTGTAATCACTTTAGAAATGAAGAAACCAAAGGGTCGCGAGGAGATTATGACTTGCTGAAGATCACTTCCAGAATGTGTATATATATATATAAATATATAGTACTGTTAAATACTGCCTCGGTGATTGCGCCTAAACGTGTTGTTCAGTTGTCACGCTGTCTTCTGCTGTGAGGCCAGCAGAGGGAGCGTGTGTATAACGCAGGGAAGCACACTCCAGCGCTAAAACGAGCGGGTAGCATCGGGGGGGATCAGGGAGTAGAGGCGAGCGAGTATTTTCCACGTTAATTTCATGCTGTTATAACTCAGGCTCGGGAGGGTTGCTGTAATAACTGTTAGAGGGAAATAAACCCTACTAAGTTTGAAAATTAAAATCTTACCTCAGAGGTTCTAGATAATACTTGAAAGTGAGCAAAGAGGAAAAGGGAAAAATACTAAAAAATTAAAGCTTCTTGGTATTGTCCCCTGAAATACTGGTGGGAATTTCTGTTTGTTTATTGCAGAAAAGTTCACGTTGTGCACATTCCATAAGGAATCAAATGTAATGGATGGTTGTGCTACTAATAACCTTTTTACTTTGATCGTTTTAATGGTTTTAAGTTCAACATGATGAAAGTGCTATAAAAATAATCTGGTTGTACAATTAAATGAAGATTAAATGCAAGTAAATTATTTTTACAACTAGTTTCTAGAAAGCAAATTCAGCATTAATGTTAATTATGTTGTCATTCACAAGTGGTGTGTCTCAATATCACATGTTACTGCCTTTTTGTATGAGAACCATAGAATGTTTTGGATTGGAAGGGACCTCAAAGATTAGTTCAAACCCCCCTGCCATGGGCAGGGACACTCTCCACTACACCAGGTTGCTCAAAGCCCCATCCAGCCTGGCCTTGAACACTTCCACAGCTTCTCTGTGGAAGGTGGTGAGGCACTGTTCCAGTGCCTCACCACCTTCCACAGAGAAGCTGTGGAAGTGTTCAAGGCCAGGCTGGATGGGGCTTCAAATTCTTCACAGAGAAGAATTTCTTCCTAATATCCTATCTGAATCTCCCCCCTTTCAGCTGACAGCCATTTCCCCTTGTTCTATCACTATGTGCCCTTTTAAATGATCCTGCTCCAGCTTTCCTGTTGGATCCCTTCAGGTACTGGAAGACTGCAGTAAGGTCTCCCTGGAGCCATCTTTTCTGCAGGCTGAACAAGCCCAACTCTCTCTTCCTGTCCTCCTAGGAGAGGTGCTCCAGCCCTCTGATTATCTTTGTGGCCCTCCTCTGGACTCGCTCCAACAGCTCCGTTTCCTTACACTGGGGACCCTAGAACTGGGCACGGTATTCCAAGTGCAGTCTCACAGGAGGGGAGTAGAGGGAGAGTCACAGAATATCGGGGGAGAGTATCACCTCCCTCAACCTGCCCATCATGCCTCTGATGAAACCCAAGATATGGTTGGCTCATATTCTGCTTCTCACCCACCAACCTTCCCAGGTCCTTCTCAGGGCTGCTCTCAACCCATTGGCCACCCAGCCTGTAGTTGTGCCTTGGATTGTGCAGGACCTTGCACTTGACCCTCTTGAACTTCACATGGTTTTCATGGGATCAGCCTGTCGAGGTCTCTCTGGATGGCATTTGAGATTTTTTAGTGTAATATCCACTTTGGGTCTCTGTTGTTTTGCTTTGTTTTGTTTTGTTTTTTTTTTTTTTTAAGATTAAAAAGTAGTTCTGGGAAAAAACCCCCAAACCTCTCATGTAATTGCTCAAGCACTGAAGTAAGAGTATTAAAGTAAAGCTTGAGAGTGAATTACCTTAGAGAGCCAAATTGCTGTTTGCATTGCTGTTGTGAATTTCACTGTTCTACTGTGTATCATTCATCTTCTCCTTCCCCTACTGATAGGTGCATATCAAATGGTGAAGCTTTTCCAGTGACTAGCAAGTGAATGTGAGGGTTTATGTTGGTTGCTCATTGAAGCAAGATGAAGCTTTCTGGCCTATGTAGTGTATGGGGAATAAACAAAGTGCAATTAACATTGTAAGCCCACAAGCTGAAAAACTTTTAGTATAGTAACTTAACAGTTCTGTCTATGCCATGATTATGTTGTTAAAAAAAGGAGAATTTCTTTCTGGTATTGAATTTAATGTCTTTTAGCAGTGTCTTACATTTGAGCTTTTTGGGGGGGGGGGTTTGGTCTTTTTCTAGGTGGTTTTGGCGTAGCAAAGAACCTGTGTTCCTGGGCTGTAGATGGCAAGAACTGCACCGTCAATGAGCACGTGAGCTCCACACTCCAAGCTTTCCACAGTGCTAAAAAGCCCATTGGCTTGTGCTGTATATCACCAGTACTGGCAGCTAAAGTCTTTCCTGGCTGTGAGGTCACGGTTGGCCAAGAGAAAAATGTAGATGGAAGGTAAGAAGGAAATGGATGGAAGTAATTTATATGGAAATTAGGATTAAGAAAGGGACAATCTTCTGTGCAAAAGTCTAAAGTCTCTGGTGCCAGTAACCCTTGGCTACGTTATTAGTGACATTTTTCACTTACTCCAAATATTCACTTGCTTTGTAGTTGTAGGTGCAGAATTCTCATGACAGACAGACCAAATTTGTGAGGTCAGGTGACTCGTGCGCTACTGTGTTGGAAAAATTTATGCCTAAATTCAGAAACACACAGGTCTGTGATATGTTCTGTGATATCAGTGTCCACAGACACGTTAAAATTTAACAGCACAGTAACTCTAGGTAGCCTTATCTCTTGCCTAAGCCTTTGGTCTGGGAGCCACCAAAGGTAACAAAGGCTCCTGCATTGTGGGTGCTAATGAGTCACTGAATGTAGCATCCATCAGTCCTAAAAGTGACAGAACAGAGCAACTTTTGTAGAGTCATAGCTGCACAAAGGCACAGGTGATTTGAAAACAAAACATTATTTGTTTTCACATTCAGTTCATGGTAATTTATTGATATATTTTAGTTTTTGTTAGATGAGACACAGAATTTGCTTACCTGGTGATTTTGAAGGCCACGATTTGTGTTGCAAATGAAGAATAGGCATCTGGAAACCTGCATTCAAAAATTCCATACCCTGTAGGGTTTTCTCAGTTCAGAGATTTTAATAATGTTTTTCAGGTGGTAGTAGTTTGGGACCAGTTCAGGGGAGGCAGATGAGAACATGGCCTAGCAGAAGTCAGTGCTGCTTCAGATACTGTCAGATCCTGATAAAACTTGAGAACGGAACTTCGTATCAGCTGCGGTAGGGAGGTATTGCCTCCACCCCCTGCTCCTGCCTTATCCTTTGGAAAAAAAAAAAATCTCTGTGGAATCCCAGTGGCAGACCTTACATGGAGGTGTTGGTAAAAATCTGAGGTGTCTGCAAGTTCAGCTGGTGTCTCTCACACTTTTGGGAATCAGTCATGGCTACACTTGGTATCGTCTTGTAAACTGAACTGAAAGATTGTTAAGACCAGAATTATACATTCTGACACGCTGTGGCTCAGCACTTCAGTTGTTGTGCCTAATAAAATCAGGTAATTTGTTGTGTCCGTAGGGGGTGGGAGAACCTGACAGTGGCAGTCTGACTCCCTTGTCATCATGAACTAAAGAGTCACTTAAATATTATTGTAGTAATCTCATTTGAGTTACCTTGGCGGAACTTTATGGCTGCATCATCTCTCTATGTTAATTACAGGGCTTTTTTTGTTGGTTTTTTTACAGGTTTCCTGATGCTGAAACTGCATCTGCTATAACAGAGCTTGGATGTAAGCACGTTTGCAAAAATGTAAATGAATCCCACGTGGATAAAGCCAATAAAATAGTTACTACCTGTGCTTTCATGTGTAAAGCTCCTCTGCATGAAATCTTTGATGGAATTGGAACAATGGTACAAGAAGTCTTGAAACTTGCGTGAACTGGAAGTGCACAGACTTCTGCTTGGAAATCTGTTTAACTAAGCCTAAAGCATTTAGCTTCCTTTCATTGTATTAATAAAATACTGCAACTATCAAACTTCACAGTTCTTGTTTTTTTTGTGGCTTTTGTTTGGTTGTGTTTTGGTTTTTTTTTTAATCTGTAATACATCAAATGGCTATTACTAAGTTTATCCTATTTATTTATTTTTAAAATAGTGAACATGAGTTGTTGAGGAGGTCGTCTTTTCTTAGGAATCTCAACTTACTCAGTCTTGATTATAGGAACCTTCCTTGTCCACAGGGATTTTATCAGATAGAATCACAGAATGGTTTGGGCTGGAAGGGACCTCAAAGATCATTTAGTTCCAAGCCCCTGCCATGGGCAGGGACACCCTCCACTAGACCAGGTTGCCCAAAGGCTCATCCAATTTGGTCTTGAGCACCTCCAGGGAATGGCAGCCACCACGTCCCTTGGCAACCTGTTCTGGTTGCTTCACCACCCTCACAGTGAAGAATTTCTTCTTAATATCCAATCTAAATCTACTCCCTTCCAATTTAAAACCATTCTCCATCATCCTATCACTACATGCCCTGCTAAAAAGTCCCTCCCCAGTTTTCTTACAGGCTCCTTCAGGTGCTGGAAGGCTGCTATATGATCTCCCCGGAGCCTTCTCTTCTCCATCACTAATGATTATCAGTAATTCATATGGGTGGCACCCAGCTATAATTACAGATGAAATAGCTATTATTGGCTGTGTATACCTTCAGTATAGGTGCATCATTAAATTATCTTTTCTTTTTTCCCTGATGATCTGAAAGTAATGTGGTTGGGGTTTTATTTTCTTCCCTTGAAAATCTTTCAGAAAGTTTGACAAATGGGCCTCTGAAATTTTTGCAGAGCTGCCTAGATAAACAGACTTTATAGACCAAGAGTGCAGAGGCTTAACTACAAACAAATAGTTTGTATGTGGGAAATACACAAGTTTTGCTCTCATAAAATAATTTGAGGTTTAGTTAGTATAATAAATTAGTTTTATTTTGGAGATCTTTTGCATACATCATTTGGTGCTCTGAGGGAGGTACATTTTTTGTATGTTGGAATACATGCTTTGATCTTACAAGTGTCATCAGCCTCTGGCAGGAGGACAATCCAGCAAGGCTTCGGACTTCCTTGAGCAGGAAGGGCACCAACCTTCACTCTTCAGAGTGAAACCAATCATTACAGTGAAGCCTGACGCATCGCAGAGTATCAAGCGTGCGCCCTGTTTGTTTTAGCACAGACGTCGAAGCTCATAGGAAACAGGTGGCCTCTTGGAGGAGGCTCTAGAGCTAACCCAGCAGGAACAAATAGATAGGGCTTTCATCCTCTGTCCTTAAAGTGCTGTGTTCTGGCAGACGCGGTGTTTCCATGCTCCTCCAGAATTTGAGGTTCCTTTAGGAAGTTGTTCAGCAGGAGCAGAACGCACAAATGCTTTTGGCAGAAGAGCGGGGAAAACTTTGCGTCGCGCGCAAGCAGTGCTCTGCCTCTAGAGGTTTCCAGTTAATCGAAGTCGGCTGTGGCAGGCCAACCCTGTGTTCAGCCTGAGCCATGCATGTAAATCACTAAAGTATTTACTTAGTCAAAAACCCACAAAATTGGCCTGAGCGCGGCTGGTGTGTTACAGGAGGCCTCACTAAAAGTGCCTGAGCCACTAAGTAAGGGTTTGTCCTGAATTTTGTGTTTGCTTTGCGTTCGCATCTCGCTGCCTGTTGGAACATTCAGAGGAAGCGCAGCTTCTCCGACAGCGCTCCAGCTGCCTGTCCTGATAAAAATGTGCTCAGTATGGAGCAGTCCTCCACTTTTTCCAGATTGTACACTGTCTCTATAACACCTTCTGCGGCTTCTGCCAGCAGGACGCTGGAGGCGTTGGATTGAAATTTTTTCTCCAAGTCCTCCTTACCCAAAGGCTTCCTCCAGTGCCCGTAGAATGTATCGCAGCGGTCGCTGATGGTGTTGCCGTCCCGGAGCACGATACTTATTTCGCAGTAGAGGCTCTCAAAGCTAGGTGTGTTATCTGGAGGGTGCTCCAGCTGTGTTTTGCAGAGGAGCTCCTGCAAAGCTGGCCGGTGAATGTTCTCACTGGTGAAGGACTGGACTGACATGCTGCCATCCAGCAAAGCAGAGCATGCAACAAACTGGAAGGAGTGTCGAGCCTCATGCTCTGAGGTAGGGCTGGGTCTGTTCACATACTTGACCTCTGGGACTTTGAGAATGATTTTCTCAATTTCATCAAGGGGGAGCAAGTTGTCACTGCTCTCCATAAGCTTCCTCCTAACAGAAGATGCTGCATCAGCCACCCAGTGTGTTCCAAGATGGGCAGGAAAGCGTTTGATGGCCACATCTTGCTGATCTAACAGCCAAGGATAGGACTGCAAGGTTGGCAGAATCTGTGGGTTGTAGTCTGTATAAAAGGCACCTATCCCTGACTCCATGTCCAAGATCTGTTTGTTTCCTTGAAGGCCCAGGGATGCTAAGCAAGCAGCTTCCAGTCCGTGCTTGGCAGCATTGCCAACGTGGAGGGGCTTTGTTTGGGTTGCTGCGTTAGCCAGTGGGGCACCCGCATAGGAGGCAGCAATAGCCAAGGCGTTTTTACATTTTGGCTGGTCAAGAGCCAGCAGTTTAGCACAAGCTGCTGCACTCCCCATTGTACCAACCACTGTTGGTGGGTGAAACCTGAGAAAAAAATAAATCTCTTTGTTACTCAATTAAAAAAATTCACCTGAAGTCACTATATGCACAAGCTCCAATTTCCTTGCACTGCTGTGGCAATCTGACTGGACCATGAGGAGGCATTCGTGCAGAATTCACATGTGGTCCCTATGGAAAAATTTGTCACTTTTCCCCAGAAACAAGTTAAACTGGAATAGTTCTGCTTACAAGTGGTCTTCCCCAGAAAGCAATCGAAACACTAGAACTGCTCATAGATCAGAATAATGGCAAAAGCATGGACAGACATCTATTAATTATCTGTAAATCATTTATAGTCATCTATAAATTATATGTCTCATGGGAGGCAGGTTTTGTTATTCTGAGCCGGTTTTGCAGAACTGGTAGAAAGAGCACACAGAAAACAGCAAGACGACTTCTCCCACGGCAGGGAGGGTGGAACCAGCTGATCTTTGAGGTCTTTTCCAACCCAAACCATTCTGTGATTCTATAACCAACAAACACTTCAAGGCTTTTCCCTAAGCACACACTGTCTCCTTGGGCTCTTCTCCGAGCCCAGCACCAGCTACTCTGTTCTGTTGAGAGCAAGCTGCTGTTTGCCAGTGAGGCATGATCATGTGTAGCCGTGGGAGCACGGGACCTCTGCTGATAAACATTGCCCTCTTGCTGCTGTTTTTACAGATCACCTCCTTCTTCTAAACTGATCCATGCTCTCAAAAAGAAATCTACCAGCTAAGCCATAAGTGTATTCATGTTTAAGATGAAACTTTCCTAAATTTCCAGACAAACAACACAGAAAATCTGATTACCTGTGACATTTGTATTTTAACTGGCATTTAATTAAGTAGTACATTAACACCAAGAAAATATCCCCACCCCTTCCACTCAACTTTCTACTTGAAGCATTTCTACGTACCTTTTTGGAATATTCCTGGCTTCGCTGGAGAAGCGCAGCAGCCTGCCTTGCACTTCGATTCCCACGTTGAAAGCCAAGAGCAGGTTGAGGCCTGAGACTTTTTTCTTTTGAGGAAAGGCCTCCGAGAGTGCAATCACGGCAGGGAGGACAGTCCCAGATGGGTGTGTGGCTGGATGCCATGTGTCATCAAAGTCCATGGAGTGCACCTAATGGAAAGAGAAGCCTTGTCTTGTCATCAGAACCAAACTCTGCCCTGGCAATGCTGGCTCAGTCAAATGAAACTACTGTAACTGGTATAAAAAAAGGACAGAAGAACTGGATTTCCCTTAGCACGACTTCGCAAGACTTTCTTTTGAGACCTTTATTCCCTACGGCTCAGCGACAAGTGGCAGCACAATGCAAATCATGCCTCAGAGTATAAATTCTGATTCTAGTTGCACCAGTCTAGATTCAGCATGACAATGAATCCTCTTTCATACAATAGGCTTTTGCAGCTTTAATTAGACAGGTGTAATTAAAGCAGCAGTTCTAGGTCCACCATGTGAGTGGTGAGTTTTCACTTCCTCCAAAACAATATATAAATGTAATGACATTACTTCCCCAGTGCCACAACTGATGCTGCCGTTACACCATTAAAGCTCTAGCAATCAAATCCATACAGCTAATTTCTCCAGTACAACCATCCGCAGACAACGGGCAGAAGCCTGCAAGTGTAGATCAGACTTCTTCAGCACATCAATCAAAACCCTTCACACAAGGAACCAGGTTCCCTGGGGTTGTTGGGAGTAAGAGAAAGCTAGAGTCTTAGAACTGTGACCTTGAGAGCCCAGCTGCTCGGGAAGCTCTTGGGCATTCCCAGCATGGCATGCGGCTGCCAGTCTGGTAGCAGGCTGCTCCTAGGAGTGCACTCAGTGTTTGCGGCTTGTTGGAAACTCCTTCAAAGTTTTGAGAACCTCCAAGGAGCTTCAGGGCATCAGGGACAGCATTTTTAGTAGCATAATAATGCCTCAAAAGGTGAACTTGATCTCCTGTTAGCCTGTGTGTTACTTGAGAACAAACTGGGACAGTGGTCAGGCTCCACAGTGCTCAGGTCCTGCCTGTAATGCTGGGAATACACACACTTCTGAGGACTGTGTTCCTGAACAGGCAGGGGAAAAACTAATCCCTGCCTTGAAGAATTTTGATACCAGTGTGGGATAATGACACTTGGGCCCAATACTCAGTCAGCTGCATTCCTGGTATTTTCAGTAAACATCTAGAACTGGCCTGTGACCAATATGTCAATGGAAATGATCATATACATGCTAAGAGTGAGATTTGAATATCACACAGGCTACAAAGAACTGAAAGGTAGCAGATCTCATTTCCAAGGTAATTTTCTTTACATTGGAAATGAGGTGTCAAATTAGACCTCTGACTTTGTTGTCACATTGATTTAGATGGGCTTAATTTTACCATTTCCTTGGTTGGTCTCCTTCCTTGGTTTTGCATAATTGCCAGATTTGTCTACTCCACCTCTGGTGCAACTTTTGATTTCAAATAGTTTAAGCCTAAATCTGAATTTAGACAAACGTCTGAGGAATCAGTTACTGCTCCATTGACCAAGTATGTTGTCCAAAATACATAACTGGCTTTTGCAAACTGCAAATTAAATTGCCCTGTGATACTTACTACCTGTGTGTCTGTATATGTGCATCTGTCCATAATTGTACAGTTTTTCTGCAACTGTACTTTGCCAGTTGGGGTGAAATATGGATTCCGCGAAGTCAGTGAGAGACAGGGTATGTCTCTGCAGGCAGTGTAGAAAAGTTATTACAAGCTGTAGAGTTCTGACCTTTGCAAACAGCCCCAAGTCCCACATTAAAGGCAAGTGATGCTGTTGAGTTGGATCATATATTTAGTATACCTTGAGCCTAGTATCCTTGAAGAAAGTTGAAGCGCATTAGGAGAACTGTCTATGAAAGTTTTGTAGCAAGCTTCAGGCGCAAGAATAAAATAAACTAAGATTTTAGGAGCATTCTGTTTTCTCTAGAGTGAGAATGGTATCAATTAGTGTGATTTAGGAGCAAATAAAAGAGCATCCCTTACAGCCACTCCATTCACAAAAGCTGCGTACAGAGGAGGCAGTCGGAAATCCAGGTGGCCCCAGATGGTACTGGATATATCTGAGCTGTAGATCTGAAACAAATTGACATCAGTGAATTCAAAGTACCAAACCCAAGGAAAACATGCACTGTATCTCTGATGTAACCGAGATCAGACCATACCCCCTTGGGACCCAACTGTTGCCTTGCATGAGAAAAACAATGTTCTATCAGAAAGCATGAAAATCAATTCAGTTTCCAGTTGGCTTATGTCAAGGGCTTTTTCCACTCAAAAAGGACCTCAGGAGGTAGACCAACACCATCCACCTTTCCACTCAGTACTTCCACGCAGCCTCTGGCCATTGATGACCCTTCTCACTGCCCATCTTGGGGAAAGATCACCAGTTAAAGATTCTGATTTTCTGCATGTTAGTATGTCCTGAGTAAATGATATAGGGCCTTTGATGGTGGTATCCCCTGTGGTAAAGGACTCTGCTCCATTCCTTCTGGCTGTGCAGATCTTTCAGCCGATTAAGAGGTCTTTATGGAATTAAATAGAAGGGCATAAACTACCATGGTTTGGGAATGGGGGATCTTTGTGCAAAGGCACTTATTGGCACGCAGACTTCTGAAGCCTGAGTCAAACTAGGCAGGTCTGACCAGTGAATCAGTGGGCTAAGCTCCTCCTCATCGATGGACTATTGTGTTGGGAAGGTACTTCTCAAGGTCAAGTACTCCTCTAGTTTAAGAACGTGACTAGAGGGGAAACCACCAGTGTACCTCTGACAAAAATTATGTTTTATGGCCTGTAAGTAACGCATTTCTGACTCCATCCCGTTAACAGTCCTTTAACTTTGAAAGTCTGGTGATAATGACATTTGCACTGATAATGTTTTTAATAATGCTTTTAATAAAGTCTCAGAGGTGAAAGAAAGGAAGGGATTCTTAAGTAGCTGTGTTTGTGGGGTGTGTGTGCGTGTCTTAGCATACAGTCTGTTACACAGACTTCTGTCTATCCAGACTTAAAAGTAACTCAAGGAATGAATTTTCCCACTGTCTCCAGTGTCTCTACATTCCCAAAGGAACTTCCCCATGACAAAGTTTCCTCTTGCAGCCTAAATTTTCCCTTGCTTTTGTTAAAGCTGAACCGTAGGGTGTGCTATGGGTGTCAGACACCTTACCTTGCTGTACTGTGTCACTTTGTGGCAGACCTCAGTGCTGGTACCCAGAAGCCCCACTCCAAGAGTATCCAGAATCATTCGCTTGCTTCTCTGGATGACCTGGTCAGTCAAATGGTTTACGTTCAAACCATGAATCACATTGGCAAAATTTCCTGTAATTGTCTGGGGAGGGGAAGGAGGTTGGGGGGAAAAAAAAAGAAGTAAATACTTCTGTTAATTAAAAAATACAACTTCTTTTTTTTGTCTTTTCTTCCTCTTTTTTTTTTTTTAAATTTTTCCTTTTGCTTTCAGTTTTGGGCTACTGCTTAGCATGCTGGCCATTTCTGTTGCTCTGGCCCTGTTTATATGAATTGCATCAGCAACTACGAATTGATTTCTTCCTCTCTTTATTCCCAGAAACACCAGTGTTATTATTATTATTTTTTTTTTAATACTTTCATCAGTGTCCTTGTCTGTTCTGCATTTCTGCTGCTTCCTCCCTGACTGAACTCCTTAAAGGTAAGCACTGCAGGTCATGTAACTTTGCAAGATATCATTATCTTCTTCTATCTTTATCTTTATGTTTACCTGTCATGCACACACAAATATATATAAAACAAACAGAAGCAAAAACCTCTATCACTCTATCACTCCCTGCTTAGCTGGNCTTTCATCAGTGTCCTTGTCTGTTCTGCATTTCTGCTGCTTCCTCCCTGACTGAACTCCTTAAAGGTAAGCACTGCAGGTCATGTAACTTTGCAAGATATCATTATCTTCTTCTATCTTTATCTTTNGAAGTACAAACAGCTTTTAAAACACCCCCCACCCCACCCCTTCTTTGCAGACTTCACTTTAGTCATGATGTTTCTCCTCCCCAGGATGGCACCAGGGAAAGGGGAGGAAATAGGGAATGGAGGCTTCAGTCTTCAGTCAGTTCCTCAGGAATTCTTTTCCTTCTGGGGAAGGGGCCGAGGCATTTTTCACACCCTTTCCTGCACCACTGTGGGGTCCCACCCACGGGAAACAGTCCTCCAAGACCTTCTCCATGTGAGTCCTCTCCTGCGGGGCCTCAGCTCTTCACCAACTGCCCCAGTGTGGGTCACTGCTATAAACTCATAAAATGTCTCTCAGTCTGTCAGTCCCAGACTGCTGCCCCAACCTGGTCCTCCACAGAGCCACAAGCCCCACCCAGCAAACCTGCTTCAGTGTGGGCCTCTCTCTCTCTCTGCCTCTTATAACTCTCCATGGGCTGCAGGTGCTGACAGGAGCTTACTCTAACGTAGATCACAGATTCTTCCACATTCCTCCACCTGCTCCGTGGAGAGCTCCTGCCTGGCCCAGGTCCCTCTTCACAGGCTGCAGCTGGGGTCTCTTCATCCTCCATGGGCTGCAGGGAGACACCTGCCTCACTACGGTATTCTCTGCAGGCTGCAGGGAATCTTCTCTCAGCACCTCCTCCCCTCCTTCATTGACCTTGGTGTCTGCAAAGCTTCTTACATCTTCTCACTCCCTTCTCTGGTAGCAAAATGCAGCTGTTTGCAGCACTGGTCACAGCACCCAGAGGTGCTGTGACCAGCGCTGATTGGCCTGGCCGGCCTTGTTGGCAACAGGGTTTGGGAGTTTGGCCTTGGGAGCCCAGCTGGGATTTATTTTGTTGGACCCCTAAGAAGCTTCTAGCTGCTTCTTAAAGAAGCCACATTGCAAAAACAGCACAACTGCCCCCACTACCACAGATTGAGGCAAGTCTTCATCTCCTCAAGTAGCAGAGTCACTATTCCAAGCCTTGCTGAACTTGGAGCTCAGTGGGAGATGAGACTTGGCGGCCCCACCTTGCCCCAACCGCTCCTAGCTACCAGCTCCCATTGAATTCACACCCATTTGGCCTCCCAGGTATTCTCCAAGATGAGTTTTCACCTCCTTGAAAATCAGTGGCTACTTGTTCCTGGCTCTTGCTGTTTGGTTTGGGTTGTTTTGTTTTTTTTTTTTTTTGCTTTCCCATTGAGCTTTGATCCATTATGGAAATACAGCCTGCTGCTTTTTGGTTGGAACTGTTAGCTGCTGTTTATATCTCTGTTAGAAACTAATCTAGAACTTCCCTTTTCTGACCATTAGAAACTTGTCCCTGTAGAGGCACATATTATTTATAACCAGTCTATATGCTCACTTGTTTTTTTTCTATATTGGCATTCCTGAATACAGGTCTTCTCTCTCTTTGGAAATTGTCTCCTTCCATTTCCACTCATCCTCACCCTTCCTCTACTCCCCGGTACATATCCAGAGAGTGTTGATATTTCCTCTTGGACTTGTTTTTGCTAGGTCAAACCAAACTGTCCCGCTCTCTCCTTTATAATACAGCCTCAACCCTACTGTGCTAGTGGCTTTTCATTGCATCGTTCTAAGCAACTACTGTTGATCCATCATTAATCCATCGTTGGATTTCTCTTTTCTGGTGATGGTGGCCAGAACTGTACCCATTAATTGAGGTCAGTTCTCACTTGGCCCTGTAATAAAGCACTGAGACAATCTTGAGGTACACAAGTCATTTAAGGCAGGTGAATCACACATCCGATGGTGTGTGAAAACTGAAATACTGAAACAGAGAGTGAGGATACAAAAGCTTAAAGAGAAAAGTTCATCCTATAGTACAAAGAAACAAGACAGTACCTTTGCCCACATCTTTGCGGGGTGGTGTATGGTCCCAGAGAGATGCAGCAAACGAGTGGTGGCAGCGAGCTGAAGAAATCACTCTCTTGCTATTTATAGACGTATGTTTGGGGTGGGGGAAGAAATATTAGGCCTTTTTTCTTGCTCATCTTGTCCTGCCCATTTCCTCCTTTGCTTGGAAATGTTCCGTTTTCTTCACTTTCAACTTTCCTCTGACTAAGTGTGCTATGAAGTGCTGGTACATGTGTGATAGGACTTTTTCTGCCACATGCACATCATGTGTAAACAGATAAATGTGATGTTTCATTACCTGAGGGAAACCGATATATTAATTTGAGTGTCTTAGGTAGTATGGAGAGAAGAGGTCATCAGATGTGTCAGGCTGACCTTAGAAGCAAGGGTAGGCCATGGATGACGGAGTAATCAGCCCACTACTAGACTACAGGATGGCAAAGGCTGTTTTAACTTAACCTGTTGTTGACTTGGTTTTGGTTTTTTCTTCTTTCACTATAAGTCCCCTCAGGCATAGGAAATGTGTGCCATAAAAATTTTAGGCCATAAACTGGATTAGGGCATCTTGTGGATTTAGTAATGTTTTACCATCATGAATCACTATATGAGGCCATCATTACTACCATCTGTATCATCTTAGACAAGGGTGTCTTCACTGAGAAGGAGGTACTTCTCCTACCACCAGTTTAGGGATTTAGCTTCTGTGGGAATTCAAGACCACTACAAGATGGTGGGTTAGAAGTCCTTGCCCATCCTGTCAGGAATAATAACAACTATTATTATAATCATTATCTTCCTTTTCTGTCCTATTAAACTGTCTTTGTCTCAACCCAAGAGTTTTACCTTTTTCTTTTTGATTCTGTCCCCTCATCCCACTGTTGGGGGCAGTGAGTGACCAGCTGTGTGGTTGTTTTAGCTGCCAGATAGGTTAAATCGTGACATAAGGTTTAGGTTCGTGACCATCTGAAGTCCATGGGACCTGATGAGATGCATCCCAGAGTCCTGAAGGAACTGGCCGACATAGTTGCCAAGCTACTCTCCATAATATTTGAAAAGTCATGGTGGCTTCACAGAATCACAGAATGTGAGGAGTTGGAAGGGACCTTGAAAAATCATCTAGTCCAATCCCCCTGCCTGAGCAGGATCATCTAGATTAAATCACACAGGGACATGTCCAGATTGGTCTTGAATGTCTCCAGAGGAGACTCCACAACCTCTCTGGGCAGCCTGTTACAGTGCTTGATCACAAGGTGACATGGTTAGGTGAAGTCCCTAGCAACTGGAAACATTACAGCCATTTTTAAAACGAGTAGGAAGGAGGACCCTGGGAACTACGGACCCGTCAATCTCACATCTGTGCCTGGGAAGATCATGGAACACCTCCTAGGAGCTATGCTGAGGCACATGGAGGACAGGGAGGTGGTTTGAGACAGCCATCATGACTTTACTAGGGACAAGTCCTGCCTGACCGATCCAGTGGCTTTCTGCAGTGGAGTGACTGCATCAGTAGACAAGGGAAGAACTGTGGATGTCATCTGTCTGGATTTGTGCAAGTCCTTTGACACAGTCCCCCACAATATCCTTCTAAGTTGCACAGATATGAACTTGATGGGTGGACTGTTCAGGGATAAGGAACTGGCTGGATGGTCGCATCCAGAGGGTGGTGATCAATGGCTTGAAGTCCAGATGGCAGATGGTGACAAGTGGTGTTCCTCAGGGTCTGTGCTGGGACCGGTGCTGTTTACTATCTTTATTAAGGATATCAACAGTGGGATTGAGTGCAGCCTCAGTAATTTCACTGATGACACCAAGCTGGGTGGTGCAATTAACTTGCCAGAGTTGGGATGCTATCCTGAGAGACCTGGATAGGCTGGAGAAGTGGACCCAGGTGAACCTCATGAGATTGAACAAAGGCAAGTACAGGATCCTTCACCTGGAATGGGACAATCTTTGTTATCCATATAGATTAGGAGATGATATGTTGAAAGGCAGCTCTGAGGAAAAAGACTTGAGAGTAATCACAGATGAGAAGCTGGACATGAGCCACCAATGTGCATATGCAGCCCAGAACCCCATCCTGGGCTATATCAAAACAAGCGTGGCCAGCAGATCAAGACAGCTGATTCTGTCCCTCTACTCTGTTCTGGTGAGACCTCACCTCCTATACTATGTCCAGCTCTGGAGCCCTCAGCACAAGAAGGACGTAGACCTGTTGGAGCATGTCCAAAGGAGAACCACAACAATGATCCAAGGGCTGGAGCATCTCTCCTATGAAGACAGGCTGAGAGAGTTGGGCTTGTTCAGCCTAGAGAAGAAAAGAAGGCTCTGGGGGGACCTTATAGCAGCCTTCCAGTGCCTGAAAGGTGCTTCTAAGTAAGCTGGGGAAGAACTGTTCATGAGGGCATGTAGCGATAGAACGAGGGGCGATGGTTTTAAACTAGAAAAGTGGAGATTTAGGCTGGATATTAGGAAAAAAATCTTCAGTATGAGGTGGTAGATCACTGGAACAGGTTTCCCAGAGAGGTAGTGGAGATCCCATCCCTGGAGATATTCAAGTTCAGGTTTAATGGGGCTCTGAGCAACCTGATCTAGTGAAGATGTCCCTGCTTAGTGCAGGGGGGTGGAATAGATGGTGTTTAATAATGCAATAATTCTATGATTCTATGATAAGTAACAGATATACAAGCCCTAAAGTCAGTTCCCTTTCAGTAATCTTTTTCCTTTCTCTTTGGGCTGTCATTTATAATCCCATTCTGTTTCTCATTTCCTTGTCCTCCTCAAGTGAGACTGAAATTAAATTTAAACACCTCCTTGACCCCTCTATGCTACTGAATAGCACAAAGGAGAAACAACAGCCCCCCAGCCAGCTAATATGGAATTCTACCATAAGAAGCAATGTGGGACACTGTTCATTTCCCCTGACAACTCCAATGGAGGGAACAGTGAATACAGCTGAACAGCTAAAAAGGATGCAATAACGTAATTACTTGTTAATCTAATTTATTGATCAAATGTCTGCTGTAGTACATGTAGCATTGTACATGGAAAGACCACAGTCAGAATGAGGCATAGAATCATAGAGTCACTTGGGTTGGGAGAGAACTTTAAGATCATCAAGTTCAGCTGTGGCCTAACTCTGCCCAGTCCACCTCTAGACCATGTCCTCAAGCACAACATCTACATGCCTTTTAAATGCCTCCAGGGTTGGTGACTCCACCACTTCCCTGGGCAGCCTGTTCCAATACCTGACTAGCCTTTCAGGAAAGAAATACTTCCTGATGCATAAGCTAAATCTTTTTGGAAGCACTTTGAAACCATTTCCTCTCATCCTATCACTTATTACCCGAGTTGCAAAGGTCCAGCTTCCTTTAATCCCACATTGAGACTGCAAAGGGAATTCAGGCAGGAGCCAGAACTTGTGATGTGTGGTCACACGCTGCTAGCTGATCTCAGATATGCTGTCACTTCCTTCTGTGACCTCTCTTCCAGGATGGATTGTCCCACACATTGCAATAGGAGCATCAGTACTACTTAAGGACTCAACGGAGATATTATGAGAAAGTGACTTTTTTTTTATAAATAAAAAAAGAATGAAGTGAAACTGTAAGCGCAGAAAATGAAGTTGCCAAGTGTGGTCTGCAGAATGAAGAGTGAGGTCTATGCTGTAGACTGGGAGGGAAAGGAAAGCAATATGATTATCACCACAGGGGAAAGAGGCATCTATACAAAGCATTGTACCTCCACAGGAGAATTCGGGGGTGGGGGTGGGGTCTAAAAAGAAGGTTGAAAATCACTGAGAGTTTGGCACAGGCCATCCCCCCTGACAAAGGGAATCTGCTGCTTTCCTCTCCTTTGACACAATGTGCGTGGTTCAGCGATCTGGGCAGACAATTGGTTAACTGGTGAGCAGGGTGGAAAGACAAAAACACGTTCATCCCAATGCCGCTTGCAACATCACGTGCAGCTACAGTAATGAGCTCCGCTGATTACAGAACAAGGCTTTAGAAAACCAGTGCCCCACAGAGTCTATTTTCTCCTGCTGACATCACATTTTTAAGCTGCTTTTTTTCCTCTCTTTTGCCTCCGGTTATTTTAGGCTAAGCTCTGCCCACACCTGCAAGCTGTATATTTGCAATTGAAAGCAATTTTGGCCTTAGCCTTATGCTCCTTTTGTTCTAAAGAGGCATACAAAAATAATGACAAAATACAGAGGCCAAAATTTCTTTTCTCTGAGCCAGATTTTAAGATGCAACTTTGTTCATGGGCTGTGCTAAGACGAGGAAATGGGAGGCAGGTGCCCATGTGTACAGAACCCGTGTTATTGCTGAGGGTCTGAAAGCACCTTACAAGTGCAAGATCTGCTCCTTTTCCCTCCACTGGGTTATTTTAAGTACGGTAAAGAGGTACGGATCTTACAGAATGGTCTAGAATAGGTGGCTTGATCTAAATCCTTTTAACAGCCCTATGACCATAAGTCCTGGGATCTCGTCATTCTGCACTAGTACCATTATAGTCTCCTGAGCTTCTTTTTCCGCAAACGTACCTTCCCGTGTCCACCCCAATAGCAAGTACTGAGCCAGCCAGAGCAAATAATGCACGAAACCAATAGGTGATGATTGCACCAAGAAATGTATAACTCTGGAAGTTTCTTAATCTCTTATTCAATTTCTTGCACAACTAGTGACAACTGCAGTTCATGCTTGGAGAAGTTACAACACCCGTGTTTCCTTTTTTCAAACTCCTCACAACAAATCTGTTCTGGTAAAGATTACCCAGGTCAATGCAGCAGGTCTACTTTGCCTTCTCTGTTCTTCTTACCTTCATGAATTAGTGGTTCTATTCTAAAGAAAAGCCCTCACAGTTCATTCTAATCTTGCAGTGTATATGCTGATTTGCTTTCACAAGCTGTCAGGTAGAGGCACTGGACACAACTGAGATAATCACAAAGGGTTGTGTTCAAGAGGTTGCTCATTTCAGTATAGACATGCCATGAACTCAAACTGCTCCACTAGTAGCAGAAGCATGGTTGAAGCCAAAGAACATGTCATTGGCTAGATCCTTTGATATAATGATGGTGAAGGGTCTGGAGGGGAAGTCTTATGAGGAGAGGGTGAAGTCCCTTTTTTTGTTCAGCCTGGAAAACAGGAAGCTGAGGGGAGACCTCATCACAGTCTATGGCTTCCTGACGAGGGGGAGTGAAGGGGCAGGTGCCCATCTCTCTCTTTGGCAACCAGTGATAGAACCTGAGGGAACAACATGAAGCTGAGACAGGGAAGGTTTAGGATGGATGTTAGGAAGAGGTTCTTTATTGAGAGGATGATTGGGCCCTGGAACAGGCTCCCCAGGGAAGTGGTCACAGCACTGAGCTTGACAGAGTTCAAGAAGCATCTGGACAATGCACTCAATGACATGCTCTGACTTGTCTGGCTCTGTGTGGGGTCAGGACTTGAACTTGATGATCCTTATGGATCCCTTCCAACTCTGGATATCTCTACAGTTTGGAGAAGAGGTGTTGGGGGATGGCTAGCAGCACAAGGCCACGATGGTGCAGAGTATCTCTGGCCTGAAGCAGAGTTCTGAGTGAGCGGAACAGTATGTATGTTATCAGGTCCGCGTGACCTTGTGGCTGAACACTAGATGAAAACAGGAGGCTGAACATCTGTGCCTGGACCCTCAGATAGGTTGTAACCAAGCCATAACAGAAGATACTAACCTACGTAATGCCTAACCAATCAGTACTTGCAAAAACAAGATGTTATCCAATCATGTACTGACACTCAAATTGCTGTAATGTAACTAAAAAGTATAAAATCATATGCAGTTCCTGCAAGTAGTTGAGACAATAAAAGGTAGTCACTATCTTCGGTCTCCCAGCATCTTCTTTTCCAACAAAGAGGAGACTGAGGTGTGACTTCATTAACATTCATAAATATATAAAGGGTGAGTGTCAGGAGGATGGATCCAGGCTCTTCTCAGTGATGGCCAGTGATAGAACAAGGGGAAGTGGTTCCAAACTGGAACATACAAAGTTCCATCTTAATATAAGGAGGAACTTTTTCACTGTGAGGGTGACAGAGCACTGGAACAGGCTTCCCAGAGAGGTTGTGAAATCTCCTTCTTTGGAGACATTCAAGACCAATCTGGACATGTTCCTATGTGATCTACTCTATATGATCCTGCTTGGGCAGGGGGGTTGGACTTAGTGATCTTTCGAGGTCTCTTCCAGGTCCTAATATTCTGTGATTCCCACCCTATTTTCAAAAGAAATAAGGTTACCTGAGCGAGTAGCAGGTAGCTGCAGGGTTTCTGTATGGCATGACCTCCAGCTTGAATATTAACAGCAAGTGTCAGAGGTTTTCTGTACATGAATAGGCTTTGCCATGACTTCTCCTTGGCAGTTTTGGTAGCCTGGGGCAGCCTGTATCACACATTGCTCTCTTAATCAAGGAGCAGTCATGATGTCTAACAAAAGCAGCCAAAATGCAGACCAATGCCATTAAGGGACTTGTGCCATGTGGGGACGTGATAAAACATGACTAGAATAAATCCAGGGTTTGATTAGCAGAAAGCAAATTAGCAGGAGTGTGTGTGATGAATATGGTAAATTTAATTGCCAGCAAAACTCCATTGGTGCAAACAAAGCATCTGCCACTGTGCTGGGCTGCTGCATTGTGCCTGGAAAGGTGCCCAGCAAAAAAGACCCTCCTGACCATTTCCGAGCAAGCCCGGACATCAGCCCGTAACAGGTCCCTGCAAGCCTGCGGTGGCTGTACGGTGGAGAGAGGTGAGTATCAAGATCTAGTATATGAAAAGCTTCAACAGTAATTAAGGGATAAAAGAGACCTTCTAAGCTATTACTCGGGGATTTGAGCCCCTAGGAGATTATCCCAGGTGACACTGCAAACATTTACCTGCACTGGAAGGGCTGATATAACGCCAAAAGCATGTACAGGAAAACCAGCATGCATAATAAAACATTCTCCTTCCAATAGAAACAGGCTTTGGGAGAAGAAATTAGCTAATTTTCATGGGAGTCCATCATTTACCTGTCAGCAGCTGCAGAAGTGCTTGACACAGGTACTGGGAGACGCTGTGTGGGTGGGCAGAATTGTTTTTCCAGCTCTCACCACAGATGCTTGCTCGCTCTCTTCCTCTTAGCTTAGTCCCACCCAAACACAAACATCCCTGGAAGAATTTAAACAACAGGCCATTTTGCAAAATCCACGGAGTACTTGTTGCTAATGGTTTGCTCATTCTGCAAGCTTGTGCCATGGGTTGATTTCCTCACCCCCTCTCAATTGCTGGATTGCAACATCTGCTCATTTTGACCCCAGAGGCAGCCGGGTGTCTCATGAGCTACATACACCTCACTGCACATTGGCATCTAGTGGTCTCTTTTGGGGCACTCCAGTAAGTGGAGAAAGACACTTTCTCCTCATCTGTTATGGTATGTAGCTAGATCATACGTTTTCAAACCCTGACAAATTTCAAAAGTGCCAAGAAATATTGAAAAAGAGCCTAAATTACACTTTAAATGCGGCAGTCTCTGGTTTATGGTGCAATTGTAAAACATGCTATGGTAGTTGCTAGTTGTGAGTTTGAGTAGTGCACGTTTCAGACTAAGACATGCTGGGGAAGTTCTAGCTGTGATGATTGTGTATTCTCCTCTAAAGAGAAAGTGGGTGTAATTACACCAAAATTTATAAAAGGGAAAAATAATGACAATATTAGGAGAAAGGTTATATTTGGAGAGAAAAGCTGTGAATACATAAAATATTTATATTATTACACTTCTCTAATTGAACACGTAAGCCAAAGTTAATGATTCGATTTAAACTGGTCCTTTTTTACATAAGTAGCATTTGAGGAATTTTGTGGTTTCGAATTTATAATGACACTATTTTTCCCCTAACATTACTCATCTTCAGCATAGTAGATTAAGACAGATGCAGGAATCATTAAACATCAAGGAAAATAACTACTTTCACAAAATGAGAGGAATAATTCTGTAACCTTTGATCATTTGCGATGACTCTTCATCGCCAGCAGCATTTAAAAGTGTTCACATTAAAATGGTACCTGCTGTCAGATGTAGTGGAATTCAGACAGCATTTGATTTACCTTTTCCCTTCCCTGTGATAGTTAAAGATCTCCCTCCACATGAAGCCTTGGAAGCTGAAGGAGCAATAGCATTAGCTGTTAAGGAGAGGAATATGTTGTTTGAGTCATTGCATTTTTTATTTCAAAAACATAACTCCAGGTCCTGTTCAGTGAGATGGACAATGTTAGTGGTACAAAGCACACAGCTTATCCTACTGACTTGGGTAACTGTTCTGCATGGCCCAATGGCAGCACTGTGACTTTGGTTTTAATATAACAAGCAAATAAACCAATCCTGTTCCTTCTTTCCACAATTAGAAGGTTTTGCCATACCTTCAGTCTGGCTATTTCCACTCTTTATCGAATTGGGCAGTTTTGAAGTCGGTGTTTTCCTTAGGGATATTTTCTCCTTTCGTACTCGCTTGACCGGGTACGTTATGTTATTAAACTTTGAGGTGGGGATGCCAGAAGGGAGAGGATGTGCGTTTCCCTCCCCAGTCGACCGAGTTGCAGGTGAAGGAGTAGTGAAACACTGCAGTGCATCCAGCAAGGTTGCAGCAGGGCGTGAATCATGCTGTTCAACCAGTGACAGCACAAGGAAGGCACGATGCAATGCTGTTCCACCGAGCAAGAAAAGCCGGCAGCTGCCTTGGGCGGCAATTGTTAGGAGACACTTCTCTGCCTGTGTTGTCTGCAAACAACAAAACACAAAATAAAGCTGAGCATTCTTTTTTTTTTTTTAGTCTGACCCACCCATTGCTGCTTTGTGTTTCTTCATTCCTTGGCAGCTGCCCTTAGGAAGGGCTCTCAGGGAGGAACAGGGTGCCTGATGCTGAGCAGTTGTTCTCCTCACAGCTTCCTGCTGTCTCGCCCTACTACCCTTGGCAACAGGACTCTCCTCCACCTTCCAACCACAGCACAAACCAGCACTGCCCCTTTTCCTCCTGTGCTAGCAAGGCCCGGGTGTCATTCCCCATGTTCGTCTTCTCCCTGCATATTTGGGAAGCCTATCCTGCCAAAATCATTTAGCGAAGGTGGATGGTTCATTGGGGAGGGAGATGAAGGAGGGGAAAGAGAAGATGTGTGGATTTATGGGAGTAAAACATGCCCTGTGTCTTGAGGATGCTGGAGGAGCAAAGTTTTGTGGGACTGGGAAAGGGAAGATGGAGAAGAAAGGAAAAGTAGAAGTGTAGGAAAGAGGCCCCAAGTCCTTATATGTTCCCACTTTCTGAGCTCCTCTGATTCCTCACAGATGTTCTTCTCCCAGAACCCAGAAAAATGCTTTACAGCAACACTGGATTTCCTTTTGCTGAGAAGCTGAATACCTGTGAAGGGAGGGCTAACACTAACCTCTCGTGCCTCCTGCAGCAGCAGGCTGAGATAGGAGAGGCCCTTCTGCTTAAACTAACCTTCATCAATAAAAGGCAACTGCTCCAGTTTTCCATCATTTTCTGGGACACCAGGCAATGTATGTGTGACAGAGGAATAACTGTCTAGCCCAGAGATCCGCTACACCTGAGATATAATCAGTATCAAATGCAACTCCACAGTAAGGTCCACACCCTCCACTGAGGTCCACTTGTGGCTCGCAGTCCCTCTGTTGCTGCTGGCTCTTGGCATAGATACAGTCATATAGACCAAGCTGGCTGCCCTGCATGTCTCCTTGAGCCAGGGTTATGTGGGATTTTGTCTGCTCTCACTTTCCTTGCTGGCAGCATTTGGCTTACCTGGTCCTCTGTACTGCAGAGAGCAACTCAAAATACCCATGGGGCTGTGTCCAGCTGTCTGGCACATCTGGAGCCAGACAGCTGGACAAAAAAGTTGTTTTCTTGGTTGTGCATGCAGAGTAAGCAGGGCACCTAGGGTAGAAGAGCCTTGCAATATCTGTCCCCTGCTCCTGACTGCATTCTGTCAGAGCCATCATTTGTGGTCAGAAATGCTGCCTGCCTCTTTGAGAAGCAGGTCTTTATCTTTTTACTAGGAGAAATTGTCTCCCTTTTCCCTTCCCTTCCCTTCCCAACTGAAAAAGCAAAGGATGTGCTGACACACCTGTCTTGTGAGCACGATTATCACAGTGACAGCATGCACAAATTAAGCAGGGAAAAATGGGCAGAAACGTGTATGAGCAACAAGAACCTTTCTCAACCTTTCTGATGTTTTGTTCACTCATAACTGAATCTTAAACATTCTTTGGATACAGAAATGTGTTGAATGGGCCATGTATGAAAAACATACAGAAACACTGGGAGGGATTCAGAGGAGCATAAAGGGCTTAGAGAGCATGGCCTGTGAAAGAGGTGTGAGGAGGATTGTTTTGGCTGGAAAAGAGAACTCATGCCATTTTACATCCCAGAAAAGGCAGTCCAGCCTCTGGCACTTGTCTGATGCCCTTCCCAGGACTTGATTCAATGAGCTATGGCTGCAGAAAACTAATTTTACAAAAGAACCAAAAGCTTCTCCACTTTGGTCAGAGCTGGTTTGTCACACTTAAAAGGGCTGGCCAAAGGGGAAAAAAAAATAGGGTGGTTCATTTTGGCAGCAGTTAACCTTCAGCCTGGCTTCGCTTTAATGAGAATGAGCACTATACACAGGAACATGATGCAGAAATATCATCTGCATGTTTTAGGAAGAAGAGAATGTTAAGCAACTTTGCTGTTTCTGCTGAGAAATAAGGCAAAAAAACTGTGAAGTATTTGGCAAAAATTCTTGGTTTGTGTGAAAAAAACCCAACAAACCAAACCACAAGCCTTTATAACAGGAAGGGTACTGTGTAGTGAAACTTTAAAACACCCTACAAAAGAATATTGTGGGATTTCTTGCACTAGAGCTGTGCCAGTGCATTAGGCTGATGTCTGCCAGGATTAGCCCAAACTTGCTTATCCTGCCTTGGTGCAGAGGTGGTTTGGAGGATGAGCTCTTGAGATTCATTCCATCCTTCCCTTTTTCTGACTTCAGAGAATCAAAGAATGGTTTGGTTTGGAAAGGACATCAAAGATCATCTAGTTCCAAGCCCCCTGCCATGGGCAGGGACACCCTCCGCTAGACCAGGTTGCCCTAGCCCCGTCCAACCTGGTATTAAACACTGCCAGGGAGGGGGCAGCCACAGCTTCTCTGGGCTGTGCCAGGAGTGTGCCATCACCCTCACAGGGAAGAATTTCTTCCTAATATCCAATCTAAACTTGCCCTCTTTCAGCTTGAGGCCATTGCCTGTAGTCCTATCACTGTACTCCCTGATGAACAGGTCCTCTCCCATAGGACCCGTTTAGGTACTGGAAGGCTGCAATAAGATTTCCCCAGAGCCTTCTCTTCTCCAGACTGAACAAGCCCAACTCTCTCAGTCTGTCATCTTCATAGGAGAGGTGCTCCAGCCCCCTGATCATCTTTATGGCCCTTCATGATTTACTGAGTTCACCCAACCTGCCTGAATTGGCTCTACGTGAACTCAACATTGCTTGGAAAAATGGCTTTATTGAGAACACTTTCAAATTCTAATACTGCTCTTTGGCTAACATTTTGTTGGAAGACCAAAACAGCTTCTCTGAACAGACTGCCCATGGACACATTATCAGACACATCGCTCATGATCTGCTTTGTATTTGGAAAAACTTCCAAGATTGACACAGCTGATCTCTAAATACACCATGAGAATAAGTCATACTTCAGGGGTGATTCCCGGGCTTATGGTTCACCCTGCAAATCTGATTGCAACATTTGCAAGTAGTTGCTCAAGCATGATGGAAATTGAGTTGCAAATACTGGAAGTAGGGTCACCAGCTGGGAAATGGGTACAGCAACACATGCAGTTTCATTAATATATCAGAATAAAAGTATAACAAACAGCACTTTTTGTTGAAATCTAAGTGATGTTAATATTCAACCTGCAGGAGTATGAAGCTGGAGTTAAAATGAAGCAGAAATGTGCTTTGTCAGGACAAAACCAAAACTTTTCCAGAATCGAAGGATGAAGAAACAATGGATCAAATTTTGGAAAATACTAAAATGTGCTTAAAATGTGCTTAACCTCCTGTCACCCTGTAGTCAATAAATACCATTATTAATGATGTTCACTAGGGGAGTATTTTGTGGACAGACCAAACACCACACCTTTCCTGTACAAAACTCTCTGCTCCTTTTAGCAAAGCTCTGGGAAAAGCCATGTAGTAAGAATAATTAAAAAAACAAAAACAAAAACAAAAACAAAAACCCAAAACTACAGGCATTTATTAAGAAAACTTGCTACTTACTTTAAGTGATAAATCTTTTTTAGCTAAAGAACTGGAAAAAATAGTTCAAATACTGCAAGTCAGTGGAATAATCTAGACTTTACAGGTGAGCAATCGAGTTAAGAAGCATGCTTTATGGAGCATCTTTTCAAATTGTTGGAAGTCCTGTCAAATAGCAAGGTTCAATAATAATTTAGAGAGAGCGCAAAAGCCCTTCAAAGAATTTAGAGCACAGGATTTGCTGTGTAATCACACCCACCCTGCCGATGCCGTACAGTCTCCTGTGGGAACCACCACTGCGGGACACAAAAGCTGCCATCCAGGGTTTGAGGAACAGGCAGCTTTCTTCTTTGACAAGTCCTGCTACCTTTGAAGCTTGGATCTGCTTGGTCTAATGGGACTTATTAAAGAGGGAGAAGCAACTTCAAAAGGCTTCACTGCCTCTGTGAAGTAAGCAGTCAGATGGCTGCACTGACAACCTCTTGTGACATGTACCATGGTTTATTTTCTAGCTTGTTCCTCATTCTGCCCTTTAACATTAGCATCTTCTTCCCTTTGTGTGTGAGAATGCTGGAGTTTGCAGACATCTAAAAGAATCAGTTCCTCTACCTTAGGTGGGACTCTCCCATATTTCTTCCTGCTGGTCTTCATGTACTTTTTGCTCTGAAAGTTCTAAAGCCATTGTGGTCATGATTCGGTAGCGTGATAAGGGGTTGTGACAGACAGGCAGACAAGAGATGTATTTTTATCATAGGGATAATACATGGAACAAGAAGGAACAAAATGCGAACAGTATTCTGAAGGTAGGTCTGAAATTACTCCAGGCCTCTGCGTGCGTGTGCTCATTCCACTCACCTAACGCTGATCCATGCTCATGCTGCCTGTTCCCCCATGGACAGATGCAGCCCATCTACTTTATGAGTCCAAAGCAGGATGATGCATGAGTAACCTTCTCTTTCTCAGTCCTGGCAGCGACCACTGGGTCCACATCCTCTGCTCATCTCCTTCTCCCGCTTCCATTCTGCCCTTATGGAAGGACTAGCTTCCTCAGCTGGATCACCAAAATACCACTTCTTATCCAAACCCTGCTGAAAAAATGCACTTCATAGAACACCCTCACTTACGGGAATACATTTAGAAGTTAATCTCAGGGAGAACTTCTGAATCTCTGCAGCTGCAACCTTTTCAGGGTGTGATGTTAAAAGGCCATGGATTTGCTTTGTTTTTGTGACATGAAATGAGATATATTGATGTAACTTGCATGTCCCATTTGAGGAGTTCAAATATCAACCCAAATCCACTTATATATTAAATGACAGAAATGCTTTGATGGTTTTGGGGGCACTTAGTTTTAGCACATCTTCAAACTCTCAAAATCTCATCCTTGCAAAGAAAACTAGTTTAATTCAATTATTTTCTCAGTTTATAGTTCTGCCTTTTATCTCACTCGCTCTCCTTAAACTCCAGAGGGAATATTGTGTCCAGTTCTGGGCTCCTCAGTTCAAGGAGGACAAAATTCCCGGAAAGAGTTCAGCGCAGGGTCACCAAGATGATTAAGGGAGTGGAATTTCTTCCTTATGAGGAAAGGCTGAGGGAGCTGGGTTTCTTTATCTTGGAGGAGACATAGGGGTGACCTCATTAACGTCTATAAATATGTTAAGGGCAAGTGTCAGGAGTCAGGCTCTTCTCAGTGATGGCCAGTGATAGGACAAGGGACAATGGGTCCAAGCTGGAGCATAGGAGATTCCATGTGAATGTAAGGAGAAACTATTTCACTATGAGGGTGACAGGGCCCTGGAACAGGCTGCCCAGAGAGGTTGTGGAGTCTCCTTCTCTGGAGACATTCAAGACCAATCTGGATGTGTTCCTGTGTCATTTAATCTAGATGATCCTTCTTGGGCAGGGGGGTTGGACTAGATGATTTTTCTAAGTCCCTTCCAACTCCTAACGTTCTGTGATTCTGTGAATACTTTATGTGAGCCCTTTCAGGACAACACAGACCACACAGATGACATTTCTTGTTTTCACTGGTTCTGCTTTGTCTTGGTCATTCAAAATAGGGGCAAAAAAGAAGAAAAAACTGAGAAGTTGACTCCACTTGATATACCTCACTCCACTCATCATGAAGGCCTCATCTCATGGCTTACTCCCACCATGTGATTGCAATAAACCATTTTTTCCCCAGTGCTCTCCAACAGGCTAAGGCAGATGCTGTCACCTTGTCCCTGCAGTCCTTCAGCCCAGCTCCCACCCCTTGCAGGTAGCAGATGTTCTATTTGCCATATCTGTACTGATAAACAGATGGGTGTGAGCGGACGAGTTCTGGTTTTGGATCCCCAATTATCTACATTGCTTGATTTTGAATCTTGTGTTTTGACCCTTTATTGGACCATTTCAGTTAACTGTATCTGCCAGACAACCTGGTCCTGAGCCATCAGCAAGGCAGACACAAGCCAGCCAGTCTCAGACCCTGGACTGCAGAGTTTGCAAACCTGGAAGAGAAAAAAGCATCCCGTGTACTGCCTTCCTCAGAGGCTTCTCGTTACACAGTGAAGCACTAGTCTGTTGCATTAGCAGTGTTTGCTCCTGTCAATGGCACTGATACTGTATTTCTTGTTGAGTAAATAGCTGAAATAAAAGTGATTGCTAATTAGTTGCCCGATTCTGGAACATTTCTTCATTTATACAACATTGGTAATTTTTTTAACCTCTAGGAATAGATGGTGATGCGAAGGCTGCCAATATCAGCAGTAAAGATAAACAGTTCATTCACTTTTAGGTAGAAAAAATCTTGGGTTGAAAATAAAAATAAGAAAATGTCACTTGTAGTCCTTCCTGTATACCTATACTGCTGGCTATGTGCACTGGAGGAAACGCTATATGCAGGACTGTGAGTAATTTCATACAGAGATCGATGATGCTCAGAATCTGGAGGGCAAGTTCACACCACCTTGGTGAGGGTAGTTGGCATTGGTCATAAGCAAAAGGGTCTCTGCAGGAACCTGAATTATTTTTAGATACGCTTCGTTAAATGGCTTCTTCGAGCTGTGCTACTGCCACGCCTAAAAGCAGAAGAGCAGAGACAGCAGTGCCATCTACTGCTCCTGGGGACGTGGCTCTCGCTCAGCAGGGCAACCACAGGTTGGGTAGTAAAAGTTGGTATTTTCTGTAAAAGTACATTTAATGTCAATTAAAAAAAAATCATTAAAACATAACAGTTAAAAACATATACCATAAAATTAAATAACAAAATTTAACAAAATAATAACAAAATTAAATAATTTGTCCTTGCAAAGCATCAGGAAATAAAATAAGCATTTGTTAATGCCCTGTAAGGATTTCAAGAAGAAAATAAGCCATCTTCCCACCTGTTTTGGAGGTTAGCTACATACTTTGTTGCTGTTGTCTTTGGCTAGTTCAGTGTAAAGAGTTTTGTTAGGAATTTACTGAAACTGTAGGCAGTTAGCATCAGACTAAGGCTTTTCATTAGTTTAACCCTGGCTAGAGGCCAGGTGTCCACTTAAGCTGCTCTATCACTCCCCTCCTCAATGGACAGGGGAGAGAAGATGCAGTGAAAGGTTCATAGGTTGAGTTAAGGACAGAGAGAGATCACTCAGCAATTGGTGTCATGGGCAAAACAGACTTAACACAGAATAAAATGCATCAAATTTATTAGCCAGTCAAAACACAGAAGGATAATGAGGAAAAACTAAATCTTAAAATATCTTCCCCCACTCCTCCCTTCTTCCCTAGCATGACTTTATTCCTGATTTTCTCCATCTCCTCCTCATCTTTCTCCCCTCCAGTGCCATAAGGGGACAGGAAATGGGAGTGAGGGTTGGTTCATCACACATTGTCTCTGCTGCTCCTTCCTCCTCAGTGGGAGGACTCCTCACATTCTTTCCCTGCTCCAGGGGTCCTTCATGAATTTCTCCAATGTGAGTCCTTCCCATGGGGGCTTCAGTTCTTCACCAACTGCCCCAGCGCTGACCTCCTCCATGGGGTGCAGACCTTCAGGAACAGACTGCTCCAGCACTGTCCCCCACTGAGCCACCAGTCTGCCAAGAAAACCTGGTCCAGCATGAGACCTACTGTCCATGGGCTGGAAATTGTTGGCTGGAGTCTTGTCCTTGATAAACACTACAAGAAATATACCTAAAGAGTTACTGCATTAAAGTCATAATAGAAACCATCACACCTGTAGTACTAAGCCGGTACAAGTATGGAACAAGCTAACACATGCTACTGATGAGCTAACTCCTTGTGGCAATGGGGCACCAATGCTTTTGGTGAGCAGGAGATGTGGTTCATCCAGACTAATTCTGCCACAACAGACCTGACTAGTGAAGGGTAGTTCTAAGGTCACTATAAAGTCAGTGTTGAAGAAACTAAACTGGGGTGTTAAAAGCTGGGCCTGTGATCCTGGAGCTTTCAACGATATTTTATTAAAGAATTTGATTAAAATTTGTGATTTAACTACTGACTCGCAAAGACTGGCAGAAACTGACAAAGGGGTGGTGATTGTCTCACAACAATGCATATGTAAATTTTGAAGGAAAGTCACTGCACTGTTAGAGAAATTAAATTTCAGTGCTTCCCCTGGGAAATGCCTGGATGAAATAAAGAAGCATATATGGCAAGGCACGCATACAATGCAGTCACACATGCTGGGTGAAATCCTGGCTCAAACCATGGGTAAATTTGTTACCGAGTTGAGGGTGAACAAAATTTCACCTTCTGTATCTACATTTGCAAGTAGTTTGTACAGGAAGGATTTGCTTCCTGGTTTTTGGAACATCACTTCTTCGTGCCAGAGTCTTAAGAAAACTGCTTTTCACATTAAAATAAGCACCTGGCACACAGTGTGGCATTAAAATCTGCTCACACTTTGTCTCTTGGTTCTTTGAATCAGGAGCATCCTTGCTTATCAAGTCAAGCTGCCTACTGCTTCTCAACCCAAGGTATATTAATGCTGCTTTGTATGCCCATTCTTTTTTCCCTGTTAGAGTCCTTGCTCATAAATCATTCAAATCCCTGAACTTGAGCCCTGCTCTTCTACTGCCTGCAGTCATTTTTATTTATGCCTGGAAACTTTTCAGGGTGTTAGGAAAGCCAACACAGACAAATGTATGACACTGTTTTCCTTTCTTCTTTCAGTGCTAACTCAAACTGGGAAGCTTCTAGAACTTGTGGTCTGAACAAGAGTGGAGCAAAGGAATATTTCCACAGCCAGGCACATGATTCTCAGCTGTGAGAAAGGGATGAACAACATGGCCTCCATCTAGATGCCTGGCATTTCCCCGACAAGGCATATTTGACTGAGTCCTCAGTTGGGTGCATCAGGACAGGACTTTTGCCCAGCCAAAGCACCGTGAATGTACATGGTGTCCTTCCTAAAGAAACTTAACAGAAATTATGATATTGAATGTGATACTCCCAGCCTAGCTAGAACATGACACATTCACACACTAAAAAAAAAACCCCAACAAACAAACAAAAAAATTGAGTGAATATAAGTTGCAGCAGTAAGCTACTATGAAATTCAAACTTACCAAGGATGAAAAGTAGAGGTTAAGACATTATATGGGACAAATTAGTATATATTTGCTTATTCATGCAGTATTAGCAGGCAAAACATATCTAGACTTCAAGTGCATTTACCAGTATATTATCTCTCAATCTGATACAGGAGCCTGAAAGAGAACCAAACTAGCAAGTGTTCAGCTAGCTCAGGTGATGGCGGTTTGTGCTTTGGGGAGAGAGACAAATTAATTAAATTAGCTATTAGCTTCTCTGCAGCAATGTGCCAGAAGAAAGATGGATGTATTTATGATTTGCATAACAGCAAGGGTTGAAATACTCAAAGCTGAGGGAAGGGAAATTTCAGTTTGAAGGGACCTACAATGATCATATAGTCCAAGATTTAGCCAAACATCTCCAATTAATGTAAGCAGGAATTGTGTGGCTAATTAGCTTTGTGTCTTCAGCCAAGAATCTTTACAGTGTCATAAATTCTCTTACTGAACTTACTATTTGTGTTCCAGGTAAGTGGAATATTATATAGAAAAGAAATAGTTTAAATCCTACAGGAATGCTCAAAATAAGCCACAGGACCAATGAATGGAACAAACTAGGTGTTTGCTCAAGCTGGTGTGATACATAAGGTTTAAAAGCTCTGTAAGCTTACTGACAACACCTGGCTGAGATTAGTAAACCAAATTTTATTCTTCACAGAGAAAGCACAGTATCAGCAAAACAGTTTTTGCTCAGTTGATGGGGAAAAAAAAAAACCAAAAAAAAAAAGATTATATGCAGAATAATAAATTACATGAAACAGAGGAAAACTAGTTGGGCAGTGTTTGGACAATCAGTTTTACAGGGTGTCAGTCACTATAATATGTATAGATGAGATTACATTGATATGTCCCAGCCTTAATATCCAATAAGTATTGCTGGAATGTGCCCAGCTCACTTCTGAAGAGCTCCTGTGAATAATATAATTACTAATACTAAACATAGTTATGGATATTTTTCCTTTGTATAGGTACCAGAAGATCGTCTCCATTCCATTCATCTGCTCCTCAAGCTCATCTTACTCCTCATCCCTGCTCTGGGCCCGTGATGAGTAATTAATTTGTTGCTGTTAATAATCTTGTCTCTTTCACTTGTCGAGATGCCGACTCTTAGGGCTGTAGGTAAGCACCTCTTCTGGCTTCCCAAACAAACCAAAAACCCCAAAACCCAATCAGGTACATTGAATATATTCACTCTGGATGATGGAAAAAAAGCACAAGCCCAGTAAAAGGAAGAATGTAGAGTTTTCTTGGAGAAAGTAAACAGAACATGCCCTACTAGTATATCTCCTGTTGTCTAACATCAGTGATCCAAACATCATCCTTTTTTTTTGAGTAGAAGTCAATGGGGCAGCCACATCAGACTTGACCTGAGGACAGAGGCTGAGAGGTTAAGAGAAGTCACCTGGACAGGTTACTGATGAGTATTTTTCTATTTGAAGTCACTTCAGTATCAAACAGGTCTGAATAACCACATTTATTATCTATTTACAGTAGTAAAGACTTGGCTACATACCTATTGTACTCCTCTAAAACTTTGAAAATACATACTTGGGGACTCATTAAATCAAAAAATAATTGCTCTGTACTTATTTTGCTTTTCTTTAGCTATCTGTTTATTTTCTTCTCTTCCCTCTTAACAAGCCTTATGCTTGACAGTTTTAATTCTTTCCTTTTACAGACTGTCAGTCACAGTGTCTTGACTTACAAGATCTTTTCTTATTCCAGAAGCCTTTTTTGTCGCTATGACTGCAGGCTCTATGCTTATCTCCTGCCTCTCAGATAAGCTCCCCCTTCACTAAAATCCATCCAATAATCTCAACCTATTTCTATGTGAATTAACCTCCTTGAGATGAACAGGGTGGGGTGGATTTTTTTGTTATATTTGCAAGGATTTTATTTAGGCAACTCAGTTCTGATACAATCTAGACTCGTGGCATACAGCTAAGAAAATACAAACAATAATGAAGAAAGCTTTCCATTCTCTGAGGAAGGCAGTTTGTCAAAAGCTGTGCGTACACAACCCACATGGAAAATGAAAAGGCAAAAACAAGCAAACAATTTCCTTTGCATGGGCGTACCTCTTTCCAGGCTAGCAAAACCTGATGGCAGATACTTCTGCAATTGTCTTGCTGCAGGTACAGGAAATATAATTTCTGTGCTTAGTTCATAAATAATAAACAACCTTTTTTTTCCCCAGCAGTTTTCAGTTTATAAAGGTTTTTATGCAGTTTTCAGGTCTGCAAAGAGAATAGAATGTCTTAAAAATTTAATTACTATACTCTTGAGGCCTTAAGGAGTCTGTAGACTGCTAGATTTAAGATTTGTCTGTGAATTCAGATATTTACTTCATTAAGCACTTCAGCTCTTAATTCCATATATTTCTTAACTGTCCTCAAACATTTATTCTGTTATGTTCATTTTTAGTAATATTGTATTATTTATATTTACCTACATGACTGAAACCTAACATTTTAGACATGCTACCTCACAGGAAATCTTCACAAAGCAGAGTCATAATCCCTTTACAAAAACACATGAAATGGGAAAGAATATGACGCATTAATCCTTTTCTGGCCTCTCCAACTAAAGAGCAGAAGATGTGCAGTGAATGGATGAGTCTGGAGCTGTTTCCTGGGATCTCAGATCTTCATTTACATAGGTATAAAGACTTGGGGATCTTCCTGGGAGGAGTCCCGATGGATCTGAGGGGTGGGATTCTCCTTACAATGTGAAAAACATCTCAGGTAGCTTCCCTGCGGGAGTCTGGGACTGCTACGCCCGGGATACAAGTTCCCTACCAGAGAAGCTGAAAAGACTCTGAGAGCTGCTGGGAGAAGTCTCAGTGGTTCCTACTAAAAGGAATTTTACCTAAAGAGGATAAAATACCTGTGTGGCTTCCCTGCAGGAGTCTGGGGTCTCTACCTAGGAGGGTTGGAACAAGATGACTTTTTTGCCACAGTCTTCACCAAAAAAGCCTCTTGTCTCACCACCCAAGTTGTGGAAGGAACGAGCAGAGGCTGTGAGGATAAACCACCGCCCACTGTACTTGAAGAGGAGGTTAGAGAACATCTGAGGAACTTGAAGGTGCACAAGTCCATGGGACCTGATGAAATCCACCCACGGGTCCTGAGGGAACTGGTGGGTGTAGTTGCCAAGCCACTTGCCATTGTATTTGAAAAGTCGTGGCGATCTGGTGAGGTCCCCGATGACTGGGAGAAAGGGAACATAACCCCCATTTTTAAAAAGGGGAACAGGGAGGACCCAGGCAACTACAGGCCAGTCAGCTTCACCTCTGTGCCTGGCAAGGTCATGGAGCAGATTCTCCTGGGAACCATGCTAAGGTACATGGAGAACAAGGAGGTGGTTGGTGACAGCCAACATGGCTTCACCAAGGACAGACCGTGCCTGACCAACCTGGTGTCCTTTTATGACGGAGTGACAGCATTGGTGGATAAGGGACGACCAATGGATGTCATCTACCTGGACTTGTGCAAAGCCTTTGACACTGTCCC
>VXBZ01000885.1:689800-702182 GCA_013399135.1 Heliornis fulica
GCCAGCCGGCGGCGGCGTGTCGCCGGCGGCGGGGAGTGGGGCGGCGGGGAGCGGGGCGGCGGCGGCGGCGAGCGGCTGGTCGTCCTTCCCGGAGATCGTGGAGCTGAACGTGGGCGGGCAAGTGTACGTGACGCGGCGCTGCACCGTGGTCTCGGTGCGCGACTCGCTGCTCTGGCGCATGTTCTCGCAGCAGCAGCCCAGCGAGCTGCCCCGGGACAGCAAGGGCCGCTTCTTCCTTGACCGCGACGGCTTCCTCTTCCGCTACATCCTGGACTACCTGCGGGACCTGCAGCTGGTGCTGCCCGAGCACTTCCCCGAGCGCAGCCGCCTCCAGCGGGAGGCCGAGTACTTCCAGCTGCCCGACCTGGCTCGCCGCCTGGCTCAAGCTCGGGCCGCCGCCTCCCGCCCCGCCGCCCTACACCGCGACGGCTCCCTCTGCGCTGACGAGCCGCCGCCGCCGCTCCTCGGCTACCTGGAGGCCGAGCCCCTGGAAGGAGGCGGCGGCGGTGCCGCGGCGTCCGCCCCGTCGCCCACCGCCAGCCGCAGCCCCTCTGGCGGGCCGCTGCTCACTCCCTCGCAGTCGCTGGACGGCGCGGGAGGGCGACGCTCGGGCTACATCACCATCGGCTACCGGGGCTCCTACACCATCGGGCGGGAGGCGCAGGCCGACGCCAAGTTCCGGCGGGTGGCCCGCATCACCGTGTGTGGCAAGACGGCCCTGGCCAAGGAGGTCTTCGGGGACACGCTGAACGAGAGCCGTGATCCCGACCGCCCTCCGGAGCGCTACACCGCCCGCTACTACCTCAAGTTCAACTTCCTCGAGCAAGCCTTCGACCGGCTCTCCGAGGCCGGCTTCCGCATGGCTGCCTGCTCCTCCACCGGCACCTGCGCCTTCGCCCCCGAGCAGGGTGGTCCTGCCGATGACAAGATCTGGACCAGCTACACCGAGTATGTCTTCTGCCGGGACTGAGAATCCGGCACGGGGATAAGGCGGCGGCGGCCCCTGCACGCCCCCTCACCCACGCTCCCTTCCCGGCCCAGAGGAAGGAGGATGTGGAGGGGGGGGCGTGTCCCCCCTTGTGCTTTCCTTACCCCCGTGCCTGCCTCCATACACGAGGCAGGTCAGCCCCCAGCGCAGCCCCCAACCCTCCTACACCCACCTCCTGACGATGATGGGGACAGAAGGTCACCATGTCGTGCCTCTGCTGCCATGACCCTGCTTTGCTAATGCATCCCGGCTCGCACCATCATCCCCCTCCCATTCCTCCCAGTAGCTGTGTTGGTAGCGAGGACGGAGAGAGGTAGCAGAAGATAAATGCCTGCCCCAGAAAGGCAAGCATGTGTGCCCAGCCCCTGCCCCGCTCCAGGCACAGGAGCCAAGGGATGGCTCTGTCAGGGTGGGGTGTTTAAAAACCACACATCTAGGGGCTGAGGAACTTTACACTTGCTTTTCAGCACCTTCTGTTAAGCTGGCATGGCAAATGGCTCTTTTTTCACCCCCATACTCTGTAACCAAGGTATTGCCTTGTCAGACAGATCCGTAACAGTCTCTTTTATCTCTCCACCCATCGAAGCGATGTGTCTCTGTGAAGGACCGTCACACAGATGCCATGCCTGACTCTGAGGGCTTGATACTTCATCTGTAGAGATGAGTAATTTTTCAGGAGGCATGTGTGTGTCCCTTCATGACAGGTTGTATCCATCTCCCTTCTCTGCTCCCGATCTCTCTGAACTCCCGTCTCCAAGCTGTTAAACTGGACCCAGGCCTGCACAGCAGACGTGCAAGGCTGGTGTGAAAGGACAGGTTTGCTGGATAATCAACCACTTGAACTGTAAGGTGTCCTCAGATACACGTGATTATTCCCTCCAGAGGTAAAGCAAAGACGCTTTGAAAAATTAAAAGTGTTTGTGAATTGTAACTTCCATGGGTGGTGTGAAGTCCTTATAATTATCTTGAAGTTACTGTGTACAATATGCATAGAAACGCAAATGCATATTTCCTTAAACAACCCACAAATGATGGGGGCAAGATGAAGGTCCCAGACTTGTCAGAGGGAAGGTAGGGTCTGCTTCCTGGGGAGGTGAAACCATGTATGTTGAATTGTTGCAAATGTACGTTATAAGTGTAGTCAAGAGCACCCTGCTTATTACTTTTAAGTTTTGTCATGTCAGTGCTGTAAAACTTTCAAGCCAACAGAACTGATGCGGAAAGCACTTTCAAAAGAACCAGTATCTTAGTTTTCATGGCAGTACTGCCAGGGCAATGACACTGCTGAGAGTTAAATACCTCTTCCTAGAAATACTTAATACTTCCTAGAAAGGGTTAATCCCCATCGTTAGGAAAACAAGAACCATGCCAACTTTCTTCAGGGGAAATTACCCCTTATAAGCTGTATTTGGCTCATGCTATCTAACAGTCTGTCTTTCCTGGAGGAGGCAGCCATAGCTTGCTTTGGAACAGACAATCTGAGCAGCAGATTTTACAGTATGAAAGATCTATCTGCTCTTTCGAATAAATTCCTGAAAATTTGCATATGAAAGTACTTTCCTTTTAAACTTGAACTTAATTTTAAAACCTGTATTGTCTATTCAGACCTTGATAAGAACTACCCTAAATGTATCTGAAGTGGTGAAGAATTTAGTGGTCCATATTAAAGGCTTGAAGTTACATTTTTAAAGCTCTTGAATAATAAGTTGTTCTAACCCCCAAATTTAGAAATACTGCTGGCACTTGTATTCTAACCAAAGAATTTTACGGTAGGGTTTTATTTTTAAAACCTTAACTCCTCTGAAAAGAGCTATAGCTACATCCTTAGTGAATTGAGTTCTCTAGTGTCACCACCTGGTCTTTCGTTAAGTGCATGCACAACTGCATAAACCTGTCAATAATATGCATTGCTATGAGGTGTTTTGGGTTTTTTTTGTAATAACAAGATTGTTTATCAGTGTGATTGAATTGAAGATGCGCATATGAAAGCTCTGGGTATTGTCCAGTTGTAGATAGTTGTATAATGGACTATTTTTAAAGGAGAGAAATGTATACCTGGCAAATTAGATGAGCAATAAGATAGAGTGAGAGGCCAGTACATCTGCGGATGGAACAAAACCTGTTTGTCCTATGCCTTACTCTGAGATGATTTCTTTGTGCTTAACTTATTTATACCACAAGTGAAAGGACATTGATCACAGCTATTAGGTCTTTAAGATGTCATTCTCAAGAATAATGACTGTCTTTTTTCTAGCTTCTGTTAAGTAATTCTGAAGTATGTTTTTTAAGATTTTGTATAAAATCGGTTTTCAGTAAAGTGTTCGATTCGCTTTAGATAGCTTTCTTTTTTTAAGAACCTGGTAGCTTACTAAATCCAGCATAGGAGCTATGAATAGGGGCAGTTTTAAATTTAACTTGTGATTTAGTGTACATATATACAGTATATAAACATTTTACACGAATCATTTAGTTTTTTAATCATTTTAGTGCTACAGAATTTCATAATTTACCTAGCTGAGCATTTACGTATTATGCTATGTACATAATATGGTAATGTTTTACTGGTTTCCTATACCTGTTTCTATGGAAAAACTGAATACAAACATCAGCTTGCAGAACCGAAATCGATTACGTATTTGCTTGAGTGTGAATCATAACTAAGCATCCAGGTGGCTGAATGCATTTCTAAAAAAAACAAAGACTGTGTTTTGATCACTGATTGCCTATGTGTTTGCTGGCAGATGACCCAGAAATTCTCATAATTTTAAGTAAAAATGGGTGTAATAAAAACATAAAGTAATGATTTTCTTTAAATTTTTGTGTTAGTGCTGAAAACTCTAAGCACCATTAGTATTGGGAATTGGGGCCCTTCATTTACTGGTAACTCATTACATTTGTGCTTAAATTGATGGTGCCGTAAATGTAATCTGATGGCTTGCTGCAGAAGACAATAGTTTTCTTAAACAGTGCTCAGTCATTTCAGGAAAATTTTGAAAGGTAAAACACCCTAGGCAAAGTCCCAGAGTTTTGCTCGTCTCTTCTAGTGAGAGCTCAAGGAACAGATAAACAAGATGACTCTGGTAGCCTGTTGACGTGCAGAAAGATGAAAATCTGAAGGTACAGTACTGGACTCCTGTGCACATTTTGTAGCAGTTGTTCACAGTTCACGTACTTAGGGATGAATGCAGTAGCATTTAAAAGTGGTATTCAAAAAGCAAAGGCAGTCTTTCTTTTAATTAGAAGGCATAGGTCTTTTTGGTGATGTGTATCATGGAGGGTGACTTTGCAGATGTTTGACAGGATGTTTATATTTTTATATATGTAGATAACGTGCCACTTACTCATTCTTATATTCACATATATAGCGTTGAAAATAAAGGTCCTGGGAAAATGTTGCATACCAAATTAAACTCTTGTTCTTTAAATATTAACTCAGTTGTGTGGTTTAATGCTGTCCTTTTTACTCTTGGTAAAGATGTCAGCTTTGCTCTCTCTTCCACAGAAACTTCAGCAAAGACTCCAAGCTAATATGCAAAGCAGAAACATCAAGTAAAGAATATTACATGTACAAGGGTCTCTAGTAACATGGCGAGATAAAAAGAAATGTGTAATGCTTAGACTGCATACTTTTAAGTGCCACAGAGTGGTTTTGTAGTACTGGTCAATATAAATCAGTCCTCAGGAAACCTTATCAATTAAACAACTTAATTTGAATAGAAGAGAATAATTAAGGGGGGGGAAGTTTTTTTAAATGAAGCCAGAGAATAAATAGAAACATTGGATATAGTGCTCTTTTAATGAAAGAATCAATAATAACATTGGATATAGTGCTTATTTAATGAAAGAATCATTAGTACCTAAGGAAATAGATGCCACAAGAGAAATGGGTTTAGAAATTCTGTTAAGGAACAGAAGAGTAATCTTATTAGCTATCCTGTGATCTCTTGTGAACTATTATAAACCTAATGGTTTATAATAAATCTGTGGTCAGGTTCATAAAAAATTATTATGAATTGGTTGTAAAAAACCACGTGTGTGTGAAGCATCTGCATGTTTAATAGCTCTTTCTTGGGTAGCATTGTTATAATACAAAGGAACTAGCTGAAGAAAGTTTGATCAACCATTTTGTTAGACAGCTTGGTAGTATTTGAGAACTTTGTTAGAATTCAGAATTGAAAGAATGGAGGTTGTTCCATGAGAAAGAAGAACTTTGAGTCTGCCTTTCTGCAGGCTTAGGTCTCGCTTCTTTTATACTACCACTTCCATCACTCTGCTCACCCCCCATCCCTTTTTCTTCACTTCTGTGCAAAAGAGTATTCTTTGGCAGAGCCAGCTTCTGCTATGCTGAAGGTTTTGCCTTAATTCTACCTTTTTCCCTCCATGAATGACATACTTTTTCCCCCTTTCCTTTGCCCAGCCAACAGTATTCATGGAATTTGTAAGAAAGTAACATCTGCGGGGTTTTTTAGTCCTTTCGATTATGTTTGAAATTACCCATGATCTCAGAATTTCTTGAGGGGGACAGATGTCCATCCAAAGATACAATGCAAGTGCAGGAGCCGTATTTCCTTAGGAAACCAGGCTAACAACAAATTACTGTAATTAATGCCTGGCACTGTCTATATAAAAGCTTTTGTGAAAGGAGGACACAGTAGACTGAGTGTACTAAGACCCTATAGACCAAAGAAGCGAGTGGTCACGCTTACTTTTATGACTCTGGCCAGTCATCCAGGCGAATAGATGGGCTAGAGCGGCTTAGAAATGTTACCAGCCCCCAAATTTCTGTAGTGTTTTCATAAGTGTATCTCAATCAGCTTTAAGCCTTGTTAAAACAGCCCTTCTTGGCTGCCTGTCTTAAACCCATCTGTTTGGTACCTTTGCCTGAGAAACTGTCGTTTATGAATATGGAGCTTTTAGGACTCCTTCTGCCCTTTCGGCTGGCAGAAATGGATTAAAATGGGCAGGAAAATATTTTCTGAAGGCTACGTTTGACTCAGGGCTGTTTATTATATGAAACTTTCAGCATAATTGTCAATGAAAAATCAGCATCAATCCATTATTTATTTAGAAATTACTAGCATTTAGTTTTATGAAGCTGAATGCTAATTTTGTTCTTCATTAAAATGAGCTGCGTGTGTTTTTGCCCTTGCAGAGAACCATACTAGATGTAAGACTCTGCTGCCAAACAAAACCCTTATGTATGATGGCTGAAGTGTTGACACCTCCTTTGCAAGTATTCTGTAAGTAAGCAGCACAACTGCTGAGACAGTCAAAACCACAGTCGGTCAAATGATTACATTTAGCTCCTGTTCCTCTCTCCACTGTGCTCAAACTGGAATAACAATAAGCTTTGCCACATATTTCTTGCTATAAAAGTTATTTAACTTATACTGTGGAATATTTGATGCTGCCATCAAAGCTGTTAGCAACAGCGAGATAGGGTTTTGATGTAGATCTGTTTCCCTTTGAGGAAATAGGACCAGGAACGATCCTTCCTCTAAGTGGGAACTTCCTCAGGAAGTTTTAGGGAAATTATTTGGTATCACATTTTTTTCTTTTGTCCAATAATCCAAATAATACATTCACACATTACTCTTATCTTGCAAACTCCTCAAAAAGCCTGAAAAACTACACTTCTTGATGTGATTTGTTCGAGGTCTTATTTGATATCATCTGGATGAAAGAATTTTCTTCTCCTTCAAAAAAGCTCAGTGTTTTTAGCTGCTGGGAAATGACAATATTAGCAGTACACCTTGCTTAGGGAGATGGAAGATGTAGGTTAGCATTTTATCATCCTTTTTTGTTTACAGTAATGTAGAAGGGAGGGAATTCACACCAGAGTGTATAGAAGTGAGCCAGTGTGTCCTGTGGTGTCAATTCACAGATGATATCCAGCTCCCTGTGGCCTCTGGCTTGGGTTTTGCAGCTTAACAGTTTTCTCAGACTCAAGTTTAAGTGTTAACTGAAGTTCAGCTAGAGAAGATGAGAGCAGCATGTCCAGACAACAATAAAAACACCAGTTCCACTGATAACGAGCATTTGATATATTATTTTCCTTTGTAATTTTGAGGTAAAGTCACAACCTTGGTTAACTTATTGAAGAGCAGGCTCTGATGTAAAAAGTAAAATTAAATAAAGGAAAAGTCCCTTCCTCCAGCCCTTTCCTTCTGTACATGTTCTTTTGGAGGAAAAAGTGCTAGTGTGATGGGAATGACTTTTTCAGAGATAACCCCAGTGCTGCCACTTCAGTTTTGACTCTGTGGTTTTGATTCCCACCAAAGCTGCTCTATCACTCCCCTCTTAGCTGGACAGGGGAGAAAATACATGTTGAGAGGCTTTGGAGTGGAGATAAGGACAGGAGGAGATCTTTCTGCAATTAGCATCATGGGCAAAACAGACTCAACACAGAAGAAAGGCAAGAAAACTCTGATTTGTTACACTACACACACAGAGAAACCAGAGTCGGGTAATGAGAAGTGCAAAACAGCTCTTCAAACACCATCCCCCACCGCTCCCTTCTTTGCAGACTTCATTTTATTTATGAGTGTCTCCTCACCCCCCCAGGATGGCATGACAGGGCAAAATGGTGGAGGAGTAGGGAATAGGGAATAGGGAATGGAGGCTTTGGTCTTTAGTCAGTTTCTCATAAGTTGTTCTCCTTGGGGGACACGACGCATTTCTCAGACTCTTCCCCTGTGCCAACGTGGGGTCCTACCCACAGGAGACAGTCCTCCACAACCCTCTCCATGTGAGTCCTCTCCCACAGGGCCTCGGCTCTTCACCAACTGCCCCAGTGTGGGTCACTGCTATAAACTCATAGAATGTCTCTCAGTCTGTCAGTCCCAGACTGCTGGCCCCAGCCTGGTCCTCCACAGAGTCACAAGCTCCCCTCAGCATGAGCCTCCATCTCTCTCGCCATCTCTCTCTCTCTCTCTCTCTCTCTCTCTCTCTCTCTCTCTCTCCCCATACCCTGTCCGGCCTTGTCACCAATGGAGTTTGTGAGCTTGGGCTTCGGAGCCCAGCTGGTATTTACTTTGTTGGACCCCTAAGAATCTTCTAGCTGCTTCTTAAAGAAGCCACATTGAAAAACAGACTATTTTTCTAGTCGTGGCTGAACTTTTGGATCACACCGACATTTAACAAACAGACCCTTAGCAGAGTATATTGTCATAACTATGTAGACTTACACAGATTTGGATGAAGTTTGGTTTTGACTCAGATTTTCCAAATAGCTTAGTGACAATCTTACTCCTCATATTACAGCAAAATCTGATTACGAGAAGCATGAAGTTAAAGTTTTTTTCCTTTAAAAGGGCAGAGATTGTTCCAGGAATGTGACAATTTTTTTTTTTTTAAATTTCATTTTTTACACTAGGGAATCACAGTTATGGAGGGTATTTTGTTTCTTTAATCTGTAGTCGTGTACAAACACTCCTAATATTTCTCACCTTGTAAAATTCACTCCCACATCTTCCTATGGCTGTCAGCTCAAGGCTGACACGAGTACTTCAGAAAGTATTTCAGAAAGCTGCAAGGATTGGGAGGTCTTGCAATGACTCACAAGTCCTACACAGCAATCCCTTCCTGCTGTGGTGGCCCCTCTTGCACTAGAGCCTGCCTGAGTGGTCAGATGGGTCCCAGAGCCCAGAGTGACCCGCCAATCCTCACCGCAGCAGTCTCTTCTGCCTTGCTTCCTTCCCTGCAACGACCAAGGTGGCTTGGTTGTCCCTGAGCCAGCGTGGTCCTGCTGCTGGTGCCTCGCCTGAATAGAGGGGCAGCATTTGTATTCCAGTGAGCTCCTTCCAGCCACAAATTGGCACTTCTCCTCTGCTAGAGTTCTGACCAGTGACTTATTTCCAGAGTTTGCTTTCATGGTCTGTATGTTATCTGCTGTCTCAGGGTGTGGTTTGAACATGGGAAAGATTTAGCTGTTTACAGTAAGCTAATAGCTTATCTGCTGTGGCGGTGAAGAAATGATATTTTCAGTTAAAAATAGTTGTAGTTCCTTAAAATGTTTTGGTCTAAATAACCAATGAAAAATGCTGTATGAACTGTAATAAAGCTGGGTAAAGGCACCTTTTCTTTTAAAGGTGAAAATGATGGATTTATTAGCTTTGCTAGAGCACTAGCATGTTTATCCCCCAGACCTGTTTGTATCATGTTAAAAGCTTGGGGGCACTCAGTTGCAGATAAGTGGACCAAGCAGTTATATTTTTTTAGAAGATATTAGAGGAAGAGTAAATGTATACCAATTCACTTATATTTCTATAGCTTGCTTGCAGACTATAAGACGTGGTGTTTTTTAACACGTCACCCACTAGGGTTTGAGGGCAGAAGGAGATAGCCACATCATCTAGTCTGCCATTCTACTGCAGGACTTCCCTGAATTCAGTCTTTACATCAGACAGTGATATCTCTTCGACTGCCATCTAATCTCATGGACGTTGCTGCCAGTGAAAAAGACATCACAGTACTCAATTAACTGCTCCACTCCAAATGTCACCAGCTTTGACTTCTAGCCAGAAGGGTCTGTAACGTGTTCATCACTGACGTACAAGTCTGGAGAGAGCGTACTGCAGGAAAGAGCGTGTGTATGAACTAAACCTGGAGATGAACTGTCTGTCTTTTCCTTCAGTTCCCTGCCACTTGTACTTGTAACCAGTTGTGTGTTGGTGCTGTTTATGTGTCCATGGGGTGAATCAGGGCAGGGATTGGGTGCAGATGAAAACCTTAAGCCAGCAAACAGGAAAAGGCAGGTTAACTGTCAACCAAAGCAGCAACCTGAACTGGCTCACAGCATGATAAGTGCTAGTAGCGCCAGGAGAAATGGTCTGAGGACTAAAAAGCATGACCTCCTGTGGTCTGTCAATATAATGTGTGTTTTTTAGTCCTTCAGACATCTCACATCTCTTCTCTAAACCCTCTTGAATTTATCAATGTATTTTGAACTGCTGATTTCAGAAACTGCAATTTCCAGTAAGAGAAAGTGTCAGTGCAAGGTGAAGTTCCTTTGTCCTATCCTCTGCGTTTTCCATTCATCTGCCCAAGCTTTGCATTCACAGTGACAGGGATTTAAGCACCACTGGAGTTTATGTTCAGTAAACCACTACTGAACACACGCATTCTGTCCTCAAAATGCACGGCAGTGAATATGGTGTTTTCTTATTAAACATTATACCACAGTTCAATTTCTAACAATTAAATAGCCTTAAAATACAAAGAGAAACTCATACACGAGGATCTGTTTTTCTGTACATCTCTGTTAATGGATGTGACTGTGTTGCACAACTGTTCAGTATCATTTCTTCTAAGTTATTACATCAGATAGGTAGTTTTTACACTGTGTAAATGGATGGCTGAGCATTGATGCCAAGTTGGAAGGCATAAAGTTCCAAAATTATCCAATTTATTTTAACCACTGACTTCAAGCACAAGCAGGTTATGTTTTTTTCTCCCAGTTCTTTGAAGCTTCTCCAGGGTTCTGAGAAGGGTGCATTAGTAGTTGCACAGGCTCCTAAAGACACCGGATGTAAATTGGACAGACCTGATTAAAAGAAAAGCCTGTTGCTTATCTATTTTTTGGATTAGTCCTGGAAGGGAAATTGTTCATTATGCTCAACAGACCTGCAGAACAAAATATTTAAACTTTTCCTAAACTATCAAATCTCCAACTTCCACCTAGTAATGAATCAATACAATTTTTTCGTGTTGTTTCTAATAAAATTAAATAATTTCATTTTTATAATGCTGACTAATACTTTCTTCATGTTCTTTTTCCTTAGCTGATTGAATTTATACAATCCAATTAGGGCAGCATTTGGAATTTATAGCTTTTGATTTATATAGGTTGGGATAGCCTTCTATTTCCCTATTAGAGTTTATGAGTTTTTAATAGCAGCTATCTGGATCCTGTTTTGGGGTGTACTGGATAACTCCAATTCCTGTTGATCTCAATAAAAGGTGCGGTAACTGCAGGACGTACTTGACAATATCACAAAATACAGTGTTCTTGCTTTTACATAAAGGACTTTACATTTATTTGCTGAAGCTGTAATGTGGGGTTTCGAAATGCAAATAACACAGTGTTTTAAAAGGTTTTATTTGCAGTTAGTGAGAATTTATATACTTTCACTAGTTTTCAATATAACAATTAGTCAACTCAATCCCTTATATAAATTGTGGAAGTAGAGAAAAAATATTCCCCCAAAATAGTTTTAATTTTCCTGAAGAAGGTAAATTTTGCTGACAAACCAAGTTACTGGCCTCCTATTGAGATTTCTGTTAGTTCTTAGTATTCCTAGTATTTTATTCAAGGAATCTTGCAGGAAACTGTAAAGAAAAGAAAAGAATGGAAAACTTAGAAATTTTCTCTTCAAAGGCAAACATTCAGATTTACCCTGCTTCACTAATGTAAGATTGGAAGACTTTGTAGAAGTACAGTCCTTGAAGTAGTGACTGAAGTTTCACTAGGCTTATTATCTGAGAGAAAACTTTACTTTTAGTCAGTACTTCTTTTCAAAGCCAAAATTATACAGGGTGGTGACTTTCCAGAAGCAGTACTCAGTGCTGGTGGGCATCTCAAGCACCTGAGAACACTACGCTTGACTTCTCTCAAAACCATTTCTAGCTGTGGGTTTTTTTTTCATAACATGCAAATTCATCATGCCTATACAGTATTTCCAGAAACTTGGAAAATATATTATGTAAAAATGTTATTATTTTTATAAATATGAAATATAATTCTTGTAACTATTGTCATAGTCAAACATTTTTGACCTATACAATTCACAAGGACGCAGGCTTGGCAAAAGCAGCATTCTTGTGACACCCTTCTGTCCGGTTCAGGAATCCGCAACACAGGATGGATATGGGCCTGCTGGAACAGGTCCAGAGGAGGCCCATGAAGATGATTAGTGGGCTGGAGCATCTCCCCCGAGAGCGCAGGCTAAGAGATAGGGTTGTTCAGCCCACAGAAGAGAGGGCTCGAGGGAGATATTAGAGAGGCCTTCCAGCACCTGAAAGGGCCTACAAGAAAGCTGGGGAGGGACTTTTTATCAGGGCATGTAGTGGTAGGATGATGTGGAATGGTTTTGAGTTTGAAGGGGTGGATTTTGATTGGGCATTAGGAAGTAATTCTTCGCACTGGAACAGGTTGCGGAGGGAAGTGGTGGCTGTCCCTCTCTGCAGGTGTTCAAGGCCAGGTTGGACGGGGCCTTGAGCAGCTTGGTCTAGTGAGAGGTGCCCCTGCCCATGGCAGGGTGTTAGAACTTGGTGATCTTTAAGGCCCCTACCAGCTTGAACCATTCTATGATTCTAAATGTTTTGACCTTTGCTGATGTGCATTTTGGAGTGCTACACATGAAGTACTTTACTCACTTCTTTGCTCTTGCCTGG
>VXBZ01000887.1:0-59336 GCA_013399135.1 Heliornis fulica
TAGATGTCTGCTGTACATTTCTATAACCTGTTGCTTTTATGTACAGTTTTTAGTCTATAAAAACACACCACCTGCTTTCATTGATCTGGATGTCGGGAGGTTGGGTGTTTAGGTGGGTGTGGTTTTGGGTTTGGGGTTTTTTTTGTTGTTGTTGTTTGGGGTTTTTTTTGTCCTTTAATCCTTTCAGACCAATAACAACCTTAAACAGGAAGTCCCAACTCTTAACACCCTCTCCAGGCTGTTTCCCCCAGCCAGTGTTGCCTCTGTGTTGTGTCTCCTGCTGTCCTCCAGCAGCCCTGTCAAAAAGGAGCAGAGCAAACTCAGGAACATTGCAGATTTTTTTNAATAGTCTTAGAAGGGTAAGAACTTGGATAGTGCAGAGATCCAGGTTGGCTGGTGGTAGGGCAATGTTGTTGTGTCAGTTTGACAAAGGAAGCAATGTGCTGAAATGCAAGGGTGGGGGTCTCAATATGATGGAAATTTCAGTGACATTGTAAGACTTGAGAAGGACTTGTGAGTTAATGAGGTTGCATCTTCAATTCAGTCATCGTGTGTCTGGAAGACCAGGTCTGTGTTACATAAATTTATGTAATTTATGTTTATTGCTGTTTTGTGTTCTCTTTCCTAGTGTCCCAATGTAATATCAGCTTGAAGAAGCAGAGGAGTCGAAGTATCTTTAGCACCTTATTCTGCTGCTTTCGTGACTACAATGTCGAACCACCATCAACAAATAGCACCAGTGCTCTTCCTCCTTTGGTGGAGGAGAATGGAGGACTTCAGAAGGTCAGGCTTTTATCTTATTTTGCTGTCATATATGTTTTTTGTAACCAAGGTCTAACTCTGCTTCTTAAAGTTTGTCTTAATAGGTTTTCGTCATGGGAAATGTTAGTTACAGAAAAAATACTGTTTAATGGTGACTTGCTCAGCTGTCTGTTCAGCTGAAAGTTAAAACTAACTTGTCTGTAAAAGGTATTGGCACTATATATTTTTATAAGCAAGCAACATTTAAAATCTGAGTAAGACACTGAAAAAATATGGACTCATTGTGAAAGTTGAGATGCTGAATTGCCTCTAGTTTTGGTTCCCCTCCCCAACTACCAGAAGGTTAAAATGTATCCTGGAGCATGGTGGAATCACTTTGAATGTCAATTGAAAGGGCTTCCAGTGATATCAAACCAGTTCCAAAGGAGGGAGAACAGTATCTGGATGTTTTTTCTAACCAGTTCACCTGTATTTAATGTACATTGAGTCTAGAGGTATTGTCTTTTGGCTATTTTTCCAGGTTATTAATTTTTGTTGACATAACAATTCAAATCTATTGATAAAAACATCTAATCCTTCAAAGCATTGAATGTAAGAGCAGCATGTTACTTTCATTGAGTTCTAGCAATTACGTTGCTTTGCCACGATCATAGAATCACACCACTAGTATAATTGTACATGTTGTTCTTAAACCTAACAACGCTGAGAGGATTTGTGTTATCTTTCTGAAGAATTTCAGTTCAGTGTAGCAAAAGCAGGAACACCATCTCTTCTGCACTGTGTTGTTCTTCAGTACTCTGAAAACTCCACTAGTGCTAAACTCTTAATTAAAACACCATTCCAGTTGGGTTTTTCCAGGACTTTAAGGGATGGCAAGTGTAGGTGTATATATGATGGGGAATAATAGCAGAACTGGAGACATCTCTGTGTTCTCAAACTTCTGCTCTTCACACTCATTTTCCATATTTGATGCAGCGGCTTTCTTACATACCTCATTGATTCCGCTTTTATCTGGATTTGAATTTTGCTGGTTGTATTTGAATTTTGAAAAGCTCAGGAGGACAGAGCAGAGGAGTAAGAGAGAGAAAAGGAAAATGAATTAAAATGCCTGAGATGAAGAACACATTGTGGGGAAAGGTAAAGGCAGAACTGTAAGAGTTCATGCTGAGGCTGCTCACGTAGATGTAAAGTGCATTGAAAATTCCTCTGCTGAGAGGAAGAATTTCATGTGTGTTTTTAGATGTCTTTCGCTAGCCAGGGTATGTCTTGAGTGAAATAAGGGAAATCTGAGTGGTGTGTAGTATGTATGCACACATCCACCTGAGGAACAAAAGGAAAATGGGAAAGTAGTAAAATTATCCTTTTGCTGTGTTAAGGAGTGCAAAGGATGTGGAGATGAGGCTACCAGCAAAACTACAAATGAGAGAAAGTGAGAGCTGATTAGAAAAATGGGCATTAAAAAAAAAGTTTGTGTTTTCTACTGAAAACATGAGTTAAAATGGTCTGAAGTCAGTAGTTTTCAGATTGCATTTTGTAAAATCATTAATTACTTCCTAATATATCGTGTGCTGTGAGGAAGTGATTGCCTGTATGCTCACCCAAGTTCATAGAATCACAGAATAATTAAGGTTGGAAAAGACCTCCAAGATCACCTAGCACAACCTATATTACTTATTAAACCATGTCCCTAAGTGCCTCATCCAACCTTTCCTTAAACACCCTGGGGGATGGTGAATCCACCACACACACCCTGAGCAACCCGTTCCAGTGCCCAACCACTCTTTCTGAGAAGAAATTTCTCCTAATTTCTTACTGGAACCTCCCTGCAGCAATTTTCAGCCATACCTTCTTGTCCTATCACTAGTTATCTGTGAGAAGAAGCTGACCCCCAGCTTGCCACAACCTCCTTTTGGGTAGTCGTAGAGAGCAGTGAGGTCTCCCCTGAGCCTCCTCTTCTCCAGACAGTCCCTCAGCCACTCCTCATCAGACTTGTGTTCCAGACCCTTCGCCAGACTCATTGCCCTTCTCTGAACACACTCCAGGGCTTCGGTGTCTCTCTGGGAGTGAGAGGCCCAGAACTGAACACAGTATTCGAGGTGTGGCCTCACCAGAGCTGAGTATGGTTCCCATCCTCGCTCTGCGCTACCTCAGCGCTGGTTTTGAGGTGGTGCAATACTTGAACACCGGCCCGAGACACAAAACACAGACCTCATTGCATGACTAGACTGCAACTTAATGAGTAAAAGAGGACAAGGAATATGTTATAAAGAGTTATTAGAGAGTGTTTTCTTCAGACAGAATGAAATGCACTCAGGTCCTTACGGATCTTTGTGGAAGAAACCAAGTGAGGTTCCCAGTTTTTGAGTAGTTCTAGAGTGCGACTAAGTCTGTAACATCGGTTTTACATGCAGTACTGAAGATTACTAAGCTTGGTATGTGTTTTTAATATACAATTGTTATTTTCAGTGCTAAGTAGGAAGTTCTTCTAAAGGAAGAAAAACACCCTTGAAAACTTGGATATATTTGAGTATTGTTATGCTGCCAGGCTAGTGCTTTTTGCCAAGAGAGCTGTGGTTTACAGCTCTACAGCCTGGTTGGATTTGACCGAGTTACACTGAGCATCTTGTCTAGAATCTGAAGTCTTCAGAAAGCTGGGGGCAGGTACATCCAGCAGTGGGCCTTGGTTTCTAAACTGGTGAAACTACATGTTCAGGAATGACAGAATTACGTGGTTTAGGAAAGAAAAGAAAGCCTGACAACACACTGCTTAAACTCCTCTGCTCTTTAAATGAAGTTGATCCATCTGCTAGGTTAAGAGTAGTTTGAATTCTGTTAACTGCTGTTCAATTTTTCACTTATATATCTGCTACCTCTTTGGTATGTGCTAGTAATTATTTATCACATCACATGGGATCCTTGACTGTGGCCCAGTCAGTTCAGGTCTTGTGACCCTTTCCTTCAAAAATAAAAAAAATTGCACAATTATGTTATTTTAATTACTATTAGAAACCAGTATAAGTGGCTTGGATGTACTTTCCTTCTGCCTTTACTCTTCAGTGAAGTTGTTACACAAAACTGGTGATAAAGACTTGGGAGGCAGGAAAAGGAATGGAGAAAGCTCCTGATGGTTTAATGGGAATTCAGCATTTGTTCCATGTTACTTCTGGTGTATTCCTGAAGTTCAAACTGATGTGACAAGCGAACTCCCTTCTACCTGGGAGTCTCAAATATTTCAATGCCAACCTGTTGTAAAGGAGGAGCAGCGAAGGTTATAAAGTAACTGAAAATGCAGCTCTGAAATATTGTTCAGACTAATTGTCTTGTGCAATTTAAATTTTGTTATCACTGCATTAGAAAACAAAATAGTGCTTCATGTGAAATCGCTTTTCATGTAGCATTTTACCAAATGATGTGATTTGATACTGCATGGCAAATCAAGTGTCATGTCACCTTAATAGATGCAGAAAAAAACCACCAAACTGGGTATGGTTTTGAATAAACAGGGTTTATCAGTTCTGACTTCTGTTCTGTTAAGGGGAGGGCCCCTTAAGCCCAAAAACTTCTTTAAAGTATTGTGTTCACTTTTAAACGTACTCACAGAGAAGCTGCTTGTCCAAGTGTGATTCTAACACTGATAATCAGTGGTCTGTTCTGTCTCTAAAGTTTCAATACAACATTTTTTCAATAATAACTTGTATTTACTGAAACTACTGCGTATTTGTTTTTCTTGAAATGTGACTGCTTTTGAGTGCAGCTCAAAGATGTCTTCTGAGATGTAATATTTATTACAGTGGGTATATCAGCCTGCCTGCAGCTTGGATGCCGAGCCAGATGTGTCATTGGGAGCACACAATGTTCAGCCTCATGAAATCCTTGCTAATTTTTTCCTGCCTCCTCAGCAGCAGGCAGCTCACCAAGACCTTCCAGCCAGTTTTTTAGGGGCCATAGTGCTGGGAGAGGGAATTGCTTTTCGTTCTGAATAACTTCAAATCTCAACTTCGGTTCTTCTTCAGTTAGCAACTTAAATTTGTGTATTTTCTGGGAGTAAGTTGTTGAGGTTTTTTATCTAAGTTTGTTACCTGATTTTTGAAGTGTTTGCAGATACAGATTTCATCTGCAGGCTTCAAGAGGGGCTGTAGATAAAGGTGAGAACAGCTAGATGCAAACTGGCTCTCTCTTCCCTTCGCCTCCAGTCATGGTGGGCGGGGGGAGCTCTGACAAGTCTCTCGGCACTTTGCCATTTCACTTACAACCCACTTCCACTCAAGTCATCTCTGCTGTTGTGTCACAGATAGCTTGTTTTCAACAAGATGAAGCATGAATGAGGAAAGGCTTTTTAATACATCTTGGATTAGAGGAGAAGGTCTTGATCCACACTCAACAGGGAAGAAGACAGAATTAGAAGAAGATTTATTCTGAGGTTAGCAGCTGCCCCCACTACTTTCCCTGTAACAGGAATGAAGCCTGAAAGGTCAAGTCCTTGAATTTCCACCTCACCTATCCCAACCACTGGAACAGTCAAGTCTCTGCCTCACTACTTCTTTGCTGCATGATACAGTCATCTCCAAGGCGATGCTGGAAAGCTGTTTTGATGACTTACTGTGATGCCTTCAATGCTCTTGTTTGCTTCAGGGACCTCTGTAATACATGTGAAAGTGCAGTATAAGGGATCTTCTCTGTTCAACATGAATATGGTTCACTGGAGTGAGAAAAACATTTTAAGCATGTTCTTGAGGTCTAAAGTAATATCTCTGTTGTGCAAGAGATGTAGAAAAAGCCTCATAGAATCACAGAATGTGTTAGGTTGGAAGGGACCTTTAAAAGCCATCTAGTCCAGCCCCCCTGCAGTGAGCAGGGACACTTTGAACTAGATTAGGTTGCACAGAGCTTCATCAAGCCTGACTTTGAATGTCTCCAGGGATGGGGCCTCCACCACTTCCGTGGGAAACCCGTGCCAGTGTCTCACCACCCTCAAGGTGAAGAACTTCTTCATAATGTCTAACCTAAATCTCCACTTTTCTAAATTAAAACCATTGCCCCTTGTCCTATCGCTCCATGCCCTTACAAATAGTCCTTCCCCAGCTTTCCTGTAGATCTCTTCAGGTACTGGAAGGCCAGTATAAGGTCTCTCCCGAGCCTTCTCTGGGCTAAACAACCCCAACTCTTCCAGCCTGTGTTTGTAGGAGAGGTGCTCCAGCCCTCTGCTAATCCTCATGGCCCTCCTCTGGACCCACTCCAAGAGCTACATGTCCTTGTGCTGAGGACTCCAGAGCTGGATGAAGTACTGCAGTTGGGGAACATGATCATGGACACTTTGATGCAGAGACTATTAATGGCATGGTTTGCAAACAGATATGGAAACCAGTCCCACTCCCCAGTGCAGAGGAAAAGCGAGATTAATGCAAGTGATAGTACTGTGTCTCCTGCTTAACGTTCACTGGGCATTCTGTTGAGATACCTAGAGCCTCCTCTGCACAGCTATGTCTGGTTCCTCTGCCTCTGCCTACCCATTCTGACCTCCTTTGCCTCACCAAAAGAAGTCTTCTATATTCCATGACAAAGCTCAACAGTCCAAGTCAATGAAAGAGTCAAGTTGTAACTCCATTATTGTGTCTATCACAGTCCAGTGTAAGCTTTGTGTTAAAGAAATGGCTGTGATAAATCTGGGTTTTGATCAGCTTTGTCTCATAAATACAATAGTCTTTAAAATGAAACAGCTCCTTACCTTTAAATACAGACCAGTCTCACCAAAGCAGAATCGTGTGGTCTGTCACTTGATGCTCATTGATCCCAGACACATCTATGAGCAGCATTAATGAACAAACACACTACTGAAAATGTTGTGTGTCTCAAACTAAAATTGATAACCTAAAATAAATAGCTAGGGGAAAGGTAGGATTTCTCTTTTCACTTGCATAAATTGTGCTATGAAGAAAACCCCCCAGATTTCAGTGCCTGGACAAATCAGTTCCTGGGTTATCGTAGTACAATGGGGAAATTTCAGTATTCTAGGAACAGCTTTGTCCTGTTACCAGCATCAGAGCTCATGGAAAGACTTTAACAAATGCAGTCATCTCTCATCTATTTCAAACGATAGCATTATGACCTACTTCCCTTCCTGTTCCAAGGCATCAGGAAATGAGGCAGGACACATTTTAAAAGTTTCCCATGGCAGGCTTGTTTTTAAAAAGCATTTGCCTGGTCCCACATACTTTGGTTTTACTTGCATTTATCTTTCTGCTTGTTTTCCCAGTTGTCATCGTGATCATTTTGATTTTTGCATAGGTGCTTTTAGGGTTCCTGTTAGGAAATAATTTTTTTTCCTTGGTTTTTTTTTTGTTGTTGTTGTTTAATTTTTTTGCAGAATTAAGTAAAATAAAAAAAAAAAAAAGCAGTAAAGCAAACTCTTTAGCAGCTTAGATTCTGGATTCCCAAGAAAGTCAGGTTTAAGAGTAATACCATGGGGTGCAGCTATTTCTGCAAGAGTTTGCCAGAACAGAAAGTGAGTTGCATCGCCGTGAGTGCCCCTTGAAGGTGGGAAAACCTGATGTGGTACACAGCCCTACGTGTGTCCAGGACTGAGATGATCTTCTACTGTAACTGTGGATTACTCCAGTTGTATTTTATTCTCTACCAGTGAATGCAAAAAATGCCTTACAAAACAAAACATGGGTTCACAATCTGTGCTCTGCCTGTATGACCGTATCCTTGATAACACTTTGGTCACAGGCCAGCTAATCTCACTTGCACCTACTGACACTCTCCTTTCTCAAATGGCCCATGAAATTCAGATGACATTCCACTACCAGGACGTCAGTGTGCCAAATGAAATTGTGTTTTCTTTTTGCCATTATCTTGAGGAAAATTTGGGCTCTTCCCAATTTTTGTTTGTTTTCATAGAAATTGGATACTTTTTTTTTTCCTGAACACAAAGTTCTTAATAGCTTCTGTTAGTTGCAGTTCTCTTCCTGCTTCACCAGCTTCTCTGGATTTTGGTCACATTTCTGCTGTCATAGCAATTAAAAAGAGGACTTTGAAAATAATATTACAATTGTTTGTCAATGATGTGTCAACACTATGTTTGACTCGAAGAAGTGAGCATAAGACTTTTTTTTGGCTGGAAGAAGATGGTCTAACAATGAGAACAGCTACTCTGGTAGAAAGTCAATCTGCTGGCCAGTGTTGTATTGATGTATTGAGTTGGTGACCCTGTGACCAGCCTTCCTGCGTTTGGGAGCTGTCCCTGGAAGTTTCTTTGTATGTTTGGTCCCAGGACAAGAAGAAAAAGGTCAAGATGGTCAAAGTGTGTCTTCTCCCAAGTACAATACAGTGTGAGACAGTGGGAAGAGCACTTACCCCGTTGGCTCTTTCTGAGTGAAGAAAGTGGGATTTCTTGGATTGGCTTATCACCATCATGTCCTTCTTGGACATTTTCCTGTTGCCTACATGAAAATGCTGTTTGTTCTGAGGCAGTTGTCTCAAGCAAAGTTAACTTCAAGGTGTGGGCTTCTGCCCTGCTACTGAGGTCTGGCTGAGTCTCTTGTTGCTGCAGTGAAAACAGACCAATATACCCATGAGTAGACCTTAAAGATGAAAAAGTTACAGTAAATACAGGTACTTTCTTATTGTCATCTCTTATTAATCATAGCATGGGTTTTACCAGTCCAGTCTCCTAAAAAACATAAATGCCATTATACTAACAGATCATTTCAACGACTAAAATGCAAGACCCTCTTTTTTATTTTATTTTATTTTTTTACCCTGGTTTCTTCAATACTTTGAACTTTTGGTTTAAAAATGTTTGAGTACTACTTTTACTGCTTCAGACCTTTGTTCTACCCTTTAAAAGCCATTACCCTTACAGTGATTTTTTTTTTTTTCTTTTTCCCCAGGGTGACCAGATGCAGGTCATGCCTATACCAAGTGTATGTATTTTTATCCCTTTTTCTTTTAATAATTTTCATAACTTTTGCTTTGATTCATCTTACGTTGCAGTCTAACAGGTCTGGTTTGTGTTGCATGTTAACAGAAGGATTTTATGTTCTGTCTGCAATGTTGTACACTCAGAGATGAACTGAACTGCATGGGTTTTAAAGGGACAAAAAGAAGAGTTTGGGTTTTATGTGGTTTTCATCCTGCATCTCAGTTAAGTTTTGAATCACTTTGAAAATGTGTGAAGTAGTCTGAAAGTTGACGTTGCTTATTTTGAGAGACAAAAGGTGACTCATCATCGCTATGTGGGACACAGTTAGAAAAACCTTTTCCACAAATTTTCCCCTATATTCCCGTTAAAAATTGCATAATTGGTTGAAACAAGCCACTAGAAAAATAAAGGGGACGCTGATGACCATGGCTATGTTACTGTGCTCATCTGACATTGATGCTCTTGGTATCAGCTGATGGTTTATGGGCCTTGATATTTATGTTTATCTTCCTGGGATTAAACTTGGAATGCCATTTGGCATCTGAATTATTTCTCAAAGTTAAATAAAAGGAAGGGGAAAAAAATCTTCAAAACGAAGCTTTTAATTTAATTAGGTTTAACAATTTTAGGTTAAAAAGCTGCTCTTTTTCTACTTGTTTTATATGTGGATGAAGACATAAGACTATTTAAATGTGGAAATATGGGGGGTTCTCCACCCCTTTGCTGTTTATATTACTTTATAATTGCAGAATTTTCCAGGAAATAGCAGTGCTCATGTTTGGAGCTGCTGACACAGCCCTCTTTCTTGGGATATTTGGTAGCCCCTAAAGACCTGAATATTCCCCAAAATACCATTTTCTTTTACTCTTTCTCTTCCCACGCATGTGGCCCAGCATCACAAGACCTCCAGTAAGAACTGTGCCTGTACCGCAGTGCAGCGGTGCCAGGATGGCTCTCACTGTGCACATCACTCCCCTCCTTCACTGCTTTTTCTTGGGTTAAAGGACTGTTAGAAATTCCTCTTTAATGCTACTATTCCAATATGAAATTCTTTCTGATATGGCTCAGGCATGTGTGTATGTCTACACATGTACTTGTCAGATCGTTTGCATATATGCAAGTGTGGACATAGAACACTTTGGATATATGAAAATCTGTATTTCTAAGTTGCTTTTCCTTCTGCATACCTGCCAGATTCTGTTTGGTGGCTATAGTTGCTCTGCTAGCAGTGATTTGAATCTAAAACACGATCTGGCTGTGCTCTGACCTGGAGTAAAATCGCCTGAGAGGGAGTGTAGGTATTAATGAAATAAGAAGTCAAACAGAACAAAATTGTTAAAGGACAAATGAGTTCAGCCTGGTCAGGTACAAATGTGAAATGAGATACTTTGCTAGGATGCCATCTTTGCAGTGTTAAAGCAGTAGCAGTGCTGGTAGAGTTGGGTAGTGGTAGGAAAACAAATGACTCAAGAAGTTTTCTTATTATTTCCCCCCCCCTTTTCTTTTTTAGTAACTCAACTGCAATTTTGCTGACCTATATTCCCAGCACTTTAATAAGGCAGTAAAATTAACTTCTGCAGTCGTGACGTAGATTTCTCAGTGGGCAGGTGACTTTAAACACGCTCATCCCTCTTCTCCGCTGCCATCTGATGCCTTCCTCCAGCGGGACGTGCGAGTGTTGTCAAGCAACCGCCTCCCGCAGGCGGCTGCGTGACATTTACTGTCCCGGGATCAGAGTGCTTCTCGCTGTCAAGCAGAAGCCAGAGAGCCTTAGTACGTAATAGTCTAAATAAAGCAGAAGTAAGCAGCGTGTGGGGAAGGTGGTAGAAACAAAGAGAGAGGCGAAGCCAACGTTATATTTGGTAAATGCCTAAATTTGAAGCCGTCCCTTCTGTCAGTCTTACAAGGGCTGTTTGTCCCGAGCGCTGAAGCCCAGAGGTTCACCCTGCAACAGCTCTTAAACCGTGTGTTGAAGGCCCATTAAGGCAGGAATTTTTGGTGTTCTGCTTCCTGGGGTCACAGATGAGAAATGGGCTGAGCTGTGTGTATTGTACATACCAGGAGAAAAAACTAAACAGGCACAGAGTGAGCTCTGTCCCCATTAAGTTGGACGTTTAGTCTTTACAGGGCTCACTGCAAATGTAATCGCTACAAGTGTTTAGAGAATTCCTTAGTGGCTCTGCAAAGAGCACTGCCTGCTCATTAAACCTTCAGGTTGGAACCTGCAGTCAAAATAGGAGGTTTTATGGAGCTTTATTGTCTCTTTAAAGTCTGCTGAGGTTGTCTGTTCAAAAATGTCCTTGCTTTATGTACATCTGTGCATATCAGTGAAATATCTCATCTGCTGAATTCGGGGTTTATATGTATTAATTGTACTTGATTTAAAAACTTGGATGAATTATGAATTCTCACTTGGTTGCTGATAGAACTGCTAAGCAAGAAACCTTTCAGCTTTTTCAGTTTGGCTCTTCAGAAAAGAGAAACAATGCTGCTTTGGGTATTTTTAAAGATGAACTATACCCTGTTTGTATCTCGCAGTCTGAAACTGTTTTCAGAGTAGTCAGAGATTAATCAACACCCTAATTGAATTTTTTTTTTTTTAAACTGAAAGGTTATTTCTTTTTAGGGCTGAAAACCTGTGGTGGGTTGAGGCTGTCTGGATGCCAGGTGTCCCCCAAAGCTGCTCTGTCACTGCCCTCCTCATCTGGGCAGGGGAGAGAAGATACAATGAAAAATGTGTGGGTCAGGATAAGGACAGGGAGAGCACTCACCCGTCACTGTCATGGGCAAAACAGACTCAACAATAAATTAGTTTAATTTATTACCAATTAAATCAGTGTAGAATAATGAGAAAATAAAACCCAAATCTTAAAAACACCTGCCCTCACCCCTCGCTTCGTCCCAGATTCACCTTTGCTCCCCATTTCTCTCCCTCCTCCCCGCCAGTGGCAGAGGGGGACAGGAATGGGGCTGGGTTCAGTCCATCACACATTGTGCCACTCCGTCCTCCTCAGGGGAGGACTCTTCACTCTCTGTCCCTGCTCCAGCATGGGGTTCCTCTCACAGCAGACAGTCCTCCACAAACTTTTCCTACATGAGTCCTTCCCACAGGCTGCAGTTCTTCATGAGCTGTCCTAGCGTGGGTCCCTACCATGGGGTGCAGACCTTCAGGAATGGACTGCTCCAGCTGGTCCCCTACAGTCACAAGTTCCCACAGCAAACCTGCTCTGGAGGGCTTCTCTCTCCACAGGGCCACAGGTCCTGCCAGGAGCTTTCCACAGTGGTGGGTTTCCCACATGGTCACAGCCTCCTTTATGTGTCTCTACCTGCTGTAGCATGGGGTCCTCCATGGGCTGCAGGGGTATCTGCTTTCATGCCTAAAGGACCTTCTGCCCCTCTTTCACTGACCTTGGTGTCTGCACTTCCTTTCATCTTCTTACTTCTCTTTCTGACTGCAGTTGCTCCTGGTGGGTTTTTCCCTTCTTAAATTGGGGAATGGAAGTGAGATGGGCTCTTGTTGCTGATGGGCTCAGCCTTGGCAACCAGCAGACAATCATGGAGCCATCTGGAATTGGCCCTATGGGATAAGGGGGAACCATCTAGCACCTTTTCTCAACAGTCACCCCTGTAGCCTCCCCATAACCAAGACCTTGCCACTGAATAAACACACACATTAGATAGAACAGCTCCAGCTGACATTTTGTGATAGACCTGCCATAAAAATGTAGTCATTGTAGCTCAGGATGCCCATCCTTCTCTCTGCTTCCTTTGGAAAGGAATATGGTAGAGAAATCAAAGTAGGCCTGTAGCAGCTTCAGCACTTGTTTTCATTCTTTTGAATGAAAACGTGGATGGAAAGCCATACTAGTGCATCTGCTAATCAGAGTTGGGGGGGCCCATTTCTTTTTTTCAAATTAAAATCCCAGTAGTAAGGCATGGTACCAAAAGTAATCCAAGAATCCCTGTAGAAATTGAGTCTTAGCACTGGGATATTGTTTTTTCACTTGCCCTCACCTACATTTAGACAATTTCTTGTTACAACTTTTTTCTAGTTGTTTTGTGAACTGTTTCATAACAGGAGCTAGAGTCTTTTGGCAGCTGTGGTTTAAGTGGGAATAATTTATCTTCCATTAGGATATCTGTATGCATAACTGCTGGGAGAAGCTGTTAACTGTGCAGTGTGCAACCAAAAGTGTGAATTGAAGAGAAAACGAACAGCAAATTAACGTGCTGCACTTAAAGCTAGACAACATTTCCAGTGCACAAAGGAAGGGCTTATTAATTCTGATACTTGTCTCCGTGGGGAATAAGAGCCTACAGGGAAGAAAGGTGATGATTGTTATATACAGTACATTTCTGAAAGGTTTGTGTTGACCTGCTGTTTATGCTTCAAACAAAAGTCCTGTTTTTTCCACCACCACCCCCCCTTTTATTTTTTTTTTTTTCCTTAGGGAATATGCTATTTCCACGGGACTGAAGCAGTGCAGCAGTCGTTTCACTACAAGGTCTGTTAAGCTGATCAGCCGTGAGACCTGGCTGGAATGCAGAAATCCCAAACAGTGACTAGTTTAAAAGCTTTAACTTGTGTACAATTTGTGTCTTGTTGGAATTGAAGACTGAGCTAGGGCTTACAGGACTGAGATACCACATTATTCTTCTGCTGAGCTCTCTGGAAGTCTGCAGTATTTCAGAGAGCATTGCGTAGTAAATAAGAGTTGCTGTCAGCCACAATTCGATACTCCTAATTAATGATTTTCGATCTCTTTAAAGCTACTATGTTTAAAATAAATAATTATCAAAGATTCATAGCTGTTTGCTTTAACAATGACAGAAATCTGGTAATGAGAACTGTCCTTGGATATGTCTCCATTAGTGGGGAAATTTAAATACAATACTGAGTAATGCTTGTTTCCGCCTAAAAGCTGCAGTGCTCTTGGCATGGGAAAATTGCTTTAGCTCAGAAAGCTTGTATGGAAAAATAAATAGACTTCATACTTCATATGTACAAATCCTTTAAGTTCCTGAGGTCTCAAAAATGTCATCCTTGCTCCAAAGCCCTACTCCAGATGTTTTGCAGTCTTGCAACTCATAGTGCTTTCATCCTCAGAGTAGTTGCCACATCCCTGTTAGGTTATCAGGTGATAAATGTGATTTCAGAGTTGAGAGTAGCAGAGATGCAGGTTTTGCAATGGAAATTCCCTTTTTTTTTCCTACTCTTCAAATGTTCACACTGTTGACCAGATGACTGAGAAAACAGGGTCAGATGGGATTCAAGAAGCCAAAGCTTGTAGGAAGGTTGGTGTTCCCTAGTGGGAGACCTTCTCCAGGAAAAACCTAGAGGTGTCATTGTGTTAGATAAAGTTAGGTCAGTAATTACATGTTATCTCCTACGGCAACATTGTAAAGGGAGAGAAACTCCAGCAGTAACCAAGATTTCTGTGTAGATACCACAGGTAATCATAGAATAGCCTATGTTCAAAGGGACCCATAAGGATTATAAAGTACAACTCCAGGCTCCACAGGGCCATCCAAGTCAGAGCATAGGACTGAGTGCATTGTCCAGATGCTTCTTGATCTCAGTCAAGCTGGGTGCTGTGACCACTTCCCTGGGGAGACTGTTCCAGTGCCTGACCCCCCTCTCAGTAAAGAATCTCTTCCCAAACCTCCCCTGTCTCAACTTCATACTGTTCTCTCAGGTTCTATTACTGGTCAACAAAGAGAGGAGATTGGTGCCTGTCCCTTCACTCCCCCTCATCAGGAAGCCATAGACTGTGATGAGGTTTCCCCTCAGCCTCCTCTTCTCCAGGCTGAACAAATCCAGGGACTTCAGCCTCTCCTCATAAGACTGCCCCTCCATACCCTTTACCATCCTCGCTGCCCTCCTCTGGACACTCTCCAATAATTTTATGTCCCTCTTGTACCATGGTACCCAAAACTGCACCCAGTCCTCAAGGTGAGGCTGCACCAGTGCAGTGTAGAACAGGACAATCACCTTCCTGGACCAGCTGGTAGTGCCATAAGGTGATTCCTCTGCTTTTGAGAAGGCTGAGCTGCAGGCAGAGCAGGAGGATGACAACAGCCTGTTTCACCATGCAGTCAAGGAATTCAGGTTCTCAAGAGTTGAAGATTTTCACTTTTTGTAGTCCTTGGTCTATGTCCATCCACTTTTTGACACTATGTATACTGATTTCCTGATAAAAACCAAAGATATCTCTGGTACAACAGTGCTTGTATTTTAAAGAGGAATATTGTTATGTGAAGGAAGATCTGTTGCCATAGATTTTCCATATATAGAGATATTTTCAGATTGAAAAAGAATTCACGTAGTAGAAGAAATTGCTGGCTTTGAACTGCTTGTTCAGATTAACTTAGTCAAAAATTTGAAAAAAAAAGGTTTTACCAGTCTTAAGAACTGAACTATTCAGTTAAAAAAAAAAAAAAAAGGTGCACTCAAGGTTCCTGCCTTTTTCTCTTCCTCCAAGACAAACCCCCCAGTATCAGAACATGGCTTCTGGAGATTATTGTCTTTAATGCATTTAATTTTTCATTCAATAAGACTTTAGTCTATTTAGGTTGCAAGTCTGGAATCTTACTATAAAAGTTGAGGTGATTTGCCTAAATACCTCCTGCATTTTGAAATAGGAGTGAGAAACTCAATTTCTTTAGATCTGGTCCCAGTTGCAAACAAGCAGAGGTAAAGCTTGAGCAGTTGTGGAAGTACTGTATGCGTGGGGCTGTCTAGAACCCAGAAAGGGTGTCCTAAAAATTTTGGTCTGGTGATGTTACTGTGGTGGACATGTACTCTACAGGCATCAAGCAGCAGATTTAAGTCTAGAATCTCACATGTTAGTTATTTCATTCAAGCAAGAACTCCCTAGGCACCGTTGGCCAGTATCTATTGACTTAAGATGACTTTTGAAATCAATCAGCAGTTAATGAAGAGGCTGCACTTGGTGCCGCAGGGTCTTGTGAGGGTGTCTGACTCTTCTGTTCTAACCCACTGCTGGCAAAGGGATGCCCTCAGGTCCCTGCAAGCACCTCTGCAGAAGGGTGTAGAAAAGCACAACATGACAGATGCATCCTTACAGAGCAACGTTGTCTGAGCAGATCAAAAGGTAGCAAAAGAATGAAGTTAGAGTTCTGTAACCACTTCTTAATTACTTAATTTCCTCTCAGTCTTGAGCTTCTCCCTATCAAAACTTTTCTATAAAGCTATCCCATCTCCTTCATCAAAAAAAGCTTCTTGAACTGATCAGTAGCAGTTTCAGCTCCAAATGGAAGCATTTTCCCTGGATTCTGGTATTTCAGGAAGAATCCAGCACCAGAATCTAAAATAACATTAACTGTATTGCAGATTGGGATGTTGAAGTGGAGAATAAGCGATTGGAGTGCCTGCATTGCTCTCACAAAAATGGCAATTCATGTAATTGGTGCTGTTTCTTAGTAAGGGCAGTGTACTCTAGGAGAGCCTAGTTGAAGAGAGCTTTCTTTGCTGTAATTTTAATACCTTGATTAGGTACATTATAGACATTGAAGCTCTTGGTTGGCACCCTCACAAGTGGTAAAACTGAGAGTGGAGACATGCTCTGGGAAATAAAATCCGTCTTCCTTCAGGATGGATGTCCCCTCTGTAGCACCTTTTGTGGCAAACAGAAATTGTGTAAATGTCCATCAGTGGGATATGGTGGAAATTCAGTGTTGACTGAATAGGGTAATAGCAGCAGCCTAAACTGAGGCCTTAGGAATGAGGCTTACTGGAAAAGATACCGTATCAAATGTCCCATTTCTTACTGGTTTTGTTTAGCCTAGGGGGGGTGTTTTACCATTGTCATTTCCACTGCTTTGGAGATCATTCAAAACAAGTCTCTCATTTAAAAAAATAAAATAAAAATCTGTATAGGTATTGCATGGGCCATTAATTTCCATACATTGTACTTTCAATGAGCCCAAATAAACCACTTAACTTGGAGTGTCATGTATTTCAGTTCCCAGTACCTAATAGAATAGTGATATTGTCAGAACAGTGCCCTTTCAATGCAGGTTTTAATCTTTTCTCTTTTTTTTGTTGTTGTTTTACTCTTTTTGTTTTTAGCCACCAGCTAAATACCTCCTGCCAGAACTGACAGCATCAGACTATGGGAAGAAGTGCGTGGTCATTGATTTAGATGAAACTTTAGTGCACAGTTCATTTAAGGTGAGTAAATTCAGAAGCGGTTTCTCGCAACTTGAATCTGTCAGTGAATGTTGTAGGAACTGTTAAGCCTCTTAACACATGAACTAGTCTTTCAGGCTCTCCCAGGGTGCCTGGTAGGCCTCATTATTCCCATGATTATTCATCTGAATTTAGCTGTAAGGGGAGTAACACAGACGTAGCTCTTTTTTTTTTTTGGTTCTGAGAAAGCCAGGCTGTCTGCAGCCTTGAGGTTCTATGGCTTTAAATGGTGACTGTTCCAACAAGGACCTCTGTTTTAACAGGTACAAAGCTTCGTGCTCTGAAAATACAGTCTCATTTTTGATGTTCAAGTGATGTCATAGTTAGTCTAGGAGAATGGAAATTCAGCATAGCCTTATGCTCTGTAGATGTACCCTAAACGGTACCCTTTGGTCCCCGGTGATTGCTGGGTTCTGTTGCTGGAGAAGATGGCTTTCCCTGCAAGGCTGCTGTCCCCATCACAGTGAGTATTTTTAAGTGTTTAGTTCTCACAACAGGAAAGCAAATAGCATTTAGCTGCTGATGATGAGTCAGTCATCTTGTAGAAGCAACACTTATAACCCTTAAGTATTCAGCATGGGGTGGTAGCAATGGCATTTCTCTATTGTTTAAGTAGGGCTAAAAGAACAGGAGAACTCAGAGATACAACTAACCTGAATTGGCTCAGAGTACTGTAGTATTTCCAGTAGACAAGTGTCAGACATGATAAAGCATAAGCTAATTTTATACTTCAATACTGGAGAATTTTTAATAATCAATTGTATGTTTCCTTACTAGTAGCAAGCTAGAGTTACCATCAAATTCATAGTCATCTGCTTTTGGTTGCACTCCTGCTTTTTCACAGCATTAACTCAACATTTTAGTCCCACAGCATTTAATTGCCAGAATTTAAATATGCAAACCATAATTCACATTGTGGTTAGAATCTGGCAGCAGCCTGTCTTTGGTGACTTCAAGAAGACTTTATATGGACATACTCAAACAAGTATTGCTACACCTCAGACTGAAACTAAGAATCATCTTTGTCTTTATTGTGCCTAATGGTGTGTAACAATTTGTGGTGGTGTACAGGAACCTCTTAACCTCAGTGCCAGATCCTTATCTGCCATGATTTGCACTTGAAAATTTTTCAGGGGGACTAGAAAGACAGCTGGATTGTGGAGGGACCATGGCTTCCTAATTAAACAAGAGGCAAAAATAGGGAGGGAAGGTTGAATGTAAAAGTGTAAATCTGCATATAAATAATAAATCAGAGAATCATAGAATGTGTTAGGTTGGAAGGGACCTTTAAAGGTCATCTAGTCCAACCCCCCCTGTAGTGAACAGGGACATCTTCACTAGATCAGGTTGCTCAGAGCCCCATCAAGCCGAACCTTGAATATCTCCAGAGATGGGGCCTCTACCACCTCTCTGGGTAACCTGTGCCAGTGATCTACCAACCTCATATTAAAGATTTTTTTTTCCCAATATCTATTTTTTCCCTTTTATATTTTAAAACCATCACCCCTCATACTATTGTTCCAAGCCATCCTGAACAGTTCTTCCCCAGCTTTCCTATGGTCACCTTGAAGTATTTGGCTTAGTGTTATCTGAAGTATAAAACTAAGAATTAGTTTTCTGAATGCTGTGGGTAACTTTATGCTGTGAATTGTCTGAGTTTTGAAACAAAATAAGATTCCATTTTAAATTATGAAATTATTTTTTTAACAATTTTCAAGGAAATCTCTTTAATGATCAGCATAGCATACATCTTTTCTTGTAGGATTGAGGTTTGCTTTATTGCAGAGTCCTTTCTTAGTGGGCTCATTTTAATTATCCCATTTATTCAGATGATATTTAATGGGTATTTAAATGACATTAAATAGACATTTAAGAATAATCAGAAGTTTATTCTGCTTAGTCTTGAACACGGAATGATGTGTTGTGAAAAAGAATTGGGAAAAAAACCTGTCCCTTTTTTTTCTGCAAAATAAATAGTGCGAGGCAGACGTCGGAGTTTCTGCAGTGTGACAGTCTTAGGGCTGTGATGGTGTTCTGTCAATGTCTAGCCCTGCAATGGGAGTACATGAAAGCAAACAGTGTTGGAGGAAACAGCTTTAATTGTTGGATAAAACTGAGTCCAGTGGTGCTGTTTGGGGTTTGTTTCATAAAGGGCCTAGTGGTCATAAAAAATAACAATGGGTTTCCAGAAGAGATGGAGGTCTATTAACACCTATACACACACTGCTCTGAATAATCAAGTCACTTTTGCCATTTCTTTCAATTGGTTGTGTTGGGGGTGGGATGTCCCACTAAAACATGTCTTCTCCACCATGCAGGTCTCCACTTTAAAGCTGTAAAAGCATACCTAAATTTTTGATTTCTTGGTACAAAAGGCTTCATTTAAAACACACGGTGTTTTAGAATTCATAATTCTGTTATGAAATAGGCTTCGTATTTCAAATGCAGATAATATTTTTTTTAAACAACCAGAGAGGCAGAGTATTTAAAGTGCTCTTTTATGAAAGCAGCAACATCTGAAGGAGGGTAATTCTTGTCTTTTTATGTCCCTGCATATTTGTGAAGCTTTAAGGAGGTACTAGTCTTTCATGTTAAGTGCATATTAAAGGAATAAACTTTGGGGTGCTTTGGCAAGAGTAAAAAAGGAATAGGTAGACATTATAGTTATCATTCCCATCATAAAACAATAATATAAGCAAAAATCATAAATTATTAAATCGAGGAGATCTAAATGTGGTTTTGTATAAAATGAATTAAACCACATGCAAGTCTGGAATGCAGTCATATTCAAAACTATCTGTGAAATTCTCATTTAAAACTGAAGCTTTTCATGAAATAGAAACAGTTTTAACTGAAGCAGAGATCTTCAGTGGAAATACGTTGTCTTCTTTCACACGGTTCCCACCCGAGGGATGTACGTGCTTCACGTGTACAACCCCAGAAACCTTCCTCAAGAAACTGTGGCAGCCATTTCCCCTGTCTACACATCATGACAAAGCACAGAACCCCTGTCCCTGCTCTCTTCCTTACCACTTGTGCCAATGAGAAAGCTATGTAGTGCTTCAAGTGCAAGTGGGGGAAGCAAGTGTGTAGTTACAGGTGGTTTGGTTAGTGTTGCACAGTCTAAGGATGAGTTCTGTTCGTTAGCAAAAATTAGAGGTCATAATAGCATGTCATTTTCTCTGACATTTGGGTGGTGTTCATAGAATCATAGAATGATTAGGGTTAGAAGCGACTCCCAGAGGTCATCTAGTCCAACCCCCCCCTGCAAGAAGCAGGGACACCCCCAACTGGATCAGGTTGCTCAGGGCCTCATCCAACCTGGCCTTGAACGTCTCCAGGGATGGGGCATCCAACACCTCCCTGGGCAACCTGTTCCAGTGCTCTACAACTCTTGCAGGAAAGAACTTTTTTCTAATATCCAATCTAAATCTCCCTCCCTCTATTTTAAAACCATCACCCCTTGTCCTGTCACAACAGGCCCTACTGAACAGCCTCTCCCCATCTTTCTTGTAGGCCCCCTTGAGGTACTGGCAGACCGCTCTAAGGTCTCCCCGGAGCCTCCTCTTCTCCAGGCTGAACAGCCCCAACTCTCTCAGCCTGTCCTCATAGGAAAGGTGCTCCAGCCCCTTTATCATCTTTGTGGCCTCCTCTGGACCCTCTCCAACTGGTCCATGTCTTTCTTATGTTGGGGGTTCCAGAACTGGACACAGTGTTCCTCCTCTTAAAGTTTAGTGATAGCTATATTTTTATCGGGGGGCTTTAAAACCTTTGCAGCTTGCAGTGACCTATTCTTTTGCTGCTGCTACAGGATATTTACCTTGCTTAAGGGCGTCATGCATATAGAAATTCTTCTTACAGAAGTGTGTGAGAGCCTTGTCAAAGCATACACAGAGCTGGCACCCGCTAGAAAACTTTGGTGGCTGAGTCTACTGACAGTTCATTTGGGTTTGTTTTAAGGTGAAGCTGCAGAACAGTTTTGGGTACCAGTTTTGCAGCTAGTAGACATGCTGCAGAGTATCTTCTCTGAGGGTCTTCATGCAGTTAGCAGATGGGAGCCTCACCTCTGGCTTTTTCAGGAATGAAAAGGGGATACGTCTTGGAAATTGTTTGAAGTCAAATTAAAAAAAAATAAGTTCTAGATTGTATCTGCAGGTGTTTGAGGAATTCTTTAGATCATACTAGCACTGTGGCCATCAGCAGGATGGAGATTTCCCGCTTTAGGCTGCTCAGGAGGTTCGGTTGCCAGTACTGGTTGGTCAGGACACGTGGATTCAGCGTAGCTTCTCATCTGCCCTCTGACAAAATGCTTACTGACGTTGGGTCGAACCATCTTCCTTATTACTTTGCTGCTGGGAGAGGGTGTTGCCCTCCATATATATTCTTCAGGTCATCTTGCTCCCCTCACAGGAAGGTCATTTGACACTGGGATTAGAATCTTGTTTTTCCAGGGAATGGGATTGAAGCAGTGCTATCAGGTTAATACTGCAGGACTCTTTTTTGGGGGTTGGTTTTTGATTTTTTTTCCTACAGTTTTTCAGAGAGCTCCTGGTTAGGCTCACCAGTTCGTAATTGCTTCTCAGTCCCTTTCCCTCTGCTGTTTCTCTGCTTTCTCAGCACACCTTTATCCTCACCCCTTATCCCAAAAGAAATCTGAAGACTCTTTCCAGTCTTGCACTCTTCAGGGGGGCATTTCCTTGGTGGTACTGGAGATCAGTCTGTTTGCTGATCCAGAAACCCGTATGGGAAAGTCTGTGCAAGTCAGGTTGGGCTGAGTGAAGATGTTTTCCAGCCTTAGTAATGCCATACCAGTTACCATCCAGACTACTCCAGCCTTCATTTTAGGCTGGTAGCCATGAAGATTGCTGTCTGTTGATCAGTCCTGCTGAATCTATATTTGGCAGCTCTGTGTCTCAGCTGTTTCCAAGCTGGAGATCACTGTGTGAGTTACAAACTTCAGCTGGGCATGTTCACATGATTTTTTTTTATCACAGGCATGATGCATGAGCCGTACCAAAGGATTCTGCCAAGCCTGATGTGCACTTGTACTAGTAAATATTCTTAGTTATCACTACAGCCTGCCAGGCCAAGAGCAGACTCTCTGCTCTTCAACTGTTGACAAGGTCATTTTCCTCCTTTCCAAAGTCATTTTCCTTGACCAACAGTTGCTCACAGGAAGTCTTAAGACATAGGTCATATCCAGCAGGCTAGAAAAAGGGGTTTGAGGACATGGGACAGAGTGTGCCTGAGCTTCTCTTTTGAATTTAAATATGATTAATTTGATTGGTGTCACACGTTCTCGAGTATCACGTATTGACAATCATTTAAATTAAATCTTCCTGATTCAAACCTTTAGGTATTACTTGCACCACTGTCTTTATTTTTAAGTAATTGCTAATTGATGACCCAGAGCAGAATATGTGAGTCTGGTAGCAGGGGTTATTCAATCAGTAAAGTGTATTACATTGTATGAAGCTTAAAAGAAGAGGGAAGAGGGAAATGCAGTGTCTGGTGAATATGCAGTGTCTGCATAAGGCTTCTGGCTTGTCGGTAAAGGCCATACACACAGAGTGGATTTGTATGATCAATAATGCTTATTAACTTGTTCCTGAGAAAGAAGTGCTCTTTTCTTTCACACCTCTGAAATTTTCCCTTGGACAATCTTATTTTTTAATGTTGATTTATTCCCTTGTCGTTCTTTCTAGCCAATTAGCAATGCTGATTTCATCGTTCCTGTCGAAATTGATGGAACCATACATCAGGTAAGCACTGGTGTTCCTCTCATGTTACTCTAGTAGTGGAACTGTCCTCAGTGTCCCAGAGCTTTTACCTTCTTCCATTTCCTGCTCTACATTAAATAATGTCTCATTTTGCAAAGCATAAATGTATCTCCCAGACAGGCATCCCTGTTTGATCAGGTATGTAGTTTCTAACTGCTGGGTCTCAATTTTTAGCTTTTTTCAGGACTTGTCAACTCTTTGTCAATTTAAAACCCTTTTCAAACAGCATCTAAGGATGGGTTTTCAAACATTGCTAAGCCCAGAAAAAACTACTTGAATCTCTCATTCCCTTCACAGACAAACAGGACATAAGTTGGTGTTAATATCTGTTGTTAGTTCATGTGTTATTATTCATATGTTGTTAGTTCATATTCGACTTCAAAGTCAAAGCTTTATAACAGTATTGAGGAAGAACAGGCATTTTTCAGGTTTTGTGGCTTTCTGTGTTTAAATTCTGACCTCTTTTCTTTCTGTAAGTTATTTAAGTTCCACTGATCACATGTTTTCTGCTTTTCAGCACCTTAAAAAGTTGTGGACAAAATTGTAAGGAGACTAATTTTTATGTCTTATTCTCTTAAGAACTCCACTTAAGACTCTGTGAAATGGTTTTCAGTAAATGCAAAACACCCACAATTTGAAAATCAGACCCCTTCATGTATCTTGGTATCTTTAATCAGTAGTCATTTCTGAAAACATTAAATCAAATATATTAGTGCCATAAATGTTACTCTTCAGACAGACATAAAACTTCTTGACAGAGATGGGGTTTACTGGCTGATGGGAAGTTGAGCCTTTCTGATACATGAATCTTGCATATTGTTTGAAACATCTTATTTTTCTGGTTGTTGTAGGTTAAAGATAATGCAGATACTGAGTTGCAGATCTTCTCTGGATGTAGTTTAATGGAGATTTTAAATACATTAGCTTTTGCAAAGTTGTATATTATGTAAATTATTTTTACTTGGACAAATACATTCATAATTTCATCTTGGAATTATTAATAGATTGCAAAGTTAGCTCATAGTTACCTTTGTTTTCTGTGATGAAAACCATCCATGTAGTCATCACTATTAAAATAATTACTAGATATCAGGCAGTGGACTGAAAGGTGTTTAGAACTGTTTAGTGTTTGACAGTTTGAAAACTGTGCCTCTTCTATATAGAAAAATTCAATATTCTGGGTACTTAAACCTGTGATGTTCACCAGAGTTAAATGTTTAAAACACATAAGTGATGTTTTGGGAGGTTTTTATTGTGATACTGTCTGTCCTCATTTAATGTGGGCTTTAGTTGTGTTTGGTGCTGTAACACAGACATTTTGTCTCCTAAAGCCTTCTAGAATGCTTTTGAAAAGGAATAAAATAGGCTGCCTGACGATTCTGAACAGTTTAGGATTGTGATCACTTAGCTTGTCAAGATTATATGTTTACATTTGGAAACGAAACCAAATAAAAAGGCTATTTGGGCTTTTCAGTCAAGCACTTAAAAAGCCTGTTACTTTTCTGTTCCCTGCTGCAAACTTTCAGACTCTTCACCAAACACAGTGCAGTTAGGCATTCCAGATGACTGCATATGGGGAAAAGAAAAAAAGAAAGAAAGAAAAAAACCCAAAAATTCAGTCCACAGCTGGTTAAAGGGAGTGGGGTTTGTCCATACCCTAAATGTGAGTGGGGAAAAGGATGCTCTTGACAGAAGAGATCAAATCAGATTAGTTTCTGACTGCACTTTGCTGGAGAATTCCTGCATAATTTTCAAGGAAATTGTTTAATCTCTTTGTATTTGAAGTTCTTAATCTCTAAACCAGGTAAAATTCTCAGTCACATCTGAGTAGTAGATATGTATTTAATTGTAAGGAATTTGCAGTTCTTGAAGTAAGGACAATATATAAAGGATGCAGGACAGGCAAAGTCTTGGGAGTCCTGCAAGAAAAGTAGTGTGCAATCATCCAGCAGTCTTGGGGTTTTTAACTGTGATAATCTAAAGGGCAAAAAGGCTGATTCTGGCTCAGTGTGAGGTGCATTAACACATACTACAGAGTTTTTGACAACCATTTCAAACCTGTAATTTTTTATTCAGTCAGAGCATAAATTGAACCAATAGCAACAATCTTTGTTATCTGTCAGAATCTGTCATCTGTGTAATGCTTGTCCAATTTCTTAAGCAGTTTATATACTTAAAGATTAGCCACTGGCATTTGGGAAATACTTCCACTAGTTTAAAATATCAGAGGATATATGGACCATGCAACCATACTGCCTGTAGTGGGTATCTCTACCTGCTTTACCATAACCTGCTGTCTTATCAAGCAGGAGATTGACAGAATATTGTTGTACTTGAACTCTGCCTTAGTCAGAACCCCACAGAAAACAAATGGAGGACATCATTTCAGAAGTGCTCGTTCAGAAAGAAATTTGAAATGAAATGAGGTTCTTCAGATCTCATAAACTGAAAATACAAGCTGTGACAAATTCAATTGCTGTACACTTGAAAGAGTTCTGAGACCGACTTACCCAACACATTTCATCCATGGTAAATGTTGTAAAATGTGTTGTGCAACAGAGGTAATCAAAAAGGCTGTCTTTAGTTTGGGGAGTTTATTTTCCTCTATGTGTCATTTATAATCCAAAGGTCAGAGGGAACCTTCTTCTATAGGGAGGACAATTCAAATCATCATCTTAAAGGATGCTTGGGTAGACCAGCTTCCCTAGATTAAAGAATGGCTTTTTCGAACACTCCTTGTCCATCTCTCACCTTTCTTTCTCTAGCTTATTTTACCTTGTCTTTAGAAAGGATTTCTCATTCTATTCTACAAGGAAATAACTCCTGTGTGAAGGTTCTTCTCTTTCCTTCTGTTATGGGTCATCAGATGCCTCCAGAGACTGTGCCTGTCTGCAGGGCAGCTAAAGTTACAGGAGCCCAATCCCACAGGTTGTGTTGGAAATGATGGCACAGACACAAAGAAGCAGTTCTAATGCAAGCTGACACTCTTCTGGCTGGCTCTCTCATTTCTCTCTGGTTCTCTGAATAAAAAGAAATCAGAACTGGTCCCCTGCTCTAATGAATTGTAAGTGAGAAACTGGGGGAAGTCCATTGAAGAAATGTGTTGCAACTGAGAATGCACTAAATTTAGAGGAAGTTTATTGGGGGTTAAAGTAGTGGCTGCAGAAAAGATGTTCAGTCTGTTTGGTACCCTTGACATAACTTCTGCAAGAACACATCCTCTCTCTTGTAATGTGGTTCCCATTTAACAGCTGCAGAGCAATCACAACCCACAGATTAGAATCCATGTGTTAAATATAGCTTTAATCCAGTGACAGAAGATTTCTAGGGTATGGTGGTCCTCAGTCTTCCATCCAGATGGACTTGCAGTGCCTGTGTGCCTTGCTCTTGGTGTCAGAGTAAAGAGGGCAGCCAGGAAGAGTTTCATCTGGTGTTACTTGAAGAAGAATTTCATTCTTGAATGTACCTTGTTTATTGAGTGAGTAAAACTAGGTTTTAAGTGTGGTTTGGTTTTTATTAATTCCTTTAACAGTTGCTTAATTATAGTTGTTGAAAGCTAAAGAAAGTTTGGCATTTATACTTCGAGTGAAATGCACAAAGTCTTTTTTGTCGGTGAGGGAAAATGCTGCTTAAATAATAAACTTCCCTTCTAAGAAGGACAAAATGAATCAATTTTTCCTTGCAGAAGGCTGTGGCCTGGTTCAAGTAATCCAGGATAGGCTGTATCCATTCTAGCAGGCCTATTCTTGGTTACTTGCTCTGGGAGGCAACCACAACTGCGTGAACCAGAAAGACGATGCTCAAGGACACCGTGTTATTTACTGCTCGCTGTTAAGAAGATGCCCCCAGCCCACAAAACAAGAGATAATGGGAACTTGAGTTATCATGGGCAGATTTGTCCTTACTTGAAGATTTCATTTTTGCAAAGCTGGTTTTGAAAAGCAATTCTTTGTGTCATGTTTAACTGATTAAAACTGAGCTGGGTTTCTCTTTGGGGTTTATGAAAACTGAGTCCTTAAGTTAAGACTGCTTTGAGGTATGGAAAATGTATGTGGAAATACCAAATGTTTGAAAACAATTAGATAATTATTTGTGTTCTGCCATTAGCAGCTGTTATGACAGAATCCTGTGAACACATGCCCAGTGCTGTAACATTTTTAAGAGCAGGTTTCATTTTAAATAGTAATAAAAAGAGACTGTATTCCTCTAAATTCAAACTGTGATAAGCAAGTTATTAGTGAGCATACAGTACAAAAAAACAGGAGGGGTTTTTTCATGCCCTGGAGACAGTGTATAAACCTCAGGAAAATGCCAGGAGCCAGTTCATCTAGAGACATAAACTGAAGACAACAGGCAATGGAAGAAAAAGCCAAGCCACGAATAACCATGTGGCATTGAGATGCGAGTCCAGCTGCTAACAAAGTAAAGGGGGAAAAAAATTCCAAAGGAGGAGGAAGAGGAGAAAAGAGCTGTACTGTCAGCTGAAGAAAGCTTCTGTGTGAAGTAAACCAAAGAGATTTTGTAGCCTAGGATACCAGTACACTTGCAGTTGCTTCCAGGATCTAAGTAGGACTTCTCAAAAAATACGTCAAGGGGAATAACCCTTAAAAAAAAAAGAAAAAAAATGGTTTGGGTGGGGGTTTTTGTTGGTTTTGGGTTTTTTTAAATGAAGACAAAGGACTTGGGGCTGTTTTTTAGAGCCAGAGAGAATTAAGGGAATAATTTGGTGAGACCCAGTGCTAAGAGATGAGATTTATTATTACTCATTTTATGAGGGGTGAATCTGTTAGCTGGAGCCTGATAGGCAAGATTTAAGGCCAAACAGCAAGAAAAGCTCAAGTAGAGGAGATTGAGGGTACTCTGGAGGTTCAAACTGCAGAAAGCAGGTAATGCAACTTAAAAATTCTGTGTCCTTACAGGCAGTAGTGACTATCTGCAGTATTAGGAGAGCTAAGGACTGCCAGGAGAGTGCATACTGCAGGCATTTGCTTTCATGAGTCCTGCCCACAAGCCTGTGGTTGAGGAGCTCTTGATCTGTAGCTGCTGAGTTGATGCACTCTGTGCTCCCTTTACGGAGGAGGTGGGTCATGTTGCAAGCAGCAAAGTTCATATCCTTGGCTCAGAGTTTGTAATTACATTCCAAGTGGCAGCACTTCAACACAGGCACAGAGATGGAGAGAGAAAGGGAGGCTTGGTTTTGCTGTGACTTAGAACACAAGGCTTTTAAAGGGAAATTTGTGCTAAATTTCAGCACTTACTATCCAAGAATGACTTGTAAGATGGAAGTTGTTCCTTTCCACCCTCAAAGATAAGTGTAGGAATATAATTTAAAGGTAAAAAATTAGGAGTTTCATTAATAACTGTGGAGTTAAGGAATAACTCACATCCTGCCACCCTTCCTCTTCTAATGGGCACACTGAACAGTCTCTGGGTACCTAAACACAGAGGGACTGCAGCTGTCTTTCTACCTGTGTCTTTAAACTTTGAAAGGAAATAATGCAGAACAACTTTGTGTAGTAAGATTTACATGAGAAATTAGTTGCATTGTTACAAGAGAGGAAATAATTTGGTTTGTGCCTAGTGAGCTACAAGAAACTTTGCTGTAGTTATCTGGAAAGAGAGCAGNATTAAGTGAGAAATTAATTGCTCACTTAATTGCTCTCTTGTTACAAGAGAGGAAATAACTTGGTTTGTGCCTAGTGAACTACAAGAAACTTTGTTGTAGTTATCTGGAAAGAGAGCAGCATAGAAGTACATCTGTTGGCTGTAATTCATTAAATGTCACATTTATTTAATCAATTGGTGAAGTGCTACCGTGGTTGTTTAAAAATAAACAATAATTTATAACCCAGATTTATTTGTCCCTATCAAAATGTGAATGCATTGTTTGAATTTGAAGGGCCAGAAATCATTTAGTTAAACTCAATAGAAACATCTTAAAGCAGATCATGTCTTTATGCTAAAGTAATGGAAAAGTAAGAAACATTTTTGCTTTGGTCATCAAGGTACAGCTCCAACCTATATGTTTTTTAATGAAACTTTGCTTCAGATTTAGGTTTTCTATTTCAAGTCCCTATTATGGAACTTTTTTATTATTATTTTGCTAAAGGCTTTAATTGTTACATTTCAGTTCAAGCTGGCCTTTCCATGTTTTTCTCCCTCAGACTTTTTCTGGTTGCCTTACGTATTTTACATCTTTATTAATACAAATCTAGTAAAATCCATACAGTTAATGTAGTTCTACATATCACAGAAATCCTTGAAATCACTTTGGTCTTGCCGGTTCATCCTGAATTCAGTTACGTGCCTGACTTCTCCACTTGAAATTTCCAGTATTACAGATGGTTTGCCAAACAAAGAAGATAAAATGCTGCCAGTGTTTTCTCTCAAACTTTTAATCTAGGTCCAAACAAGATAGAAAAATATTTTTCAATCAGACTCCCTTCTTCAACTCCCCAGTACGTTGTGGACTACTTGTAAGCTTCCAGAGCAATAGTTATCTTATCTTGGTGTTTTCCATGAAGGCAAATCATCTTCCCTAGGGCTCAGAAAGGAGAAGTGAGGAGTCTCTGATATCTCTGATGCAGGTTGTTGACAGTAGGCAGCCCAGCTTACCAGACTGATTGTCCACACACAAAGATAGCGTTGCTGCAACTGAGCTGCTCAGGAGGAGAGAGGTCCTGCATCTTTACCAGCTTTATGACAAGGTCACAGTAGATTGCCCCTGAGTTTTGAAAGCAGCATTGCTAGATATTCTGTGTGGTGCTATGAGGGATTTTTGGTGAAACTTCTCAAAGGAAAGAATTAACCACAGGAAGAAAAACACTCCCTATTGTGCGGTTCCTGTCATCAGAGAGGCTTCATCTGGTTTATTCCTTCGGTAAAGGACTGAAGACACCAGTACCAAAGCTGTTTTGATTGAGAGCTCTGAATCCTCACTTCTTGAGAAGCCCTACCACCTCTTTGCCTTTAATGAGTTTCTTCAAGAAGCATCACTCCAGATGATGCACAGTATTTCCAGTTGCATAATCAGCATGGGTCTTGGCAGCCCATGCATTCCAATTTCTCATTATTGGATGCCTACTTGTACCTTGTATACTGACTTCTTTTTTTCTTTCAGCATTTCGTCTGAACTGCTTCCATTCTGACCTTTCTTTCTCCAAGTGTTAGGATTACAGGAGTATTTTGGGTGTGGGGTTCTATTTTTCCTTTTGCCTTAAACACTGTTTGACCTACATAGTCATTATCATTTCAGGTTTATGTATTGAAACGACCACATGTGGATGAGTTTCTTCAGAGGATGGGAGAGCTCTTTGAATGTGTACTCTTCACCGCCAGTCTAGCCAAGGTTTGTTCCTCTCTCCATCTCAGTAGCCCTTATGGTGCTGGTCAGTGGTTGGGTTGTCTGTGGATAATCATTTCTACAGTTGGTACTATCTTAATTTTTCCCCTTCTTTTCTGCTTCTTTGTCTGACAGTGTGTACTTTGTCTGCTAGTGTGTGGGTAAGTGTTTCCATGGTAACACCATCACATATGGGCTTGTCTCATAATGTAGCCTCCATGCATTGCTCATAATGCCAATATGAAAGGCTTACAGGTTACCATGGTTATAGTGAGAAATTAGAACAAATAATGTGTGAGTAAAGCACTATATTAAAGCTGGGCATGAAATAAAATACACTGTATTTAACGCTACCTACGTGACTGACCAGTGATTCAGAAATTTACTGCATATGAAAATTGGGAATGTGTTTTTGTTCTGCCAAGGTGCAGTTGCAATCTGGAGTTAGAAAATCAGACACTGTGTAAAGCTTGAAACGTCAACAGGAGTATTTTGTGCCCTCTGGTTTCCAGTAGCAGTAGTACCTCGTAGGTAGTTTTGTGGTAGACATTTACAGTAGTAGACATCTTAAACTCTTCTTTCAGTGCATTGTATTTGTGGTGTTGTCTTTGTAAAAATTATGTTATTTGTAATTAATGCTCCAGCATAGTAAGCTTTTACTCTGACCTAGTGTGGAGATGGTAGAAGGGGGAACAGGACCCTGTTTGTTCTATACAGCAACCTTGCCAGAGGATTTTTCCCTGCATGATATTTGTAACATTCTGTTTAGTCACATTTTGGAAATCCCAAATAATGGACCAATTTCAGACTGCTGTGAGATGTCTAGCAGTTTTCATAGTCAGGAGATTACTGATTTCAAACTCAGGGGGGTTTTTCTCAGCTTAAAATGTAGGAAAATGGTAACTCCTATCCTGCAAACAAAAGTTATTAGTACCATGTTCAAGTACGTAGCTATTTCATGTTCTGGCTTATTTAGATACCTTTCCTGGGCAGTTTATACCCATTGTTGGATTCTAAGCTGTGTCTCACAAGTCTCATCATATATATAAAATGAGAATTTCCCATTACTGTACATGAGTATTTTTCCTAATAACATCTTTGTTATGTTTTTTATGGCCCAGTTATGCAATTTGGTAATCTTAAGGGTGTTAATGGCCCCATGGGCATCGTTTGAAAGAGCTACTTCAAGCTCAGGTGTCTTCATTGCAGTTGTCCTTCAGAGACACATGGAATTGAGTAATCTATGGAATTGGCTTCATACAGGTTTTCTGTTAATGTTAGGTGAGATCTCTGGATCCAGCAGCTTCTGGCTAACTTATTGGGTAACAGCAGATTGGCCATAAGAGTAAACCTAATAGATAAATCACAGAAAAGATTAAAGAAAAGAGTGCAAATTAGACTTCAACAGAAAGATAGCTGCCCTACTTCTCATTACCTCTCTATTAATCACTTCAGGTATGGAGGCCTGTACATTAATTAATGAGGAGCAGGGAAGGAAATGAAGAAATGGCATTTTATCTGAAATTATTTTGTGTCACCTCTTTTTGTGTAGTTCTGTGAATTGACCTATCTGCACATTGCTAACTTCATGTTTCTAACTTCTGTTTTTAAGTATGCAGACCCAGTAGCCGACCTACTGGATCGCTGGGGTGTGTTCAGGGCAAGGCTCTTTAGAGAATCCTGTGTTTTCCACCGAGGAAATTATGTGAAGGATCTGAGTCGACTGGGACGTGAGCTGAGTAAAGTTATTATAGTAGATAATTCTCCTGCATCTTACATCTTCCATCCTGAAAATGCAGTAAGTACTCTTAGTATTCAGTGTATTCAAGCATAACTTTGTCTTTCTGGTCCTTTGCCAGGCTTTGTGATTCAGTAAATAGCCTCTCAGAACAATAACTGTATTAGCTTCTGTATTTTTCTTAGACTGGAGGTAGGTTCTAGTATTCACTGCCAAATGGTAAAGGACTAGGGTAGGCTGATATGGACAGCATGTCACAGCCACAACTGCTGATCTGCTTTTGGTTTTTACCTCTTGGCATGAAGTCCATATGTTTTGAGAAACAGCAAGCAGTGTAGAAGGTAAATAACATAGCTCTAAAAAACAAAAATGCCCTCCAGTGTAGTAGGAGTGGTGATTACAGGAAGGATGATTTACTTGAACTGCTTTGGGTACTCCCATCTTGTTTCATTGAGTGAATGAAAATATTACATTAGACAAGATAATTAGTGCTTTACTGGTTACTATCTGGATTTTTTTCTTTGTGGCTAAGGGGAAGAAAAAAATCAAGATTCTGTTGTGTTGCTGTGCTTCTCCTTTTAAGTATTTTTCTGATGACTCGCTTCATAATTAGAAATGTTAGTCAACAAGTTCATCAAGTTTTAAGAATAAGGATAAAAGGCAGGCAGCAGCACTTCAAGGGAGAATAATTAGGTAGGAGTGTTTTCACTCTGTGTTTTGCGTCGGCTCCGGAAGCTGTGATGGAATTGTCTGGCACTTGCTCCATCCATTGCTGAGATCAGTGCAGATGCTCACATCTGGTTTGTAGCTGCCAGGATAGCAAGCTGGAACTCACTTTGGATCTCCTGACTTTTAAACAACCAGGCTGTGCAATGTCTCTCTTTGATGTTTTTTGGCTGCCTTTGGTTTTTTTTTTGAACCGTTAAAATTAATGTAGGAAATTATTACCAGGAATGCTGTTTTGCATGGTCCTGCCTCTCCAGAATAGCATTTATATTTTTGTTTCTACATTAGCTATTTATCTTGCAGCAATCAGCTTTTAAATTTAGATTCTAATACTGTGATGCCCTAAGTGATTGGGTGAAAACATTTTTCTGGTTGGTGCCACACGTGGCTTATAGTTGCTATTTATAATAACCAGGAGCTGTGGCTCTTAATTTATGTTCATGTTTAAAATTAAAAAGCTGATCCAGATCATCATTTGGTATCTCTGCATTCAGTGCCAAGAAAAGAATGAGCTGTAGAAATTTGGGATATGAAATTAAGGGCCTTGTCAGAGTGGTTTAATCACGTCTAGAGAAGTGCTGTTAGCTAACTGATCCTCGAGGCTCTGCAGAAACCAGAGCGTGTAACAAGATCCAGGATAGTCTTTAAAAGACCTTGGTGTACTTCCATAGTGAAGATACACAGAACTCCTTCCCCAGATCCAGCCCACATAATTAAGAAGTGTTATTATCTGTGCTGTGTTCTGAACCCTCTCTTGAGGTCTTAGGTTTGAATCAGAGAACTGCTCAGCGCTCGCTGTTTCACTGCGCCTTCCGCAGCCTGATGCCAGCAGGGGCTGTTGCTGCATGTTTGGTGACTCACACCCATAGTGCTCAGAGGGAAAAGAGGACTTTCCCCTGAACAAAGTGTCAGTACAGCTTCATAACCCATATCTTCCTTCCAGTCTATTCAGAATATCAAGGAAGCAGAGCAAAGTGAGCTGTCCAGTGTCAGGTCATGTAGGTTACCTGGACCTGTAGAAGGTCAGCGGAGTGTCAGCACTTTCACAGTTGGATTTGGGCTTGGTGTTGCATGCTAGGAAATGTGGATTTAAATCCAGTACTCTGCTTGAATGTTAGTGACTAAGAGGGCTGGAGCATGAGTCCCCATCTCTTGAGGTGTTTAAAAGATGGGTAGATGCAGTGCTTGAGGACATGGTCTAAGGGTAGACTTGGTGGCGGTAGGTTAATGGTTGGACTGGATGATCTCAGGGGTCATTTCCAGCCTTAAAAATTCTATGATTCTATGATCTCTCATATGAAGACAGGCAGGGAGAGTTGGGGTTGTTCAGCCTGGAGAAGAGAAGGCTCCAGGGAGATCTTATAGTGGCCTTCCAGATCCTGGAGGGGCTAACAAGAAAGCTGGGGAGGGACTTCTTAGAAAAACAAGGGGGAGTGGTTTTAAATTGGGAGGTGTTTGATATAGATTGGTTATTAGGAAGAAATTCTTCATTATGAGGGTGGTGAGGCCCTGACCCAGGTTGCCCAGAGAAGCTGTGGCTGTCCTTGCATCCCTGGCCAGGTTAGACGGGGCCTTGAGCAGCCTGGTCTAATGAGAGGTGTCCCTGCCCATGGAAGGGGGTTGGAACTAGATGATCTTTAAGGTCCCTCCTAGCCTGAACCAGTCTGGGATTCTATAACTAGCAATTTGCCTTACTGGGATGGCAGTGAGTATTACAGGACATCTGCATAGGGAAAACTCCCATGTTCCCCACATCGTAAAGTCTTCTTAATATTTATTGATTGCTTTGTTTCAGGTGCCTGTGCAGTCCTGGTTTGATGACATGACAGACACAGAGCTGCTAGATCTTATTCCTTTCTTTGAAGGACTAAGCAAAGAGGAAGAAGTTTACAGTATGCTTCATAAACTTTGCAACAGGTAGCCCTTAACTTTGACTGACTTCTGCTACTAGATTGCAGTTGGTAGAGGCCGTCTCCATCTTTTCCAGCTCTTTTCAAATGTAAAGCTTTGGGGAGGTCACCCCTGTCAGAAGTGCTACTCTTGATCTTCCTGTTACATTGGACACGAAGGACAATCATGAGTGATGCTATTAAGCCTTCAGAAGCCTGACTCCTAAGGTCATGTGTTCAGACTACTTTTTTAAAGGAAACAAAAAAAAAAAAAAAAAAGAAGCTATTTTAAATGGGACTCTTTTAATGAATTTCATAAATGGACATCTTTTACTGGATCAGCTTTTCTTAAAACATGCCAAAAAAGAAGCTTGTATTTCAGCAGTTGAATTTCTCTCCCTTTCTTCACCTCCCACTATGCAGACAATTTTACCCCCCTGCTTAGAGCAGTTGACCTGACTCTGAATTTTTTCTTACAGAATGAAGTGCCTTTTTGAATGTTATTTTAAGATACAAATTCATTTTTGTATAAGACGTATTTCCAGACATCTTTTAGTCTTGTATTGTCTAAATGCTTTAAAAGGAAAAAGGAAAAATTTTATAGAGCACTGTAATATATAACAAAGGAAAAAGTTGAAACAAAGATGCTGGGTTCCTGTCTCCACAACGACATTAAGTTGTATTACATTTTGTCATGCTCAGAAGGTTTAAGCGTTTGTGGGAGGGTTGATTTGAGTTAATTACATGGTGGTTTCACTGATAGGATTTTGGGCACAGTTTTGAACATATCTGCAGTTGTTTGAGCATTAGGGAATGATGGAATTGAGAAAACAAGGTGGCTACTAGATCTAAAGCACCTTCTCTTCTAAACAGATGAAGTTCTATTGTCTCTGCTTACGCACAACTGCCATGCCTCTCGGTTTTTGGAAAAAGCATTATCTTGGGAGAATGGGGAGGAGAGCTATTTATTAGTTTAAGATTCTTTTCTTAAAAAAAAAAACAAAAAAACACCCATCTGGGTAAGCTGGATCTGTATTGAGCTGTTTGGAGTACTTTTTTTTCTTTTAATTGCTGCTACTGTATACTCACCAAATGGAGTTGACCATCGGCTGTTATACTGTTTTTGCCACTGTGCCTGTGCTAGGAAACATTTTCTGTAAGCTGCAAACTTGGGCAATAAATAAAATGCAGGCTTCATAACCCCCTCTCCCCCACCCCAGCCATGTATTAAGCCTATGACACCCAATGTACCAGAGAACTGAGTTAAAGGTGACCTGCAAAGGAATATTTTTTTTTAATTCACTTTTTCAATTGGGACAAAACCCTCTCTTTGGTACATAAAGATGCAAAATTATTCTTCTCACACCTCTGCTTTGTGTTTTTAATTCTTCAAGGTATGAGGTGCAGACAGAGAGCTTTATCAAGGGCAGATTGTTACTAGCCTAGACTAAAAGTGGTCCTCTGGTTTTGGAGTTGAGTAAATCTCATCTCTGAGCTTTTCTAACCTGGTCAGCATCTTCTTCAGTGTCATAGGTACCCTTTCAAAAGAATAACTTTGAAATATTTGAAGCCTTTGATGAACAAGGCCACGTGTATTTTATTTTCTCCTTTCCAGTGTCACCTTTTAATTATTTTCCGCACCAGAAATCTGCAAACATTAAAATTACAGCTAGGCTTGGCTGTCATCAGAGAAAACAAAACTGAATAGTTGGTGCTTTTCACTAGCCTAGTGCTAAACTCTGACTAGTTGAGCCCCTTTGCCTTTTCTGTTCTTCTAGAAAAGTCTCAATGACTTGGACAAAAGAAACAAAAAAAAACAACTTGGTTTGATGGACTTGGATTGTGATCCTCGTCTACCGCGTCGGTGAAGCAGCTTAAGCAAAAACTCATCAGTAGAAGGGCAGGCCAGCCTACACAGGCAGTGAGTCGATTGTCGTAGGTGCAGTGTGAAACTGAAAGACGACTCGCCCCCTTGCAGTGCAGCTGTGCTCCAGCTGCTCGCTGCGTCCCCTCGCGAGGGGTGTTCGAGGCAGTCCCGTGCCACTCGTGAGTCTGTACGGCGTCACCGTTTTGTTTTCTTACAGTTGGCATTACCTTAGTACTGTATAACTCTGTGCCACAACAAAAGACAAAGCTGTCAAATGAAACAGAAAAGAAAAAGCAAAACCACAAAAAAAAAAAAAACAACCTACATTGATTAAAAAATGGAAAAGAGAAAAAAAAAAAAGAAAGAAAAAAAGGACGTGTGGATTCTGGTTAGTCCATTAACGTTTATTTTCAGTTTGAGATTGTTTAATTTTGTATCTGACTTCAGAGTAATGAAACTGTAAGCTGCCAAAAAGTTGTTCTCTGAGCAGTATTTTCAACTGTGTTTGTAGCTTCCGGGCTCCTGATGCAGTTTGCAGGGAAGTATTCAGGTTGTAGTTAGTTGTGCAGGTATGATATAGGGATGGCTGAAAAAAAATTCAAAGACTTTCTCGCTAGCGTTAGACCAAACAATCTTTCAGTTAAAGAACCCCCCAGAGACGTTGCCATGTAACGGTTGTGACCTGTTGTACGTGAGACGAACCATGTCATTAGTTTGCATTTATGAAAGCAGCGATTTCATGAACCAGTTGCCTTAAGTCTGTGAATGAATGTTGATTATTAAAGTGTCTTGTATTGTTTTAAAATCCACATACAATGGACAACTGAACTTCTGCACCAGCCTCTGGAAGAACGGTTCTGATAATGGTCTTTTATTGTTTATCTCAGCTCTTGAAACCCACAGATTATCAGAAAAAAAAGCTTATTTTAACCAAGTCCAGCATTAAAAAATGCTGCTTGGTGACAATACACAGGTGAAAAACTTAGCAGCAGTTTTGATCTCTGCTAGTATCTTAAGAGTATTTTCTATAACTTCTGGTGAAGATGTTGAGTTTTTTAACCTCATTCCCATTGAAATAAAACTTGGAGTGTTCTTCAGTCAGGTTTGGACCTCCCTGGGTATTTAAATTTGGCCAAAGGGGTCAAACTCTGTCCTAGTTGTTTATTTTGACGCTATCATCGTACTTGAAATTTCAAGATTTGAGTTTGTGTGCACATACCTATATTTAAGAGTTTCTAGGTTTTTAACAAAGCAATATAGTTCTGTCCATAAAGTCAGAGAACGAGTGGAATGTTTGTAACATTTGCAATACGGGTATTTGATTGTATTTTAAATACAAGATTTTAAAAACTAAAATAGGAAAAAAAAAATTACTTATTTCCTAAATCTCTTGCATATTTTGAAGTGCAGTTACTGCATGCAGGTCGCTGGGGCTGTTGCAACCCCCTGGTTTTCAATTCTCTTTCTGGATATTATAGAGATATTAAAAAGTCCTTCCCCGTCGGTCATTCTGTTCAGCTAAAGAAACGCTGCCTGGCCTGAAGTTCTGTTGTCCTTTTATGTTGGGTTAAAAAAGGTTTTTTGCCTGTATAGGTATTTTTTAAATTAAGCTGTAAGGCACAAATGCCTTAGATTCTTGAAATTCAACTGAAGTGTTACGATTAAATTGCCATTTGTAAACTAGGGCTGTGCGCAGAATTCTTGTTAACCACCAGGAAGCGTGGCAGGTTTTGAATGGAAGATCGTAGCAAATGTACAATGTTGCTGTGTTCATTTAGATAGCTCTGGAAGAGTAATCCATTTGGTTTTTTTGCCCTTTAATCTTTTATTTTATTTTATTTTTAAACCAGCAAGGTTATACATGGAACAAACTCAACACTTGAAGAGATTTGGTTATTGGTGTATGCAATCACTTTATCACAGCATGATTTTGATTAGACTGGTTGGGGACAATAAAGTATCTAAATGACACCGGTGTGTACTGATGTTGCAGCTTTTGAAATTTCAGTGTTAAAAGAAAACCAAACAAAAACAAACCCAACAAAACCCCGTAAATCTGTAGCTATATCATTTGCAAACACACAACCCTGTGTTTTACAGATGCTTTTTAAGCTAATAAAACCCAGTACCGCACAGCCCTATTTGTAAGACTAAAACAAGTTTGTGCCTCTGATTTCCAAGGTGCTGTGAGGTTACACCTCTGTGGGGCGAGGAGGGCGGGTGAGCGTTGGTGCGGGGCGATCGCTTCAGAAGAATCTCTGGGCTAACTATGCAAAACCAGTTATCAGTTTTCTGTTTCACATTATATTGTAAAAATCCATCTGACTTTTCTTCTCTCTTGTGAAAGATCTATTGGGAACTTCTTATCAGAGGAGTAAGCAATGGAAATGTTTCTTCTTTTTTTTCCTAATAATGGAGCTGTTTACACTTTAATGCAATGAACAATCCAGCGATACTTGAGAAACACTACGGATAACCATGAGTGTTTTCAGGAGAGAGAAGTGTTGTCAATCAGGTATTGAATGGTTTCTTTACTGTCACAAATAAAAAATTTTAACAATATAGTTACTTGTGCATGTAATACTTCTCTGGGAAAAAGAATATCTGCACTTCTGCAGTTATAGTCACCACCTTAATTTGACAGGGATTTATTCCTGCTATTGCACATCCACGTTAGATAGCAAAATCACCCATCTCTCTTCCAGTCTCCTCCCCTTCTCCTCTTTTTAAGTCATGTATAGGACTCCTTATTGACTGCCCTGGCACCTGCTTGTGCAAACAGAGCTGATGAACTACTGATGAACCCCGCTAAATAAATTGGTGGTGGCTCTGGCAGATGTTCCAGCTATTTAGATCTCTTGGATGAGATCATACAATAATTTGTTCAAGTCTCAAAGCTGTGTGACTTCTTTTGAAGGGCTTACTTCAGCTCCTTGAATAGCTGTTCTTAACATCACTGCCATACCCAAGTGAATATCTGAATAAAACACTTTATTTGGTTAGAAAGTCTATTTTGGGACTTTTTATCTGACACAGTAAGACAGAGGCAGAGCCTTCCTTTCTAGGAAAAGGCACATATTATTAATGCTTTATGAACAGAAAACCTCAGGCCTGCTAGAATAAGCAGCTTGCTCAAGATAGTGCATTAGTTCTGATTAAAAATATCTTTTGATTATTCCTGAGATGGGTTGGAATGACTGAGACTGCCTCTGTATTGGTGAGTTGGGGTTTTGATTTATTTTTCAGGTTGTGGTGGTTTGGGTTTGGTTTTTTATTGTTTTAGTTTTACCAATCTCCTTAGCTGCTACTTCAGGATAAAGATGCCTTTCTTTCACTTGGTAAAATAAGTGTTTTGAAGTTCATACAGCAGTTTGTTTATAGTGGTGAGAAGGATATGGTTGTTCTAGCCCAGCTGATTGGAAGTAATTCATCACAAAATCGAATGTACCTCTACGTGTATGCCTTCCAATACTATTTTTCCCCTTTATATTTTGTTCTGACTCCAAAGGAAAGCCAACCACTCTGAAACTCCATACAAGATGGGATAGGGCTCTTCCTGGTGGGCTGCAGCTCCAGGGGATCCCAAAATCTCCAGCACTTTTCCTAGTAAATGACCTCCTCCATCCAGGCGCCCTCCCAACCCAGCTATGCTGGCAGGAGGCCAGGCAGAGTTCTCCTGGACTCCACTGCTGGTTCTGCTGGAGCTACTGGAAAATAAGTGATTTTTGGGTAACATATTGGTTTGGATGGGTTGGCAAACTCAAACTTGAAAAGTTTCCAGGCTTGTTTTGTTTAAATCCTTCTGGAGAGCTGTTTGGAAGGGAGCTGTGCCAGGGAGGAGGAGGTTGTTCTGCCTAACGCCGTGTTGAGCAGCGGTTCTGAAGCACGGGGAGTACACCAAGATCCTGGGTTAAACACTGAGATCAGTTTGACTCACTAAAGTAGGGTCTCCACCTGCAGTTACACACCACCCCAAACAGCAAGTTAAGAAGGTTCAATCTGGCCATCGCTTCAGCAGGCAGCAAAGTACATTTCTGAGGTAATGGCTGTGTCACCTTAGCTGCACCCTGGACCTTGGTGGGCCCTGTGCTGCTGTTATACATCCTGCTGCTCTTCTCTCAGAACTAGGGTCATGTAATTTTACAACCACCTTTTAACTCAGCGATGCAGACGCGCTCGATGGGGGTGGACAACGGAACGAAGTGTGGCTGGTGCCCCTCAGCCCTGGCCATCACCTCGGGTCAACTCCAGCTGGGATGAGGCTGTCGCTGCTGGAGCCCGCCAGAGGAGTCACCGTTAGGGCAGAAACACGATGGAGCCTCTGAGAGTCACTGTTCTTCCAGCCAAAGAGGGTTGATGGTGAAAACACCACACACCACCTCTGCACTCCTGGCATTTCGGTGAAGGTCATACTCCAAAGAGTCTGCAGGTTGATGTCTTGACAGTGGGCTGTTTCACCTGTCAGATTTTAATGAGCTTTTGTGATAAAAACACTATTTCTTTACAGTGTAACTTTGTGATTTCTTCTCTTTTTTTCATGCTTTCAGTTTGACAATAAACTATCTGTGTTATTTTTTCATCCTTTTCCTGTCTGGTAACGCACATAGTTGAGGTCCACCCTTAGAAATCCCCATCTCCCACCACGTGCTGTTCTCCTTGGGGGAAATACTGGGAGGAAAAGCAAAGACTTGATAGAATCAGGTCGGAAAGGACTCATTCCTTTCCTGTCCCAACTCTTTGGACTTGCTGGTGTGTAATAAAGATTAAAGTTTTGATGGCTGAGCATCAAAGGGCTTATTCCTCATTGGGCAGGTAGGTTCAGTTCCTGTTCTTTTTTTGTTACCCTGCTGAGATGAATTAATCTTGCCGGTGATTAATCTTGCATGGTGATTTTGAGCAGGTGACACGATACCGGTCTTGGGTTAACCAGTGGTGACCAGTCTGCAGTGAAACCTGACTTGGAGGAGCTGCATTTTGCTTGAGTGGAGCTGGTTGAGGGTGGCCATGTGAACCTGTTTTCCTCCAGTACATGCCTGAGTTAGATCTCCAGACAGTGGCATGTAATTAAGTATGATGCCGAAGGAGCATGGAGGAAATGAAGCATGGGAGCAGGTTACACCACAGAAGTAGGAAACTGACACACTTCTGTGGCTGGTTTTAATAGGAAAAGTGTTTTATAAATTTTTTCAGGATTGTTTTTTTCCTCTACTGAATTTTTACTACATGCCAGCCCTGAGAGTCTGAGAATGGTAAATGCATGTAAAATTTATGCATGCTTTTATGCACCTGAAAGTTCTGGGTATCAGATCTGGTGTCTTGTGCCATTTTGTTCCTTCATGAGTAAATGCATTTATGAGGAGAGAGGAAGATGTTGGCTGAGACCAGAGCCCACATCTTGCTTTGTGGGGCCACACACTGTGTAGGGCTGAGACTGAGCACGTACAGGTCCTGCTCTTGCCTCAGCTTCTTGGGGCTCTGCAGCCCTGTGACCCTTCATCTTCCTTTTAGTATTTTCTCTAGATAGTGAGTGGAGCCTTGATCCCACCAACATCCTCTAACACATCTTAGCAATTCAGTTAGTGGCTCATCTGATCTCTGATTTGCCCAATAGATCTTGAAATAACAACTGGATGGATGTGAACGAGTGTTTGGGATGATGATGGTTGTGGTTGGAAAATAGTTGGGCTATTGCATCCCAGAGAGGAGGATGGGTTGGCAGATGAGACAGGAGCTGGGAGACCTCTGGGTCTGCAGCATGGTCTGGTGGTGGGTGCACTCAGCTTTTATACATCAGCCATCAAAGTGTTATGAAAACAAGGAGGGTTTTGAAGGCTTGGGCCGTGCAGGGCTTGGGTCACACCACGAGATGGTGCAGCTGGGCAGCGCTGGCTATTAAAGGCGCCGTAAAGGGGATTTAGAAGACATTCTCTCAAGCAAAGCATCACCACAACTTTGGTATCCGAATCTCCTGCCAGGGCTGCACACCAGAGGTCTGCAGATAATGTCTTCCCTCAGGTAAAGGCGTTAGTAGTTGAGAAGCAAGTTCTACATTGGGAGTTGCCTTTGTAAAAGGAGTGGGTGTCTCCACAGCTGAGTACAGAGCAGGTAAGTGATGATTTTACTTCTTTATTTAATTTCATGAAAACTCTGAATCACATGAAAAATGGAGACCTCTGTATTCCTCAAATAGTTGAGGTGTTACACCTTCCCTAGCATGGCAGGGCCTTTTCCCTCCAAAAGCCTTGCTGTCAACCTTTCTCTTAATTGTTATTTGTTTCCCTGAAGCAACAGCATATTAATTATTTGGGATTTGGCTGATGAACATCACGAGGACCGTGGGCAAACGTTAAGTCTGCAGGAGGGGGGTGAAAAACAGGATCTGGTGCCAAGCTGGCAGGTGTATAACAAGGCATCGCTCCGCTTCCCCGCGGCCACGAGTGCACTGAGCCATGGGGGATGCCCAGAGCTGAGCCAGCACACGGGGCTGAAGTGGGACAGCAGCTGTGCCGAGGGCCAGAACCACAGAACCTGCTGGGGAATGGACCACGCTTGCAGAGCTGTGCCCCCCACCACCTGTTAGTGCATCATCTGGTTTCATGTGCCCTGTTCTCATGTTCGTGGGGAGAAGGGGGGGTTGCCATCGGGAAGTCCCCCCTTGCGGTCCATCTCCCTGGCTTTCTGCTCTTCATGTGTTTTCAGTGGTGTGCTCTGAACCACCTGGAAGAACCTGCCCTGTGAGGGAAGACCTGAAGGAGTTAGGTGTCTTCTGCCTGGGAAAGAGAAGGCTCAGAGTGGATCTCACATTACAGCACCTGAAAGTGGCTACAAAGAGGATGGAAGCTCTCACTTCATACGGAGCCATGGAGAAGACCAGAGGTAACTGCTACAAGTTGCACTGGGAAAGATTTTATCTTGCAGTAGATTTTTTTTACAGCAAGAGCAGCCAGTCACTGGAACAGCCTCCCAGGCACCTGGTGGAGTCCCCTAAAGGTTTTCAAGGTGAGATTGAACAGAGTCCTGGATAACCTACTCTAGGTTTCCCTTGCCACCAAAAGTTGGACCAGATGATCTTTTGAGGTCTCTTACAGTTTGGGCCGTTCTTTGATTCTGTGATGCTCATGTGTCTTCTTCCACCTCTGACTATCTGTCACCAGAAACAGGGTACCCACCTGTCCTGGTGAAAGAGAAGGGCTCTGCAGCTCCAGCAGCAGATGAGGATTCATCCAGCCCTGGTATCACCTCAGCTCTGCCATGAACCCTCCAGCTCACCTTGAACATACTCTTTGCTTTGAGCTCGGTTTGCGTCCCTCCCCTTCTTTTTGCAAAGATTTCCCTCAGTTTGGGTGGTTTTCCTTCTCCAAGCACAGAATGTCTGGGTTGGAGATGACACTAAAGACCTTGTGATCCTGCTCCTCATTAATTCTGGGAAGCAAAACTCTTCTCGTTCAGTCAAAATATTTTTATTTCACACCAAAATGCCATTTGATCAGAGAAAGACCTTTACTAGAAGGGAAGATGAGGGTTCACCAATGAGACAACGCAGGGCCAAAAGATGCTGAAGGGTGTTTCTGATGTGTATGGGAGAAGCAAACCCCACCTGGCTTCACCGGGGAACAGGATACACTGTGAATCACTTGTGTTTAACCTGAAGTTTAATTCATCCTCTTACAGCTGACTGGATACTCTGACAACATGCAGCTCTAGCATCAAATCATGCATGTTTATTAATATGTTTTAATATATTAATATGTTTATTAATATAAGCTGCCCTTGCACAGAGTGAAAATGGTCAGGTTTTGGATCTAAATAAGCACTGCAGGTTCTCCTGCCTTCCCATGGTGAGGGGGAGTCTGCCTTCAGAGTTAAATCCCAGGCTGGGATCCATGCCAGGGCCACATTCCTGGCTTTTCTAGGTGACAGCTTTGAGCATCAGGAGCAGCATCCAGCCTCACAGGGCACTGGGGCTACTGGGAGTAAGGGGACACTACTGGGAGTAAGGGGACGCTACTGCAATTAGCACCAATATCTGTCAGTAAGAGACATTCTCTGCACTCCAAAGATCAGATTATCTGCAAATACATCATGAAATATGAGTAAAATTCCAGGAGAGGCTTCTCCCAGCCCTTACAGTGATACCCTCTGCCAGGGAAAAAGTCAGCATCTGATGTTAACTGTGGCTCTGACCTCCCCAAGATCCCATTTCTCCTTGAACTGTTCCAGTTTTTTGGGCACTGTCGGGTCAGAGATGCTTCTCACCTTCACCGCTCTGGAAAGGAAGGAAATAACCTGATATTCCCTTGTCTGGGGGGGTGGAGGGAATAAAAATCCACAAATAACATGTTTTCTTACATTTTCTGTGGAGGCTGCAGCCTCGTGTCATTTGATTTCATATCACCCCAGCTTTCCTGAAAATCCATGCTGGGGGATAAATGCTTTTCATCTCCCGGCGGTGACTCAGCTGCAGGCAGCAAAGGGGACCAGTTCCTCCAGCTGCTTCAGATTTTCTAAATTTCAGCTTTGCAGAAAGATCTTGTCCCTCATGAGTGGGTTGTCAGCTCTGCTGTTTTCTTGGGTTGGCTTTAAAATAATAAACCTGACGTGCTCTGACAGGCTGGATTGCACAGGCCCCGGTTTCATGTGCTCTCACCCATTTTTAGGGATCTCCCCACCAAAACGGGTGTCAGCTCCATCCTAGAGACAGAGGTATTGAAGCAGAGCGACTAATTAGCCATAATAGTGGGTTCCCTTCCCTAATATCTTTTTCAGCTTCAGAGCAGAGGTCCCCTGAGAACTATTGCCTGAAATTACTGAAGCAGAAATGGGATCATTATGAACCTCTGTAATTAAAGAGAACGGCAGCTCGTCCTCCAGCGAGACGAGCGGTTTGATAAGTGCACAGAAGCGGTAAATGAAGCAGTTCAGGATCTGATGGAACTTAACCCAGAGGGAAGTGAAACACAGTTCAGCTGCTGAGCTGGTTGGTGGGATGAGAAATCAAAGTGGTTTGTAGGTGCCTATGACATCAGAGCAGGAGGAACTCTCATGTTCTTCAGCTCCTCTGAGGAACAATGTACCCGTTTTTCAGGAGGGAAGAGGAGAAAGCATCTCAGATCACACAGGTGACCAGTCACAGAGCTTGGACCTTGGCTCTGGTCCCTTATGTCCCAGACCATGGTTCACATTGTTCCCTCCAGTACCTTGTGAGCCCACATGACCTCCACCCAGGTACGCGCCGCTGTCATAGTGACTTACTGTCAGCTGTGACTGGACTGAGCTGTGTTTGATTTACTGGTCCATACAGGCTCAGACCACCTAAACGTGGCTGGGGGAGGAAGAACACCTCCAGCTGTAGGTAAACCTTCCTCATCAGAGAGCATCACCCTCGTGGCTTGTGGGACCCTCTCCAGCCCCCATGATATTTGCTGTGGTGGGATCAGACAGGCTACAAGAAGCCACATCCAATGCAGTGGCTGATGTCTTTGTAAAGCTGAAGGACTGAGCAGACTCTGCAAGTCTCATGATTCGCAGAGTCTGCTGGACAGGTCCCCTTGAGGTGATGTGCAGCACCTATAGTTGACACCTGCAGCAAAGCAGAGACAGGANGTGACATCTTGGTAAAGCTGAAGGACTGAAGTCAAGAGGGAAGAGTATTCTTCAGAGCTGATTCTTGCTTGTGTCTCTACACCCTGCCCTTGCATCAGCTTTGGTTTGGGTCTGAGTCACCCAGGCTGTGCTCACGTAGCATCCAAGTGCCAGAACAGCTTGGGTTCACCGATCAAAATAAATGCTTTGCATGCTGGTGTAAGCCCACAAACCATCTCCTGTCTCTGCTTTGCTGCAGGTATCAACTCCAGGTGCCACACATCACCTCAAGGAGACCTGTCCAGCAGACTCTGCAAGTCTCAGGACTCTTTCCTCATGGTAAGGACTTGCTCTTCATGGATTATTTTCAGCAGAAGCTGAAAACTGAGGTCATGGAATAAACTCAGGTCATGGTTGAGCCTCAGCTGTAGCTTATTAAATCATATTGATGCAATAGAATTGTAGAATCATAGAATGATCAGAGTTGGAAGGGACTCCCAGAGGTCATCTAGTCCAACCCCCCTGCAAGAAGCAGGGACACCCCTAACTAGATCAGGTTGCTCAGGGCCTCAGCCAACCTGGCCTTGAACGTCTCCAGGGATGGGGCATCCACCACCTCTCTGGGCAACCTGTTCCAGTGCTCCACTATTAAATAGTTAAGGTGAAGCTTTACAAGTGCATGGTGAGCTCTAGTGGTTCATTTGGCAGAGGGATGATGCATGTTTGCTCCCAGAGGCTTCTAACTTCACTCTGGGACATCAGGCACTTCAGTCCAGGAGAAGAGATCCCGCCTACCGAGGCACTGCTGAGAAGCCCTGCCAGGAAAGGTGTGGTGCAGAGCAGGACTTTCCATCCTGTGTCCTCCCACCATGGTACTCTGTGCTCTGGAGAGCTGGTTCTTTCCTAATGATGGCAATTAGAGCCGGAGAAAATGCTCTGAGTTGCTTTTTATTTTTAAATGCCAAACTCTTACCAAAACAAATCACAAGGTTTTCAACCCCTACGAACTCTCTGTTCGTCCCTCCTGTTTTATGGCCATCTCTAGAGCAATGATAAAATGTCAGATTCTTTAATAGCTTTTTCAAAGTTCAAGAGTTCTGTGGTGATTGTTTCCAGTTTTTCAGTAAATGAGCAGCAAGTATAGTGTAATTACCTTTATCTGCTAATAGCCTTGAGACCTGTTCTACGGGCTGCTCTAAATCAGCTACGCTCCTGTAATCAAACACAGATAAAGGAAAACAGAGGCTGTTACAGAACCTTCCCAGTGCAGGAAAACCAGGGAACGTGGGCCCTCTCCAGAAGGAAAAGGGACACCTGGTTACCTAGGATATGGAGAAGACTGAGGTACTCAACAACTTCTTTGCCTCCATCTTCACTGGCAATTGCTCCAGCCACACTGCCCAAGTCGTAGGAGGCAAAGGCAGGGACTGGGAGAATGAAGAATTGCCACTGTAGGAGACCATCGGGTTCAAGACCACCTAAGGAACATGAAGATGAACAAGTCCATGGGACTAGATGAGATGCATCCTCAGGGAACTGAAGGATGAAGCTGCTAAGCCACTCTCCATCATTTGAAATGATGTGGCAGTCCAGTGATTCCCCCACTGACTGGAATCATCTCTACGTTTTTAAAAAGGAAAAGAGGAAGACCTGAGGAACTACAGGCTGGTCAGTGTCACCTCTGTGCCTGGTGAGATCATGGAGTGATGCTCCTGGAAACTATGCTCAGGCACATGGGAAACAGGGAGTGATCAGTGACAGCCAACATGAGGTCACTGAGGGCAAATCCTGCTAGCCTTATTTGGTGGCATTCTTTGATGGGGTTACAGGGTTGGTGGATAAGGGAAGGGTGACAGATGTCATCTACCTGGACTTGTGCAAAGCATTTGACAATTTGACACTGCCCTGCAGACATCCTTGTCTCTGAATTGGAGAGACGTGGATTTGACAGATCGACCACTCACTGAGTAAGGAATTGGCTGGGTGGTCACACTTAAAGTGTTGAGGTCAGTGACTCCATGTCCAAGTAGAGACCAGTGACATGTGATGTTCCTCAGGGGTTGGTATTGGGCCCGGCACTGTTAGACATCTTCGTTGGCAACATGGACAGTGGGAACTAGTGGACCCTCAGCAAGTCTGTGTGGTGAGATACCAGCCAGAGGGACCTTGAAAGGAGCGTCAAGGTGAACCACATGAAGTGAGGCCAAGGCCAAGTTCAAGGTCCTACATGTGGGTCAGGGCAATCCCAAGTACCACTACAGGCTGGGTGGAGAATGGATGGAGAGTAGCCCTGAGGAGAAGGTCTCGTGGATGTTGACTGATGTAAAACTCGATGTGACCTGGCAATGTGTGCTTGCAGCTCAGAAAGCCAAGAGTGGCCCAGAAGGCCAACCATGTCCTGGGCTACATCAAAACTGGTGTGACCAGCAGGTTGGAGAGGGAATTCTGCCCCTCTGCTCTGCTCTCATGAGATCCCACCTGCAGTGCTGTGTCCAGCTCTGGGGTTCCCAGAACAAGACGGACATGGAGCTGTTGGAGTGAGTGCAGAGGAGGCCACAGAGATGTTCTGAGTGTTGGAGCACCTGTGCTTGAAGACAGGCTGAGAGAGTTTACAATGATATGAAGTGATAGGACAAGGAGGAATGGCCTTAAGCTGAAGGAGGGGAGATTTAGAATAGATGAAGGGAAGAAGCTCTTTCCTGGGAGGGTGGTGAGGCCCTGGCACAGGATGCCCAGAGAAGCTGTGGCTGCCCCTGGATCCCTGGCAGTGTTCAAGGCCAGGTTGGATGGGGCTTTGGGCAACCTGGGCTAGTGGAGGGTGTCCCTGCCCGTGGCAGAGGGTGGGACTGGATGAATTTTGAGGTCCCTTCCAACTCAAACCCATCTGTGATTCTATTCTCTGTTTGGCCTCTGAACATTCAGTGTTTATTTGCATCTGGCCTAAACCCTGAGTGAAAGGAAAGGGAAAGGAGTGAAGAGATGCTGGTTTCTAAATGTTCCCAACCCAAGCCTGTAAACTGCATGAAGACATAGTCCTCTTTTTTTTCCTAAATTTCCTAAATTTTCCTAAATTTCTGCTCAGACCATGTCTTGACACGCTTTTTACAGAAGCACGCTGCCAAGGTGGGAAATGAGAATGACCCCATCAGGCTAAGGTAGGTGGGAGGATGGGAAGTTCAAGCTCTCAGGTACCAGAGCTGCCTTCAGAGCTACTCCAGCTTCAAAGCACTTCAACTAAATGCGAGCTGCCTGAGCTGGGACACAGAGAGGATCAGGGAAAATAACATCACACGCTTTTTGCTGGGAAAAACGGTCATGGGAGAATTCTCCCTCGTTGCAGGTCAGCCCAAGTCACTGGGGACAATGACCAAAAGGTCATGCCCTCTTGAGGTCTGTGTTTTCCCTGCTGTCATCTGCTGCAGGCAGTGTTTGTCCCCATTAGTTCCCTGTCCAGAGGTATGTAACGTAGCTCTGCTCATCCTTCAGCTCCCCCAGCCCGATCCGATGCGCGTTGCTTGCACGGAATTCGATCAGAAATTGCTTTAGTCATGCCCAAAGCTCCATGGAGAGAACTTAAACCTCCTGTCTCAAAGTCATCTAGTTAAGCCAGCAGGCTCTGTGGGGCTTTCCAAAGATCATTTCTTAATGCAGTTTTCCCCATGGAGAGCCCTTTCCCGCACAGCTCTGGTTACTGCCTGGAGTCAGTCACATTATCGTGCTAGAGGAAGATAAAAGAGAGCAACTCTTTTAAACACTGCTGTTATTTTGGGGAAGCTCCATGCAAAATCATGTTGCTGTCATTGGGGCTGTGGAACCATTCACATATGAGTGATGGGTTCCCAGTCAAACCAGGGAAGCAGCTTCGGTGGTGGGTCTCTGAAGCCACGGAGAAGCAATCTGCAGTTCAAACACCGTGACAGGGAGAGGTGAGTTTTCCCAATGATGATAAAAACTAAAGAGCAGGGAGATCTCCCTCCATGATAAATCCAGGCAGATCAGAAATATGAACAGAGACCAGAAGACTGCACTGCAGGGAGCTGCGCTGAGGAAGGTGAGCGGGGAGATGCGGTGGGTGACGAAGTCTGGATCCATCCTTCTGGAAGAGAAACAACCACAAGTTTAAAAAAAACTCAAACCATTTAAAAAAAATCAAAATTAAAAGGTTGTTTCATTCGAGGAATAAATTCAGAAGGAGAGTTATGTAAAATCTGGGAAGTAATTGCTGCTGCTCTGCTGGACACCAGAGCCTCAGAACAGAGCTGTGGTCGGTGCCAGTGTGCTCTGAGGCAGGGACCATAGATCAAGTGGGCTGGCAGAGCCACAGAGGGGAGAGTGCCAGAAGCGTGACACACACTGAGGTTCTTCTAGAGGAGACAGAACATTAGTTGTCAGGTCAAATCCCTGGTTTTCAGTGTCAGGTTTGTGTCCTGTCTACAAGATGGCATTTTTCTCAACAACAAAGGCTTCAGAAATGCATTTAGGACCGACATGCAGCGATGTCTTTGCTTTAAGGGCACATGATGTAGATGGACTAGATGATTTTTTTGGAGTAGATGATGTTGTAGGTCCCTTCCAACTGAAATTTCTTCTTCCCTTCCCTTCCCTTCCCTTCCCTTCCCTTTCCTTCCCTTCCCTCACAGGGGACCTGTGAACCCCCTTCAGTCATTGAACAGCATGGCCAACCACCAGACTCCACCAGCATATGAGTCTGTAGACTCCAAACAAGTCCAGGCACAAGCTCTGTGGCCTTTTCAGGATCCATCCCACTTTGCATTTCCCTTGTGTAAGTGCAGACACCCCTCACAAGGACAAACATAGTGTGCATCTGCCACCACCAGCACCATCACGCTGCAGGTGATGCTTCTTTCCCTCAAGCATCTCTGGGACCACCAGGCACCACCATGTGCCCCTACAGGGGACACATCTGCAGCTGGGATTTCCTGGCATCTGGACTCACCTTCAAGATCATTGAGTCCAACTGTTCCTGTCCTCTCCTAAACCATATCCCTGAGCACCTCATCTCCCTGTCTGTTAAATACACCCAGGGGTGGGGACTCCACCACCTCCCTGGGCAGCCTGTTCCACACCCCAACAGCTCTTTGGGTGAAGAATTTATCCTTAACATCTAATCTGAACCTGCCCTGGTGCAGCTTGAGGCCATTTCCCCTTGTCCTATCACCTGTCACTGGGCAGAAGAGACCATCACCCACCTCTCTACAACCTCCTTTCAGGTCATTCTAGGCAGTGATAAGGTCTCCCTTCAGCCTCCTCTTCTCTAGACTAACCCCCCCTCCCCATTCCCCTCAGCTGCTCCTCATAAGGTTTGTTCCCCAGACCCTTCCCCAGCCTGGTTGCCCTCCTCTGGACCTGCTCCAGGACCTTGATGTCCTCCTTGTAGTGAGGGTCCCAGAACTGATCACAGTGCCGAGTGGCAGGGATGTGCACAGAGGCACAAGGATGTCCTTGGAGTCACATCCCTCCATGCTCACTGCTCTCCTTCAGCTTCGCTTGCACGGCCTGAAACCTGGAAACCAGTCCAGCCTGTTTGAATCCCCTCCCACAGCGGATCCTGACCTTCAGTGCATTACAGGCAGGCTTTTCCCTTGTGGGACTGGAACATGACTCATCCCCCAGCGCAGGAATTCGACCCTGGAGGCATTGTTTGTGGTCCTCTAGCAAAAGGCTCATCCGGAGCTGGATTTCTGTGTGGAAGGAATGTGGTCTGGAAGAGTCCTCCCAGAAAATCTCTTGAGTGATGTGAAGTAGAGTCTGGGTCTCATCCAGATCCTCGCTGAAGAGAAAAGTCCTTCAAACCTAAGGCAGGTGCAGGAGATCTGCCCCGAGGGACAGGACTCAGCTGTCCTGCTCTTACTTCCTCCCTGAGGTGGTGAACCTCAGTATCACCCTCCTCCTCCTCTCTGTTTGCAAAGGGAGCAACGCATCTCTCTCTAGGCGAGGCAAACCCCGTGTAAACGCAGCCAGCCAGCAGTGTGTGAGCACAAGTCACGTCACATCAATGCCATCACACGTGTGTGGCCATGTCCTCAGTGTCTCATTACCATCTGTCCCCCAGCAGTCTTGGTAAGATGTGAAATCGCCTGTGGTGTTGCGCGGATGCCTACGGATAGAGACCAGGTCCCTTCGCTCTGCTGGATAATGTGTTTAACCCAAATAAGCCAAGCCCTGGGCATAAGGGAGGCGGCTCTGACTGCTGATGTTTTTGTCTTTGTGCCAAAAAGTGAGAAGATAACACTTAAAGCAGGATGGGCTTTTCATGTGAGTGCTGCTCTTCAGAAAAGCCAGGAGTCATAGGAAGGAGAAACACTATAGTCTGCCGGGGCACGTCACGAGGATGCCCCAAGCATGACCTTGTATTAGGAAGAGTCCTGTCCCACACAGCAGTAACACTGGTTTCTTGTTTAGTGTTCAAACACGGTAAAGAGAACTGCCCAAAAAGGCTCTTGACTCATGTGACCTCCTCAAGGTGTCATCGCTCTGACCCGTTAACGGCAGGAAGTGGTTGCACACCTAAAGGCTCTTGGGAGGAACGGGGTGTATCAGCCTCAGGACAAGGGGTTTTCCTGAAAATGAGGAGGTTGGGGTTTTTTTCAGGATGGTCTGGGTTGGAAGGAATCCCAAGGACCTTTGAGTTCCAATCCCCCTGCCACAGGCAGGGACACCAACATCCAGGCCTGTATCTAGATCAGGTTGCCCAGGGCCCCATCCAACCTGACCTTGAACACCTCCAGGGATGGGGCATCCACCACCTCTCTGGACAGCCTCTTCCAGCACCTCACCACTCTCTCTGTGAAGAACTTCCCCCTGATCTCCAACCTAACCCTTTCCCCTTCTAGCTTCCATTCCCCCTTGTCCTACCACTATCTGCCCTTGTAAAAAGCTGATTCCCCTCCTGTTGATACACTTAACCCATTTCACTTGCTGCTTTTTCTGTCAACATCTGTAGTGGAGACACTGCAAATGCCTGGGGAAGAGGGGGATTCCCCACTTTTGGGGAGCACCACTGTTCCTCCCATGCAAAGACTGTTGGTGGCTGGGGTACACCATCACTTGCTGTCACTTGGGCTGTAGCCATATCTGTAGCTACAAACACAACCCAGTAGGACATACAGTGGGTAGTAAGGGAGATACAAGAGACTTTGGAGTCAGGTCTGGCATTGACTTTCTGAGGATCATTCCTGATAAGGCAAGTTCACTCTCCAGACTGAGAGAATCATTTTAAGGGGCTGCATGAACTCTTCAAGCATTGAAAAGCTGTAATCATGCAAATCAAGCTGTTCCCCTCAAACAGCCCTTCATCTTCCACTTCTCATTCATCACGCTTAACCCAGCCCACCCATCACTGGTCTCCTTTTTGTGATCCTTGGACTGGTCTATTAAAAATAGGTGGAGGTCATAGAATCACAGAATCATTTGGGTTGGAAGAGACCCTTAAGATCATTGAGTCCAACCACAGCTTAATCCTGCTAAGTCCACCTCTAGACAACTTCTCTACACACCGAGAAGTGTGTACATCCCCAGCAAAGTGCTTGATCTTCATTCATCAGCTGAACCAAGGCTGTGATGAGTTATTGGCACCTTTCTCATGCTTCCAGCCACATGACATGACCAACCTCCAATGTGTGGGAGTGATGGACCAAACGCCCACGTCAGGATTAAGCCCTTTGGGGACCCTGAAAAACAGGGAGGGGCAACATTTAGCAGGATGACAATTTCTCAGCCTTTAGGGTGAATGATTTTTCTTTCTCCTTCCTGGTTGGCACAAGCAGGGCTGCATTCCTGGAAACAATGGCCAGCCCCAGCCCAGCTACCTGCCCAGCTACCTGCCCAGCTACCTGCCATACCCTGAGTCGTGTAGGGCTCTGCCTGTGGGTGCGGGGCTCAGCAGCTTGTGTGGCTTGTCCTCGCACCCCTTCACCTCTGAAGGTTTGGAGTTCATTAACTCTGTTTAGCAGATGTGAATAACAGGAGTTTTGCTCTGTTTCAGGCAAAGATGTGGCTAACAAACCCCAAACTCCCTGAGACAAACCCAGCTCCTCACCTAGCTGCCTCTCCAGGAGCTCAGTTCCCATCTGACATGGCCACGAGGACACCTCCATGCCCGGGCACTACAGTTTCAAAGAAGACTGGCAGCTGCTGTGACACTGATTTCAGGAGGGAGGCTGGTGTGCCTTGGCAACAGGGCAGGGATTGCACATCCCACCCAGCCCCGAGCAGTGAGTGACTTTCTGTACTCTCCCTGCAGCCGGGTCACCGAAGTGAGGTGGGTTAACAATTAAGTTTTCGAGGGAGGGTGGAGTTCTTTTGTGGGCACTCGGGTATGGGTACGGTCACCGATGTGAGCTATCAGGTTTCACACAGTTCTGAGAACTGCTGGTCTGCTTGAACGCTGGAAGGAAATAAATAGTGAAGATGAGAGCTCCAGCAGCCTTCACCAGTAAAGCCAGTGTGTCCTCTTAACTACAGTTTCAGCATCCAGTGAGGCTAACTCACATTAAAACCGCTGGGACCAGTTGGGTTCTCTGAGTGGTAAAGGAACAGCCTTGTGTCCCACAGGAGAGAAACCCAGGTAGCATCTCCTGCAGGGTGAGAGGAGAGCTTCTGGGGACCTGAGTCAATTTTTTGGTCCTTGCATGGACTCCATAGAATCATAGAATGGCTAGAGTTGGAAGGGACTCCCAGAGGTCATCAAGTCCAACCCCCCTGCAAGAAGCAGGGACACCCCCAACTAGATCTGATTGCTCAGGGCCTCATCCAACCTGGCCTTGAACGTCTCCAGGGATCCAGGGGCATCCACCACCTCCCTGGGCAACCTGTTCCAGTGCTCCACCACTCTCACAGGAAAGAACTTTTTCCTAATCTCCAATCTAAATCTCCCTCCCTCTATTTTAAACCCACCACCCCTTGTCCTGTCACAACAGGCCCTACTGAACAGCCTCTCCCCATCTTTCTTGTAGCCCCCTTGAGGTACTGGCAGACCACTCGAAGGTCTCCCCAGAGCCTCCTCTTCTCCAGGCTGAACAGCCCCAACTCTCTCAGCCTGTCCTCGTAGGAAAGGTGCTCCAGCCCCTTTATCATCTTTGTGGCCCTCCTCTGGACCCTCTCCAACTGGTCCATGTCCTTCTTATGTTGGGGGTTCCAGCACTGGACACAGTACTCCAGGTGAGGTCTCACAAGGGCATGTAATGTTGTCCAAAAAGCCATAAATAAGCTCCACTTGCTTCAGCTCCCGGCTGAGAACAAGACGTTAATCCCTCATCTCGCTTGCTCAGGGTGAGATTTCCAGCCCCAAGGAGCCTGGACCTTGGTGGGTGTCACCACCATGGCATGACCAAGTTACTCCTCTGCCACCCAAGGGCTGTTGTGGGATAACCTTTGCCAGGCTCACACACCCATTAACTAGCGCCGGCGCAGCTGAGCCTCCCCTTTTCTGTACCACATCTCCTTTCTGCAGGATTCAGCTGACACTGGAAATCACAGAGGCTCTGCTTGATGACCCTGACCACAGCGTGCTGGAATGTGCTGGGTTTCATAAGGTTTTCATTAGGGCTCAGAGTGAGCCCCTGAGGTTTTGAGAGACTCCAGAACTATCCATACAGCAACTTGCAAAACCGCCCTGTTTGTAGGGAATGTTTGTTTTTACCGACCCTCTCTGCTTTCTGTCTTGTGGCCTCATTGTCTTTGTCTCTGAGGTAGAGGTGCTGCTCTACCTAGAGGAAACATCTGCTCCACAGTGTTGCTGAGGACTGAGGACAAGGTGGTGACAGGATGCTCAGGAGGACATTAGTCTTGGTTGCCAAGTTCCTTGGGGGATCTGGATTTGTTCTTGTCTTCACCACCCCATTCCTGCAGTGATACTGGTCAGGAAACCTCATCCACCTCCCTGATATCATCCCTATAACCACAACTGATAATCCCACTTCCCTCTTCAGGCAGAGAGGTAAACACCTCGGTGTGAGGCTTTCATGGTGCCTTACCCTGGGATCACGTCTGCAAATCATCTGTGTTTGCTTTGCCAAGGGCTGAATCAGGATTAATATCTGCAGAAGATGTCTGTGATTTAACAGCAGTAATCAGCAGCTGACAGTCTGGATCCTCGGCTCGGCTGCTTGTGGTTTTTGTAAAAATGACTAAAACACTTGGGAACAGAAACACAATAGTTTTGTTTTTCTGTGCATTGTTCCCCCATGGTTAGAGCTCACCCCATTAGACTCTCCACCACTTTACCTAAAGGACCAAGTCCTGCTGAGTCTTCATTGCTGCCGAGTACTCCCCTAAAGCTTATTTTCTGAGGTGGTAGCACATCTAGGCTTTTCCAGCATGAATCTCATTCATCCCAGCAGTCAGCCAAGGAACCCAAGGAACATCAGCTGCCCAAACTCTGGCATCAGCTTCAGAGCAGAGTTTGGCAGCGACCTTGGGGTGGAGGACTCGGTTCCTTCTAGAAGTCTCCCCAGCCAAAGCAGCAGCCTGAGTGCATCCGGATCTGCTCCGGGGGCCCCGTGCTGCGTTCCTCCTCCCTCTGGAAGGCAGCCAGGTCTGCTGTTTGCCCGTGCCACGTCACGGTCCCACCTCGGTGAGCCTGTTTTCTCAGTGCACCTGCTGGCTCTTGGCAGTGGGGTGCAAGAGTAAATGGAGAGAGGTGCAGAGGAACCCACACCCACAGTGCACACAGGCATAGCCCGTCCGCCCCCAGAGATTTCCACCTCCCCAGCTGACCCTGAGCCCAGCCAGTTGCAGATTAACCATCTGACAGGTGATGGAAGCTCTTTTGCTCCCAGGCAGGAATCATTCACCCTTCCTGAGGATTTTCCTTGGCTTTCTCCCAAATGCAATTTTGGAGAAGAAAACGTGCAGCAGTATTTCACTCTGCAAAGCCATTGGAGCTCGTGCAGAAAGACAGAGGGAGGCCTGGCATGGCATGGTCATATATCCCATCCTTATAATCAGGGCAGTCATATTCACCAAGATACTTCTCATTGCTATCAGATACTTCTCATTGCTGGCAGAGCCTTAGAGTTGCACCTCCTCCCTTCAAGGATGGGTTATAGATATTTTAGGGTATAGAAGAAGCGTTCAAGACTGACCCTGGTAGACCTTGCCACAAGGTGTCACCATCCCTGACCTGTCTCTCCTTTTCTTTCACAGGGGAGGGTACTTTTTCCCACAACCCTGAGGAAACACGAGCCTCATATCCCCAATTAGCAGACTGGTATAGCTGGCTATAAATCGGTTTAGCACTAAGATTGCCAAGAAGTAAATTAGAGGAACAGGTACTTCTGCCTCAGTGTTGTAACTCCTGTGCCAGAGAAATGTGCCCTTGTGGCCAAGAAGTCCAATGGCATCCTGGGGTGTATTAGAATGGGGGTGGCTAGTAGGTCAGGAGAGGTCCTTCTACACCTCTCTGGTGTAGAAGGTGACCTGGTGAGACCCCACCTGGAGTATTGTGTCCATTTCTGGGCCCCTCAGTTCCAGAAGGACATAGAACTCCTTGAGAGAGTCCAGTGCAGGGCCACCAAGGTGATAAAGGGAGTGGAACACCTTCCTTCTGAGGACAGGCTGAGGGAGCTGGGTCTCTCTAGCTTGGAGGAGNGGTTGGACTGGATGATCTTTCAAGGTCCCTTCCAACTCCTGACATTCTGTGATTCTGTGAAACTGCTCCCGTCATAACCTGCTGCAAGCTGTTGGCTCTGGGGAGACAAACTACATCTCTAGACCTCTCAGCAAAGTTATTACTGCCCAAAATCAACACTGACCCTTGTGCCCTCAGCTTGCCAAGGCCACTCCTTTCTTCTGAATAGGGAGAAGAGGACTTGGCCCATCCTACCCTTGACCTCACAGGGTCTGCCCTTCGCCCAGCTCTGTGCACAGCCTTGCACGGCGGCNCAGAAGAAGACTTGGCCCATCCTACCCTTGACCTCACAGGGTCTGCCCTTCGCACAGCTCCATGCACAGCCTTGCACGGCGGCCTCACTCCTTGCCCAGCTGCCCAGGCACCTTCCCCTGTCCCCAGAGATTTCCATTCTCTTCTGTTAACCATTAACCAGCACACCATTACCAGTCAGAGACAGCCCTGAGCTGCCTGGTCAGCTGGCGCTTGCAGACCGCTGGCCTACGAAACCATTTCCACGTGAAACCCTGATCTCCACCGGTCTGAGCCTGCCAGGCCAAAGAGCAGAGCTGCAATCATTTTCCCACATCACAACTCCCCTGGCAGGCAACTGGGCCAAATCCTGAGGCTGGTGCTCAGTCCCTTGCAGCTGTTGGTCATCACTCCCTTGCTTGAGGGTTAGATGCTGTGGCTGGCCAAGATGTACTTCTAGAGGGGGTCTGTTGTAAGACCCAATGAGTGAGGTCCTTGCATGTCTTATGGCCACTGTACCCACAGGTGTTTTGATTTCTTACCTTTATCCCCACACCCAGGAGCACAGCAGATGGGGGAGCAGTAAATTATAACCCCATCTTCCTTAATCAGACCTGTGTGGGCATCTGCCTATGAGAGGCTCGATGTAGGTTTTTGTTTGGAGAGGATTGCCTTGAAGGGAAGGTAAGTGCTTGAAGGAGCTTGTGTGAGGAATGTGTAGGAAAATGTCATGGGCTTTGGTTGTGGATCAAGGGAAGCTCTCCTGAAATTCATGCAGGGTTTTGGCTGCTCTAAGTCAGGATATTTAACTTCACATAAGTACAATGGGTCTTCTGGGCAGCTTGTGGGGTTTTTTTGCCTCCTTCCCTGGCTTTTCCAAAGCGTGAGGCCTCTGCTGTGTTATCTCATGTGCAGGGTTTGGCCCTGCCCTCTTCCTCCTGAAGCTCCATACTCAAAAGCAGGGTTGGAAATGCCTTTGCAACGTGTCATTTTGCAAATACATCTTTGGCAGCGCCTGTTTCCCCATGTACAATGTTAACCTTGTCCACAGGCATGCAGGGTGGTCAAGGCTGAGGCAGATGTGAGCCTCTGCACTGCCAAAACTCGATTTCGCACTTCAGCAGAGTCTTTCTCCAAGCACCTTCTGATTTACCCCAGCATCAACCTTTGACAATGTCTTCAGTGTCTTGGGCTTGCACTGGGACACTGCAAACAGCCTCATCTGACATCTGTGTGCATGAAAAAGAAATTAAGCCACGAGGTTTTTGAGCTGTGGGAATACTGAGTCAAGGCCCAGGACCAGCATAGGAGTGCATCAGGTTGTGCACATGTGAAGAGTAACTGGAACAAGACCATCACAGATCACGTTTCAGTTATGAAAGCCAGGCTGTTCTGTTTGCCACCAGTACTGAGTTAAACCACTTGGAAATAATGTTTTCTGCTCTGTAACCCCATGGCACGATCAGAATTAGCAGGAAGCAGAAGTGCCTGCAGCTCAGCGCTAAATGAGCCTGTGGTTTATGACAAACATTTCATTTTCACAGAATCACCAGGTTGGAAAAGATCATTAAGATCGTTGAGTCCAACTGTTCCCATCCTCTCCTAAACCATCTCCCTGAGCACCTCATCTCCC
>VXBZ01000887.1:61662-82789 GCA_013399135.1 Heliornis fulica
CCCCCAAAAAAAAAAGGTGTTTTTTAAAAAAAAAAACTCACCTGGTGTAAGCCAGGATGTCTTTAAAGCAGTGAGCCCACCCTGATTTGCACCATTTGGGGCTGGAAGGAGCAGCTATCTCAGCTCGTTGGGAACCCATCTGGGCTACCTATGAGCTCTGAGGACACAGGATTTTCGTTTAGCTCTGAGGACACATGATTTTTGTTTAGCTCTCTGCACAGACTGGCTTTGATTTCACACAACAAGCGATTAACAGCATTTCATTTTGGCTCTGTGTTTTGCCTCTGTGGGGTTTTGTGTGCAGCTCACCTGCCTTTGCAACGGGCTTACGGGTCCAGGTAGCAACAAAAGGTCGTTGGAAGTTCTCTTGGACAGGTCTTCTCGTCCTCCCATCGATAGGTCCGAGTGGCTGCACTGCTGAGCTGTTTTGCTCTAGAAGTGTGGAGTGTTTTCTCATCCTGTTCATCCTGAGATGCAAGTGGCACTGAGATAAAACTGAGTTGTAGTGGAGTGGGGCTGCAGCGTTCCTTGCCAGTATTTCTCTTAGGTGTGCCTATTAAGAACATAAATATTTAACACAAAAGAGAACCGATATGAATTAGCATCCGTGGGAGGCTCGTGCTTACCCAAGGCTGCCCTAGCACAGATGTAAACAAGTGCTGTGCCAGCTGGAGCAAGCTGGCCCCACCAGAGCAGCACTTGGTTGGTGAATCACCCAGGTGCTCTTTACACACTGAGCCTGTGGAACACAAGCTAGACAAACAGCATCGACCTCCCTTGTTGGAGGGGTTTTCCCCATTCCTTGCTGCACTGGCTGAGATGCTGGGTAGCATGACTGACTTCCCTTGCCTTCCTCCTGGCATATCCAGGTGAGCCCCCACCCCTCCTCCTCCTCCCTGCACGAACACTTTGCCTGTTTCCTCCTCCAGCTCCCACTGACTGACACATGATGTTATTTCCCAGGCAGGACTTTGTGGCCACAGTTGCCAAGGTCTCCCAGCTGGGAGCAAAGGTTTTGTGCCATGGATGTGAACTGTGTCAGCCTGGTGTCCTGCCTTCCCCTGTGTCTTGGGGCTCCAGGTCAAGTTGAGATGTTAAATCCCTGCTCTTGCATGGCCAGGGATGCAGAAGATGCACAAGGTGTCTCCTGATCTTTTCTGTGGAGCTGCATAAGTGTTTTTACTTTAAGCATGGAGACTGTTATCTTCTCTGATCTGGACCCCCTGGGGAGGTGTGGGACATGTGACAGGGAGGAGGTGCTCCATGGACTCTGTGACTTCAGGCTGGGTATGTCCTCCAGTCTGTCAGACATGGAGGAGACCAGCTCAGACACCTGCCTCATGCTTAGAAGACTTGGGGTTCTGCTCCGTGACACTCACATCCCACTGAACCAAGAGCCTTCCCTCAATTTACACACCCAAGTCCATGGCATCCCACTTGGAAGCAGAGCCCTCCAATGTCCTGAGCAGCGAGGGGCACAGCAAAAGCCCTTGTGCTGCCTTTGTCCTACCTGGCTCAGCTGCATTTGAGCCACCCCTAGGGAATGCATATGCCACCACTCCCCAGCTCCTTGCCACAGTGAATGGGCACTTGGGCAGCCTTCTGAGGTTGGCTCTGCACTGACACAACCACACCAGGAAGGGCTCCGGTATGGACACACCACACCCAAAATACCTCTGCTCCAGCTCTTTTGTTTGCTCACTTCTATTCTTTAGCTGCTCTTGGCCCCTCAGAGAAACAGATTGTACAGTCACACTTTCCTACAACTCATTAAAACTTCTCATGCCCTCCCTTTCCAACAAATACATCCCTGGAAATGGGCCAAATAACGATTTATCCTGGATGGTTGTACATCTCCACGGTACTTCCATCCATTCTGGGTGGAAAAGGAATGCAGAAAGGGGTGAATATTCTCGCCAAGTCTTAGGTAACCTTCAGTCTGAGAAGTCCTCTGGGATGCAATGTTAATTTCCAAAGAGGGATGATGTGTGTTTGCTTCAGTTGCCTTGATTTCTGAGGCTCTCTGCTTGACAAAGAAACCCTGCCGTTTGTTATCCACCCTTATCTGAGCCTATTCATGGTTATCTGAGGCAGCGCTGGGTCCAGTGACAGGGAAACTTGTTATTACCTTATATCCACGTCACAGACCTGAGACATAAGGGATGCTAAATTGCACGGTTGAGCTCCATCCTGGGCAGTTCCTGTGGTGTGAGCTATTCAGAGCAGATGACCTTTTCTGCCTAAAAATGTCCTGTCTCCATGCCCCGAGATGACAGAGCAGGTTTCTGTCCAGCCCTTTATTTAAAACTGCTTGTACAAAAAAGAGCTAAGCAGGGTAAGAACCAGGTGGTGCTGGGAATTGTAGACTTTTTTAGGTGACAGAGACTATTGAGACAGACACCTCCCCTCTGGGATGGTGCTAGAGCCTGAATTACCCTGCTTTGTTCTTGTCTGGGAAACAGCTGCTTGGGTCAGAGCAAATCCCACCCATCCCAGGACCCAGATGCCTGGTTCCCTTCCCGGTGCTTAGAGAAACTCCCCTTGGCAGCTCTGGGTGCAGAAGGCAGTCCAGGATGGATTACTCTTTCTAAAGCTGTTTGCATATTTGCAGGGATGATTTTAATCATTTGGCTTCTTGCAGCTGATGTGCTGCTCTCTCAGAGCTGGTCTTGGTTTCTGCCAAAAGGGGATCGTGTGCTCCTCTCACGTCCCGCATGGGCTGGGTTTCACTTTTCACGCCAGATGTGTGGCCCTGTGGGATAGGGCTTAGCTCCTCGCTGTGCTCTGTTGGTGGAGAGCTGTGCTCAGGCAGGCAGGAGCTCCAGAGATGGCCACCACAGGGTTTAGCTCACAAAATGGCGATGCACCAACACCACCCATCATGGTACCACAGGGGCAAGGTAACACCTCCTTGTTGCCCCATGATCCTTTGCCCCTCAGTATTCCACCCCATCTCCATTTGCCCCACTGTTTCCCTGGACCCCTTTCCTACCACAGAGGAGAATAGTCACTGAGAACCACCTCAGGGAGGAGATACAATCATGGGGTCTCTTGAGGGTGGGATGGTGCTCCTCAAGGAGCACTTACTTAAAGTGAGAAGACATAGATGGAGGCTGATGGTCACAAGAGTGACCCAGCAGCCCACCCTCTGGTTGCAAGGGTGGGATGAAACTGGCAGACAGCACTTATGTGGTGCTGAATGTCCCTCTGGTTTCAGTCAGGCCTGAAGAGTTATACTATTATGGGTGACTGGTACCAAAAGGCAGGTGTTCCATTGAGAGAAGATCCTGTGAAGGTCTGCCTCTCTTTCAAAGGCCTTAAAGCTCACTTAAGATAACTCACACCTTGGCTCAACACCCCATCCTTAAATATGGAAGCCTGGTATGGGATGGTTGGTACCTGCTTGTTTTGAGACATTTAGGTGTCTTTCAGCAGATGTGTGTCATCCAACATAGACAAGGGACAAGCTTTCTCTTGCAATGTCATAAACAAACCTCCCTGTTGAATAACTTGGTTGCATCTCATCTGGCCAGTGATGGAAATGCAGTCACCTCCAGAGCACCATGCTTAGGTCCAAGTCACTTCATTTGCAATCTGAAATATAAACCTGCTTTTTTCTACAAGTCCAAGCTTTCTCTTCCCAAGTTTGATGTGATGCAGGACCTTATCACTGCCTATATGACCTGGAAGGAGGTTGTAGAGAGGTGGGGGTTGGTCCCTTCTGCCAAGTGACAGGTGATAGGACAAGGGCAAATGGCCTCAAGCTGCACCAGGGCAGGTTCAGATGAGATGTTGGGGAGAAATTCTTCACCCAAAGAGATGTTGGGGTGTGGGACAGGCTGCCCAGGGAGGTGGTGGAGTCCCCACCCCTGGGTGTATTTAACAGACAGGGAGATGAGGTGCTCAAGGAGAAGTTTTAGGAGAGGACAGGGACAGTTGGACTCAATGATCCTAATGGTCTTTTCCAACATAGTCATTCTGTGATTCTGTGAAAACATTTTGTTTTCACAGTTACTATAAACCTTGATGCTTTCCACTGGGAAGCCAATGCTTTGGGAACCAGCTCTCCAGCTGGTCTGAGTGGAGACAGACCAGTGACCCTGCTCCATGACCACCATGGTCCTGATCTCAAGGGCTTATTCAGCTGCGTTAGTTGAACTGTGCACCAGAGAAATCCTGCTCTTACCTTGGACACGTACATGTCTACACACAGAGCATGAGCATTCTGATCCAGACTGTTATGTGCAGCAGCAAAAATCATAACTCTTAGACTCAGTTTTTTGGAAGGATGGGCCAGCTGGGCACCAGTGCTCGGGTTTAACTGGTTTTATGTATAGTATTTAGCTTGGCTCCTGCTGACAGGTCTGGCAAGCAGGGAGAAGAGCTCCTGGAGAGCAGCCCTGCTGAGAAGGACCTGGAGGTCCTGGTGGGTGAGAAACTGAACATGAGCCAGCTGTGTGCTCTGGCACCTCAGAAGGCCAATGGTCTCCTGAGCTCCATCAGCAGAGGGGTGGCCAGCAGGGACAGGGAAGGGATTGTCCCTCTCTCCTCTGCCTTCGTGAGGCCCCATCTGGGGTATTGCATCCAGATCTGGGGCCCCCAATTCAAGAGAGATGTGGAGCTGTTGGAGAGAGGTCAGAGGAGGCCATGAAGATGATGAGGGTGCTGGAGCACCTCCCCTGTGAGGACAGGCTGAGGGAGCTGGGCTTGTTCAGCTTGGAGAAGAGAAGGCTGTGGGGGGACCTCACTGCAGCTTTCCAGGACTTAAAGGGAGCAGATAGACAGGAGGGGAATCGGATTTTCACAAGGGCAGATAGTGACAGGACAAGGGGGAATGGATTGAAGCTGGAGGAGGGAAGGGTTGGGTTGGAGATCAGGGGGAGGTTCTTCATGGAGAGAGTGGTGAGGTGGTGGAAGAGGCTGCCCAGAGAGGTGGGGGATGCCCCATCCCTGGAGGTGTTCAAGGCCAGGTTGGATGGTGCCCTGGTCAACCTTGTCTAGATGCAGGCCTGGAGGTTGGTGTCCCTGCTTGTGGCAGGGGGTTGGAACTCGATGATCCTTGGGGTCCCTTCCAACCCAGACCAGTCTGGGATTCTGGGATTCTGTGTTGGAGTTGGGTGGATGGGACTGAGCTCTGAGAGAGGTGACATGCAGTGTGGAATGCTGGACTGTCCCTCCGAGGTTTGTCCCTTGGGCCAAGGGGGCAGTAGGTCCATCCTGACCAAGAGTCACCAGATCTGCCCTAGACCCAACATCCGGATGAGGTAAACCACCTGGGGAGAGTCCTCCTCAGACTTACTACCTAAAACTAAGCAAGGGTAGATGAGTCCCAACACCTGACTCCACCTCCTATCTTACTTCCAGGCTCTTTTAACCCTGCGTAGGAAGCAGTGGTCTTTCCTCAGTTTACCTGGGAAAATGCCTTCCTTTGAGGGTGTCTCCTCTACTTGCAGCTGTCACACCCTTCCTATAAGCTTTTTAAAGTGCAGGTGCTCACAGGGCTCCTGAAGCTCCTGTACCTGTGACCAAACACACGTGCCCTCACCCTGACACCTCATTTTACTTGACTGTGCCATTAAAATGCTGATGTGGGGATGGTAAAACCTCTCCTGGAGGTTGTGAGCAATTAGGAACCACCTGCCTGGAAAACAGAGAGAGGAATTAAAATGGCTTCAGCTTTGTTTTCCTGGTGTGTGCACCTCCTGCCCTCACTGTGGCTCGATGCCCTGCCTTCAGACACAGTGCTGGTCCCGAGCCAGCGGTCTCTCCCCGTCGCTTGGGGAGAAAGGGCTGAAAGGAAAGAAGAGATTTGTTCATAGTGAACTGGCAAACTGCCTGCTCGCCTTTCCCTGGGGATGGCTCTGTACTGTTACCAACTCCCCCCTACTCCACCCTGGTGAGACCCCACCTGGAGTATTGTGTCCAGTTCTGGGCCCCTCAGTTCCAGAAGGACATAGAACTCCTTGAGAGAGTCCAGTGCAGGGACACCAAGGTGATGAAGGGAGTGGAACATCTTCCTTATGAGGACAGGTTGAGGGAGCTGGGTCTCTTCAGCTTGGAGGAGAGGAGACTGAGGGGTGACCTTATTAATGTTTATAAATATGTAAAGGGTGAGTGTCAGGAGGATGGACCCTGGCTCTTCTCAGTGATGGCCAGTGATAGGACAAGGGGAAATGGTTCCAAGCTGGAGCATAGAAAGTTCCATCTTAATATACAGAGGAACTTTTTCACTGTGAGGGAGCACTGGAACAGTCTGCCCAGAGAGGTTGTGGAGTCTCCTTCTCTGGAGACATTCAAGACCAATCTGGACACATTCCTGTGTGATTTAATCTAGGTGATCCTGCTTGGGCAGGGGCATTGGATTAGATGATCTTTCAAGATCCCTTACAACTCCTGACATTCTGTGATTCTGTGATTCAGTAATCTCACAGCAAGGAGCTGGAGGTGGAACAGACACCTCTGACATAGGCCTGTGCCAAGCTGCATTTTGTTGTTTGAAAATGATGCACCTGGCCCCGTAGTGGGGGCATCGCTGCTGCAAGGCACTCACACACAGAAGGTTTTAAGAGCTTCTTCTGCCACTGTTGGTTGGGGTGTTTTTCCTCAGGGATCTTCAGAGACAGGTGGGTTTGCACCAAAAGGGTTTGTTATCAGTCAGCTGGGACTGATCTCAGAGGGAGGTTACTGCAGCCCAGGCCCTGCCTACTTCTGAAAGCTTTGTGGTTAATGGGGCTGCCCTCACCCTATCACCATGCTACCTGCCTGGGAGAACCTGCTGCTTTCAAAGACATCCCAGGGAAGAACTTCTTGTGAAAGCACTCAGCCAGGAGCTGTGTGGGTGCTCTGACCTTCTCTCTAGGACACCAAGCCAAGGACTTTGCCAGCCGGTGTGTTCATCCAATTTGCTCTGCCTTTTCCAGCCACAGTCACTGCGGAGCACCGGGCTCTGCGTCCAGCACGATGGATGTGGAAACTCAGGCTTGGGAGTGGTCCTGGAGAAAAGGCTTTCTGATTTAATTGTCAGTATATTGTTCTTACATGGCTGAGATGTTTACTGGGACAATACAGCTCTACTGTTCCCAGGAAAAATAGTTGTTAAAATTTTAGAAGGAGGATTCAGAAATAGCAGCGGTTTGGGAAAAATCTGCTCCTACAAATCAGTTTCCCGAGACCATCTGCTTGAAGATCAGGCTGCTGGAAAGCTACCAGCAGTGAGATAAATAGAGAGGACTAAAGAGGTCATAAAGAGAGGTGTGGAGAGATGAGCAAGATTTTCTGGATGGAGTGAGGTGTTGAGCTAGTATTTATGGCAGGTGGAAATGAGGCAGCTGCAGGAACAGCCAAAGGCAGAGCTGATAGCGTGAGTTGCCTGCTCTTCTAAATCAAATGTCCCCTGAAGAATTTGAAGAGACAGATGAGATACAGATCGAGGGCTGCTGCAACTGGAAAGGCAGATATTTCCCAGTAACCTCGTATTTCCTTGTGCTCCTTCCCTTTAAGTAAGGAGAAACAGTAGGTTTGGAGAATTGATGCAAAGGCCATCTGCATGTGGCTCACAAGGAGCTGAAAGGTGGAGGGTCACAGCATCAGTGGGTCTCACCACCTAGGGCAGAGATGCCAGAAATGGACAGGGGTAGAAGGCACAGATTATGGGAAGACGCACCAGAACTGAAGCTCTGCTTCTGATTAATGTCTGGGACAATGGTTTGAGGTAGAGTAAATCTGAGGGGGTCAAGAGTTATGGCAACTAGGTCCTGGACTGATCAGCTTTTGTCAGACAAGGCAAACTGGTTATCACTCATGCAGAACCATAGAAATTACTTGGCTGGGTAGATCCAGGTTTCTGCATCCTTTGAATTTACTGAACTCGAACTTGTATAGACCACTTCAGTTTGGGTTGCCATCAAGACCACAAAGCCATCTCAGTGTTTCTCCCCTTCATCCCAGACCCTTAAATCTTCACTCACATTAATGCTGAGCAGACTTCAGCATCTCAGTCCTCAGCATCCCAGTCCTTGCCCAGTGGAAAAAAATAGACCAGCTGCCTGTGATGGCAAGTAGTGGTTTGGATGAGACATGGTGTGATGATGATGAAGGGAGTACAACACCTTCCTTATGAGGACAGGCTGAGGGAGCTGGGTCTCTTTAGCTTGGAGAAGAGGAGACTGAGGGGTGACCTCATTAATGTTTATAAATATGTAAAGGGTGAGTGTCAGGAGGATGGATCCAGGCTCTTCTCAGGGATGGCCAGTGATAGGTCAGGGTGAGCAAGAAGCCTCTTCACAGTCTTAGCTCAGCCTGTCCCATGCCCCATCTCATGTTTTGATGCATCTCTAGTTAATAGTAAAAAAAACCCTTCAACCCTTTCCATGATCCACCCAGATGTTTTGGTAGCACTGATAGGGGATCTTTCCTGACCTGTGGAGGTGGCTGAGTGAGGCCCTGAACCATGAGGTTCAATCCATGTCATTGCCTTAATGCTGAATGGATGGAAGGTGCAGCTCAGCACCCAGAGTCTCGCACTCACAGACCCCTGAGGTGCCAAGCCCCGAGAGCACACCCTGGCTGCTTAGCCACCTCATTCCAGAGACACTGAGTGAAGGCAAGCCTGCCAGCTTCCCTAATGAGCTGTTCCAATACCTAATTGCCCACCATGATCAGAAATAGCATCTTATTTCAAGGCCTGTTTTACGTCATTTTAGCTGCCAGGCAACCGCTCTCTCCAGGAAGGCTGAAGTGCTCTCTGTGGTCAGCTGGGTGTGCCTGTGCAGAGCCCTCTCCTTGGCACACTGACTACACCCAGCTCCTCCACCTGGACCTCATGGGACCTAGAGGAGGGTGAGCAGAGCTGTGCTTGTCCCTCTCTTGTCACCCTCCAAAGTGTATATCCCACCCCCTGCCTCATCGTCGTATCCCAGCACATACAGGGTGTGATTCAGCTGCTCTGATTACTGTGACTGTGCAGGAGGAGAGGAGATGTCACCAACACACACACTTACATATGGATACATGTGTCACAGGTGCTCTCCCCTGTGCAACAAAAAAATGGAGAAGGTTATTAAGTGACTGGGGGTGTGACAACATGAGAGAGAAGATGAGCCCCATTGCTGGACCTCCCTACCTATCATTTCGATATGAGAGAAAAGAGGAGACTGAGGGGTGACCTCGTTAATGTTTATAAATATGTAAAGGGTGAGTGTCAGGAGGATGGAGCCAGGCTCTTCTCAGTGTTGGCCAGTGATAGGACAAGGGGAAATGGGTCCAAGCTGGAACATAGGAATTTCCATGTGAATGTAAGGAAGAACCTCTCCACTGTGAGGGTGACAGATCACTGGAACAGGCTGCCCAGAGAGGTTATGGAGTCTCCTTCTCTGGAGACATTCAAGACCAATCTGGACACATTCCTGTGTGGTTTAATCTAAGTGATCCTGCTCAGGCAGGGGGTTGGACTAGATGATCTTTTGAGGTCCCTTCCAACTCCTGACATTCTGTGATTCTGTGAAAAGCCACTTTTCCTCCTCTTGCAACATGAAAACAAGGCAGGTTATATCGCCTGAGTTCTGCATTCCAGGACAGTCACTAGCTAGGCACAGTCACTCTTAAAGCAACAGACCTGAGCAGCAGCTGATGTGCCACACAAGGTAACTCAGCACTGAATTCCATTCCTCTGGACACAACAAGAGTTAACTGCTGTCCTCTCTGCAAACAAAAATGGCACCTACTTGGGCCCAGATGCCTAACTATAATGGAGACAATGAAAGCAATTCAACAGCCCTGCTTTACCTCATCTAATGCCAGTCCAACTATTCCCAATAATTAAGCCTTTCAGCCTGGAAAGGCTGGAGTCACAGCTGCTTCCTATTTTCCTGAAGCTGTACAGAGCATTAGTCATTTCACTGGGGTTTTTTTTTATTACCATGAATGCAGCCGAGTAAGTGTGCCGCCAAAACCCAGACAAGCCAAATCAGGCTAAATTCAGAGTGTACTTTGGGAGTTTGAAATGATCTCCTATCCCCCTTCTGAGTCTTTATTTTCCCTCCCCACCCAAACAACCAGAGCCTGCCTGAAGAAACATCCAGCAAGGTCTGCTTTCTCCACACATACCAGGTTGACTGAAATCAAGTAGCGATTGCTGGCACTTCCATCCCAACTGTTAGTCATTAACCAATCTTGGGAGTGACCTTGACACTTAATTAGTCATCTAGTCCTTCCTGAAGGCAAAGCTTTCCCCACGTTGTGCTGGTTGGAGAGGGGGTGATCTGTAGCAAGCAGGAGCATTGCTGTGATGTTGGCAGCTCAAAGACCCATCTGCCCTCACGTACCACCTTTCTTATTTAGATTGCAATAGAGAAGCCTTTGCTTTTAGCTCTGAAAGCTCCAGGTTGTCCTAACTGTGACTTACACCCAAGACAACAGCCAGCAATGTTTGGTTTCCAGATCCTCTGCCCTTAACCAACAGCAGCATTTGCTCTTCTCAGTTTAATTTATAGCATCTCAGAGGGTTTATGGCATCTCAGATCTGATTAGGTGTTAGGAAGAAATTGTTCACTGAAAGAGATGTTGGGTGGAACAGGCTGCCCAGGGAGGTGGTGGAGTCCCCACCCCTGGGTGTATTTAACAGATGGGGAGATGAGGTGCTCAGGGAGATGGTTTAGGAGAGGACAGGTATGGTTGGACTTGATGATATCAAGGGTCTTTTCCAATCTAGTCATTCTGTGATTCTGTGATCTTGGAATCATAGAATCGCTTGAATTGGAAGAGACCTTTAAGATCATTGAGTCCAACCACAGCCTAACCCTGCCTAGTCCACATCTAGATCATATCCTTCAGCACATCATCTATTCTTCTATCGTAAACAAGTGGTGATGACACAGAAGAGCAGCTCCAAGACAGAAGTTTTCTGCTCTATGCAGTGGCCACCTCACAGCCCACATTCATTGTGCGCATTTGTCTCCTCTTTCCATGTTTTCTCCTCTTTCTCCTGCTTTCCATGTCTCCATCCATGAGACTCCCTGGAAATGACTGGCCCTGAGGTGGAAATTGTGAGTTACTAATGTGGATACAAAGAGGGAAGCTACAGGTGCTTTTGTGCCTCTCTTCTCCATTTGCAGGTAAAGCTGTGTCTGTGTACGAGGAAACAAATGGCCATGCCCAGAACCAGTTTCTTTCTGGTGAATTCCTGTCACAGAGGCGGTTGACTCATGTTTCTTTGCCAATTTGTGTTCCATCTTGTGCTGGGCAAAACTGGCTCGATTGAGATAGGAACTGACCCAGACATTGCTGTTGAAACCCCACAGGGAACCCAAGCCTCGTTACGACCTTTTTTCCCCCTTTCTTAAATTAGAAAAGTTTCTGCTCTTCCTGGTTTCCTCACAGATGAGAAGTTTTCACTCCATAAATACTAGATTTTGTGTCTGGGCAGCAGTTTAATTATGGGATCATCTGATTAAAAACCCACATTAAATCATTAATGAAGTGTGCTCTCTGATTATATATTGTATTCCTACTATGTCTAACTTGGCCACCAGCTGGAAGAAGCTGAAAAGGCCAAAGACACAACCAGATTTGTCTGTCTGTGCTTCACACTCCCCTCAGTTACATGAGGAGGAAGGGAGGGATAGTATTCCCCAGAAAAGTGGGGACCAGATCTGATGGCCAGGTTTCAGATGGAGAGAGAAGCCCCAGGATCAGAGGAGATCCAAGATCCCTGTTTTGAGTCTAATAGAGAGGGAAGTGGTGAGGCGTTGCTGTCTTTGGGAGGGTTTTGTCCAACACAGCCATCTGTGCTCAGAGGAGTGATGGCCAGTGATAGGACAAGGGGCAATGGGTCCAAGCTGGAGCATAGGAAGTTCCATGTGAATGTAAGGAAAAACCTTTCCATTGTGAGGGGGACAGAGCCCTGAAACAGTCTGCCCAGAGAGGTTGTGGAGTCTCCTCTAGAGACATTCAAGACCAATCTGGACACGTTCCTGTGTGATCTAATCTAGGTGATCCTGCTCAGGCAGGGGGGTTGGACTGGATGATCTTTTGAGGTCCCTTCCAACTCCTGATATTCTGTGATTATGTGAGTCTCAGCATCCATTGGGTTAACTCTTCTGATGGGAGGAGTTGGGATGCTGGGAGAAGCAGGGAGCTAGCTGTTCCTCACAGCTGGCCAGCTGCTGGTTTCCTGCACTGTTATCAGTCAAGCAGGACGCTTGCTGCCTTCCACAGGGAATGGTGTCAGCGTTTCATGGTTTTGGCTTCAGTTCCCTATAGCTCTTAACTTCATGGTAGGTCAGTCAGGACCCCATTCAGAGAAGTGTCTATCTCCTCTGTAGACACTGAAAAATCTTCCTGTGCCTGGTTTTAATCTATGTGGGTCTCCATTACCTTTCTGGGAAATGAGATGAAAAAATATCTTTTTTTTTTTTTCTTTGCTGTTTGTCTTCTTGCCCAGAACCCCTCTGGAGGATCTGAGAGGGAGATTAAACGTGCTTCTGATAGCTACATGAGACCACATGGACTTGTTCTTCCACAGTCCTTCAGAAATATCCGTGTTTGGGAAGGAATGGGCATGTCTGACTCCTGCTGCTGTGTGCTGCCCAGCTGTGGGTGCCTGCTCAGTAAGCAGACAGGTGTTGGGGCTGTTCCCAGAGCACCCCTGGAGTTACGGGCATCTCCACTGCCTGTGCCAAGGTCTGGCAGCCCTGGGCTGTGGGAGATCTGGAGAGACCAGTGTTCATGGAGAAGGACCATTGCTTCTTAGGACTTTATGGTGCCAAGTCCAGCATGTCTCTCCATGCTCTCATAATACAAGCAATAAACATGCCTTATGGCAAGGGGGCATCTCTGTTCTCTTCCTCCTTCAGCAGGAGCTTTCCATGGCTTAATACAACAGCTTCTTTTATGTTCCACCTTACCACAGCTCGGCTGTTGTGCCGGGTTGAGGCAGCTGTGACACCGTTTCTTCTCGTAGGGTGGTTTCCTGTAGTTGGGCAGAGAAGCCCAGGAGAGGCCGCGGCCTACACTCAGTGCAGCCATTTCATCCAGAGACAGAGAAGAAAATGCACCAGTCGAGCTGTTGTTGTTTTAAACATGCTACAATCGAGTTGTCATGGTCAAATGCAAATCAGAGGAGGGCACTGGCAGGGCAAATCAATGTGAAACACAGGAACCAGTGAGCCGTGTTTCTCTCCTGAAGCTTGATTTGTGAGCAGGACTGACTCATACAGGAACGGCTGATATGGGTCTTGTCCCTACACAAACACAGTATGTCCTGTGGTCACTGCTGGGGAGCCGAGCTGCTCTGGAGGCATCTTCTGTGCCCCACGGGCCAGCTAACCCTGCAAGGACATCAGGATGTCATGGGAGACAGTATCAAAGGCCTTGCTGAAGTCAGGTAGATGACATCCACAAATGGATGCTTTGGCAGGGGAGTTGGACTTGATGATCTCTCAAGGTCCCTTCCAACCCCTACAATTCTGTGAGATGACCCAGTGTTTTCATGTACATTGTGTTTTGTGTTTGATTTGCCTCAGGAGGTGTCCCTAGCTGGTTTCAGAAGTTGCTTCTTGAGCAAAACCCCAGCTATCCAAGCAGCAGGAGCAGGGGACACAGCTAAGGGTAGTCTTTTTAGTCTTTTTTTTTTTTTCACAGCTGTTAGATATGTTAGAGTATGTATAGGGTCCCTTTACACATCAGAGGGGCAGCTGGACATACCAAAAACATCTCCAACATCCCCATGCAACTTTATGTGCAAAACTGAAAGCTGAAAGTTAATTCTTTCCCATACAGGCAGCAGACCCTAGGTTGCCGAGTTGGATCACTTCATATGCTCTGATGACTGTGCCAGTTATGTGTCCACTGACCTTTACGGAGCTGAGAGCCTGGTGTCCTGCCCTGAGATACCTTACAGGTGTCTTAATGAAGTGGAAGGGCTTCATTCCTTAGGCTCCTAGTGCCTCAGGGTACCTGACCTGACTTCCAGTGGCTGCTCCAAGGGGCCATGTGTAACCTGGAGGTCCACTGTTGCCTCTGCCACCCTTTGTGCTCTGGTGGTAACAAAGTGGTACTGATGTCAGGGCCAACACCCCGGTCCATCCTTTCCACCTATTCAAATAGGGAAAGAGTAGTCCCACACCAGAACAACGTTATCCTATCCTGTCTTTGCTGGGCTGTGATCCCACACTTTGGCAGGCCCTCCACCATGAGCATGGATAACCTGGGAATGGAGTGGAGGTCATCCCACTCTTGACAACTACAGCTGTGCTGCCTTCAGCAGCAGCAGAGAGATGGAGATACTTCAGGGTGTGGCTTATCTCTATTAAACCTCCACTGATTGTAAGAGGAACCCAGCTGAATAGCATACTGACTGTTGTATCCAATTATATAGTTATTTGGGATTTTCTTCTTCCTTTCTCTTCTAGGTCAGACTGCAGGATGACAGACAGCGACACAAATCTCCCAACTATCGAGAGAAAGCTGGGCCTGCAGATATGGGGCATAGAGGTATGAGAGGCAATGATGGCACATGTCTTTGGTGTGTGTGTGTGTGTGTGTGTGTGTGTGTGTGTGTGTGTGTGTGTGAGTGAGTGGGTTTACAATGAGGTGTGGAGTCCACTCAGAGGAGCAGGGGAAGAGACTCCATTACGTGTCTCCAAGTGGTGGTGGCTCTCTACAGGTCCCAGCTCTGTTCCAAACATCACAGGGTCTTTGCCTTTCCATTTCTCTCCAAAGAACTTCGTAGGCATTGGAAGGGGTTGTCCAGAGAGGTGATGGAGTCTCCATCCCTGGAGACTCCATCACCTCCATCCCTGGTATTTAAAAGATGGTTAGATATGGTGCTGAGGGACATGGTTTAGTAGTGGATGGCAGGTTAGGGAGATGGTTGGACTTGGTGGTCCAAAGGGTCCTTTCCAACCAACACAATTCTATGAATCCTACAAACTGTCCTAAGACTGTCTCCAGAGGATCTGTATTTAGAGATGTGCTGGTTCACAAGGCTCAGGCTGGTATGCTGGGAAACAAGTCAGGCCACCAGGAGAATGTATGTCTCTAATCCCAGGGAACCATAGAGCCAGTTCAAGCCCAAGAACTGCTTGTGTGCTGCTGGGTGGCACATGCAGGCACCTGCAGTGGTCAGGCATGGCTGGTGAAGCGTGTGCTCATACCAGATGAGGTGTGCAGGTAGGAGGAAAGAGATGTCCTCAAGTCTGGCTTTTCTCAGCACTGCTAGTTGCTATGAATCCCTGGAAAAGTGGTTATCCTAACAAAGCTCTGAAAAGCTTGAACTTATGGGTTCAGAGTGAAATCCATGCCCCAAAACTAAACCTAGGAAGAGATGTGCTCACTCCCATGGGAAATTCCAAGGGAAGAATGCAAGCTCTGGAGCACTTCAGCCTGACCACCAAGTATCCTTGCTCTAGACCTACAGGATTGCAGAGGGACAAGGAGAATAGAAAAATACTTCTGAAACTGAAGTTCTAGCAATGACCCAAACACTCTTTTTTCTTACAGAATATGAAGATGGTTCCTGTACCAGAAAAGGCTTATGGGACTTTTTTTGAAGGGGACTGTTACGTAATTCTTCATGTAAGTAAGGCTAACAAACATGTGTAGGCTCTTTGGTAAGCAACTGCTGCAGTCATTTTGCTTAGGCCTGACTTGGATTTTGGGCATCCTCACTGGTGAGAGCAGCACTCTGGGTAGAAGTGGTTATTCATCATCCAATCATATATCTGAATTCAACATGGCCATTTATGTTTAATAAATGAGAAGTCCAGTGATTAACTTAGTAATTCATTAAAATTATTTCCCTTCTGATCAACTGTGCAGACATGGAAAAATGGCCAGCACATTCCCAGCCAACTAAACCAAAGCCCACACTTGCATGGCTTGTGGCAGTCCTTTGGGGGTGTGAGAGGCGGCCAACTGGAAGGTCTCCTTTTCAGCAGATGATATGGGTTATTAAGGTGTGCCACCTACTCTGTGTCACCCAAGCAGCAGATTGGCTCTGGAGCCATTCTCATATCCCCATTAGGACACTTTGTCTGTCCCACCCAAATTTAATTCAGGCCTATTTGCAACAAGCTGAACCCAGGCCAGCCAGAAGCATGAGGAACTTCTGAGATCTAACTCTATGGGCTGTGCAAACTTCCTTGTGTTCCCAAAGCTCTGTGGAAGGATGACATATCATACTCAGCTCCTAGTAATCCTTCCAAATCTCTTCATCTGCATGGAGTAATCCAGGCCCATTGTATTAAAAAACTTTCACACAGTGGAAAACAGAAACATTTCCCCCTTCCTGGGTCTGAGTGTCCTTCCTGCAAACATCTCCATCAGTCAAGAGACAGCAAAGCCTCCACTATCACCCAATAAACAAATGCATATTCACTGCATGCAGGTCCAGAGGAGGCCATGAGGACAATCAGAAGGCTGGAGCACCTCTCCTACAAAAACAGTCTGAATTGGGATTGTTCAGCCTGAAGAAGGCTCCAGGGAGACCCTATAGTAACCTTCCAGTACCTATAGGGGACCTGCAGGAAGGCTGGGAGGGACTGTTTGCAAGGCATATAGTGGTAGGATGAGGGGTTTATTTAGATTAGATATTAGGAAGAAGAGGGTTGTGAGACACTGGCACAGGTTGCCCACAGAAGTGGTGGGAGGCCCCATCCCTGGAGACATTCAAGGTCACTTTAATTACATGGGAGATGTAATATTTCAAGGGCAAACCAGAAAAGGGTAGATTTATGTTGGATATTAAGAAGAAATTCTTCACTATGAGGGTGGTAGACCACTGGCACAATAGCACAGAGAGGTGGTAGAGGCCCCATCCCTGGAGATATTCAAGGTCAGGCTTGATGGGGCTCTGAGCAACCTGGTCTAGTGAAGATGTACCTGCTTACTGCAGGGGGGTTGGACTAGATGACCTTAAAGGTCTCTTCCAACCTAGCACATTCTATGATTCAATGATTCTGGATGCCAAGCTGGGAAAGCAGCCTGGGATAGCAACAGATGAGTCTCCTGCTCTAACTCACCATGCACATGCCTTTATGCTGCCTTTTGAGGGCTGCATTGGTTTGTAGGAGCCACCCAAAGACATGGTTGGAATAGAACATGAGTGTCCTTGAAAGGAGCTGGCTTTTGGTCAGTACAGATTTTGATGCTCACAGGCTCAGCTCATGTTGTATCTTTGCCAGGCAGAAGAGTCCACTACTCTCCTTTGGCTCTGCAGGCAGGAGGGTACAAATACTCATCTTTGCATTCTGCATCTTCACTGGAGGCTCTCCAAACACTGATTTTCCACAGGACAATGAGTCTTTGATTGTCTTCAATGTATGAAATTGAGCGATTTTGCCACAAATTAATTATCTGTGCCCAGAGGAATCGAGTTGTATTTTATTCAAGCTCCTCTGCTGCATTTTTGCTGTGCTATCACTGCACAAAGCAAATAAACAGAACTTATTGTCAAATCCAATTTATAAAACGAGCTTTTATTACCTTTCCCAGGTGTCTGTGACAGGGATTAACACAGTAGGTGCTGAAAAACAATTGGCACAGCCCACATAATGCTAAGCAGAGTTGTTCTCAGATCCCTGCCTGTAATAAGGTGAATCACAGCGTGCACACGTGGGCTCAGCTTCATTTGGAGTTATGTCTGTTTTGCAAGTCAGCAGGAATTCAGAGGCAGCTTCTGCTTCTTTCTATGTAGATTGATATGAGGAACAGGAAAGAAAAGGTGGTGACTCCAGGCAAATAAATAGTGGAGTGCATTCCATTTGAAAAGGTCTTCTGTGAGAAAAATCTACAAGTTTTAATATCAAACTCTACAAAAGACAGGAAGAACAACCCCAGGGACAAGTATAGGTTGGGGACTGGCCTGTTGGAGAGCAGTGCAGGGGAGAGAGATCTGGGGGTCCTGGGAGACAGCAGGATGGCCATGAGCCAGCAATGTGCCAAGAAGGCCAATAGCATCCTGGGGTGTCTTAGAAGGGGGGTGGCTAGTAGGACAAGAGAGGTCCTCCTCCCCCTCTCCTCTGCCCTGGTGAGACTTCACCTGGAGTATTGTGTCCAGTTCTGGGCCTCTCAGTTCCAGAAGGACATAGAACTCCTTGGGAGAGTCCAGCACAGGGCCACCAAGATGATGGAGTGGAACATCTTCCTTGTGAGGACAGGCTGAGGGAGCTGGGTCTCTTCAGCTTGGAGAAGAGACACTAGACAGAAACAACCTTCAGTTCATACATAAAACCCATAAATACTTTTATTTTTCTTCGTTGGGAGTTGGAATACTCTTCTGAATAAGGTTCCTGGCTGCAGACTGAGATCCCAGTGAGCATCCTAGGGCTTTGTTCTTTCTCCCCTTGCCCAGGAGAAAGGCAGAAAGTCAGAAAGATTTCCATGGTCACTTGTTTTTGCCAGGTCTCCCTGGACAGTGATATTATTTGAAGCACACATATGGGCTCTATCTTCACTCCTACTTGCCTTTTCCACCTCTTGCAGACCAAAAGAACCTCTCGTGGCACCGCTGTGGATCTGCATTACTGGATTGGCAAGGATTCATCTCAGGATGAGCAAGGTGCCGCGGCCCTGTACGTCACCCAGCTGGACAATGCACTCAGGGGGAACCCTGTGCAGCACCGAGAAGTGCAGGGACATGAGTCTGAGACCTTCCAAAGCTATTTCCGCAATGGCATTATGTGAGTAGCAGAAAATACCCTGCAGTGAGGTGGGTCATGGTCCTTGGGGTTCCCTCTGCTTCACCACTCATGTGAAGTCCTGGAGATGCACAGTTGGGAGGTTATCAACAACCAGGCTGGGATAAAGAGTATCTCATAGCCATCAACATTTTAAATATCTGAAAAAGATGGATCAGAACTGAAGTTGGTCAATATTCAGAAGAAAGATTTCCTAATTTGAAAAACAATAAAATAGTTGGAAACATTGAATCTGGAATCATGTCAGCCTGCTCTGCTGATCACTGTCCCAGATGTTTGCTGTAACTGCATTGTAACCTCCCTTCTGCTCATCCTGGGGTATCCCTTCCTCTCCTCCACACACAGATTAATATGCTCACTCAGGGCACTTCAGACTAACATCCACCTTGAAGAGAAGTACTGGTTTGGCTCATACTGGGACTAACACTCCTGTATTGGAAAGTTTGACTGTGGATTCTGCAATCTAAAAGATACTGTTGAATCTGACCCTGTGATCTTGGCTCCCTTTNCTGGGGTTCCCTCTGATTCACCACTTCTCATAGCCATCAATATTTTATATATCTGAAAAAGATGGATCAGAACTGAAGTTGGTCAATATTCAGAAGAAAGATTTCCTAATTTGAAAAACAATAAAATAGTTGGAAACATTGAATCTGGAACCATGTCAGCCTGCTCTGCTGATCACTGTCCCAGATGTTTGCTGTAACTGCATTGTAACCTCCCTTCTGCTCATCCTGGGGTATCCCTTCCTCTCCTCCACACACAGATTAATATGCTCACTCAGGGCACTTCNACTTAAGACTAACATCCACCTTGAAGAGAAGTACTGGTTTGGCTCACACTGGGACCAACACTCCTGTACTGGAAGGGAAATTTTGACTCTGGATTCCACCATCTAAAAGATACTGTTGAATCTGACCCTGTGGTCTTGGATCTCTTTGGGGTCTTTGGAAGGTGACTCCAATATCTGTCCTCCAGGAAGACCTTCACTAGCAATAAAGAGTCTAAGTGCCTTGCATTTAAACAGATGAGGAAAACTCGAATGAAAACCCATCCTCACTTAATACTCTTTATCCCAGCCTGGTTGTTGATAACCTCTCAATTGTGTATCTCCAGGACCTCTCATGAGTTTCCTCAAGACTTTTTGAGACCTAAAAATGCTTCTATATTCATCTTAAAGATGATTAAGGGACTATATTTAAAAGGACTATATTTAAAAGAATATAGGTTTAGAAGTCTATTTGGAAACCTATCTGCCTCTGGATTTGGTATGANCACTGGGACCAACACTCCTGTACTGGAAGGGAAATTTTGACTCTGGATTCCACCATCTAAAAGATACTGTTGAATCTGACCCTGTGGTCTTGGATCTCTTTGGGGTCTTTGGAAGGTGACTCCAATATCTGTCCTCCAGGAAGACCTTCACTAGCAATAAAGAGTCTAAGTGCCTTGCATTTAAACAGATGAGGAAAACTCGAATGAAAACCCATCCTCACTTAATACTCTTTATCCCAGCCTGGTTGTTGATAACCTCTCAATTGTGTATCTCCAGGACCTCTCATGAGTTTCCTCCAGACTTTTTGAGACCTAAAAACGCTTCTATCTTCATCTTAAAGATGATTAAGGGGCAACAAAGGACTAAATTTAAAAGCATATAGGTTTGGAAGTCTATTTGGAAACCTATCTGCCTCTGGATTTGGTATGAGTTAGATTTTATCTTGGTCTAAACCACATCCTTAAGGTTGAGCAGGAAGTCTGAGGCAGAATGGGAAATTACAGCAGGCTCCTTCCACACCTTGGCAAGGTGGACTAATCCCCAGAGCATCCCTCTGTGGCTATGTTCAACTGGACCAAACAAGTCTGAAGTACTGTGAATCACTCACACACCTGAACATGTTTGCCAACCTCTTCCAAGCTATAGTATATCTATATATATTACCCACATGTAAAAAAAAATATAAACTTTCAGCAATCATCTCTCTTTCCCACAAATGGCAATTACATTGTGTTAATTATTACTGTAAGATCTGAAGACTGACCACTGGATCATTGGTCATTTGACCTAAAATGATCTAAGATGTGTGGAAGTGGGTTAGATTTGTTCAAAAACCATTAAAAAGGCTCCAGAGCTGAGGATCATGTCCTGTGCAACTACACAGCACCCATAACAGGCTGGTAGACACCACGAGGAGTCACAGTCTGACTGGGAACCATGAAGTGTGGAGTGAGGCAACACAGCAGCATTTGACATTCCATTTTTAGGACTTTGAGGTTATATTGGCTCTAGGTTTTTTAGTTGTCACCAAAAGCTTGAGGTGTTCTCAGAGGATAGAGGGGAAAGTATTTTCTAATCAGATCTAACTATTCCTTGCTACACANTATTTATTACCCACATGTAAAAAAAATATAAAACTTTCAGCAATCATCTCTCT
>VXBZ01000888.1:0-21993 GCA_013399135.1 Heliornis fulica
GCTTTAAAAATACATATACAGATGTGTAGTCTTAATATTAAAGAAAAGCAGGTTTTCTCTTTCAAGTATAGACTGAATGCAGACAGTGAGGGGACAGTGTTCATGTAATGTACTCAGTACTCATGTTTTAAGGTAAGATATCATACAGTTTCTAACATTTATCGTGTTAAGCACTGAAACTCCTTGCTGCAGAGTGTAGAGAACTTAATAATTTATTTGGATTTTTATGTGAGTCAAAATTATGGAGATGAAATCCAATAGGAACCACATCTGGCTGTGGAAAGCCTTCAATATACATTGCTGAGAGAGACTTTTGTGTTTGCCTTATCTTATACTCTTTTCTAAGCAACAAATCAAAGTTATGATAGTTGAACAACTAAAGTAAATAGGTCTTTTATCTGAGCCAGTACAGCTGGTTTTATGTGGGAGTGTTGTTAATAACCAGACTTTTGGAAAGCACTTGAATATTGTGATTTATGCATCATTAGAAGAATCGTTGGGCAAAATATTACTAGGCTTGTGCCTACACATGGGACTGGAAAACTGTCCTACATAATTTCTTTCTTGAGAACATACTGGGTTTTATGCTGTTAATTCAAATATTTCAAGTCAATTGCAGAATCGACACTGCAGAATTAACAGAAAAGAATCATAGTGAAGTAATTCTTATTAGAGTAATTACATTTAAATATTGTACTTTTTTTCCTTAGAATGAAATGAAAAGTCATTTCAAGATAATGCAACCCATAGCTAAAAATCAGAGCCACGTGCTCTCCATGATGACACAGGCTCCCATGCTTCAAGCTGTCCTTTTGATTCTTGTCAGCACTTCAGTTCTGTCAGTCTCAGTTGCTGGATCTCAATGTCTCCTTAGCCTTGCTCTGCCCTCCTTGGCACCTGTGCATGTCTGCAGCAGATCCATTTGACATACAGCACATCATAGTGGTTGGCTCTGTGGTGTACTGTAGGACCTTGGTGCTCTTACAGCACACTAAGAAGGTTCTGGGTTTATTTCCTGTAGCTGCACATCTAGGTCTTTTTTCTCCTGTTTAGTTTCAGGGTTTGGTGGGGGGGGTTTTTTGTTTGTTTGTTTCTTTTTCTTTTTTTTTTTTTTTATTTTTTTATTAAGCTCATTGAAGAGAGAGCTTGAAACAAAAATAGAAATCTACTTAGGTAAGTAACAAAATATAACCAATACAGTAGATTTCTATTTTTGTTTTCAAGCTCTCTGTGAGGAAAGTGTTTATTCCACTTTTTTTTTTCTTCTTTCTTTTTCAACACTGTGTTGTCCCTTGACTTTGCATTTTTTTCAAGTTTCTCTAAATCCAGTGGTTAAATCTTGCTTCAAGAAATAGTTTGACCTTGCCAATGACCATTTTTTCTATTGGATAACACATGGTATCTTCCAACTACTGGTTACAATGTGTCGTTTAAATGGTTAGTGGGTAGAGTTACTTTGAACTTCTGTTATATTTTCTCAAATTCAACATTTAGTATCAAAGTTATATCCTTTAGGACACAGTACTTTGCCTGTACATATTAGAATGGAATACAATATTTTTAAATAATGATTAAAATAATAATAAGTATTTTAAAATAATAAAGTATTTTTATAAAATATTTTATAATGCTAAGGACAAGGAAGGTTGCACATAAAACGTATTCTATCTTACATGGCTAAGGTTGTATTTTAATGAAGAATTATGGGTATGATAAGTGTAAGAGCTGTATAAAACTGCACTTTGATTCCCAGGAGATTAATGGAAGCTTTTCTGTAATTCGATCTTGAAGTTTTATTTTCCATTTCAGAAAGGGAAAACTCATTTGAGACTTTCAGGGTTCAATGATTTTGAAATTAAGCCACTATACAGAACTATCACAGCATTTCTTATCCATGTGGAAGCCCAGGTAAGATGATCCAGGCTAGAATTGTATGTTGTAGGTCTCATTTCTCATGTTAGTAGTATGTGAATTATTTTGTCAGAGAGAAACTGTAGCATCAGTAAGGAAATACCTTTGAAAAAATATTTGCCAGCCCTTCACACTGTCCACTACAAAGAGGCTGGTTCCCTGACATCTTGATTCTTTTTTACAGTGCACCTGAGAATACCCATGTTCTGGAGTGACTCCATGCGGGGAAGTTGGGAGTGATCCTTAAAGATCTCAGCCTTGTGTGCTGAGGCTTGCTGAGGGCATATTCTGCATTTATTTGCTTGCCAAGCTTTATATTTGAACTTCAGTGAGGAAGAGAAGAAAGCTTGTTATCTATGTGATCCTTTCCCCTATGTTGGGGTTTGGCAGCCTACTAGTCTGCTCTTCCTTTCTAGCACTGCTTCTTCTTCAATAGAAATTTGATTAGAAAACACTGGATCCCATCTGGCTACTGTGGGTACATTATTTGCACTCAGTTCAGTCCTGAGTCTACACTTGTAGCCCATGGAGAGGCACCTGGGCCAGTCAGGAGCCCACCATGGAGCAGGGGGAGGAACAGGGAAGAATCTGTGACCTACATTGGAGCAAGCCCCTGGCAGCACCTGCAGCCTGCGGAGAGAGGCAGAGAGAGATGGAGGCCCACGCTGGAGCAGGTTTGCTGGGGGATCTTGTGGGCGACCAGGCTGGGGGCAGCAGTCTGGGACTGAGAGACTGAGAGACATTCTATGAGTTTATAGCAGTGACCCACACTGGGGCAGTTGGTGAAGAGACGAGGGCACGAGGGAGAGGCCTCACGTGGAGAAGGTCATGGAGGACTGTCTGCTGTGGGTTTTCTTGTATTTCTTCTGTGTTGAGTGTGTTTTGCCCGTGACTGATTTCTCCCTGTCCTTATCTCGACTCCAAAGCCTCTCAACATGTATTTTCTCCCCTGTCCAGCTAAGAGGGGAGTGATAGAGTGACTTCAGCCAGGGTCAAACCACTACAAGTAAGCTACTGACAGGGTCTTAGACTGGTCTACATGGTGCAAATAGGTAGTGAATATAAGAAGCATGTAGTATCCATTAGAAAACTATCTACCTTCTTTGGATACAACCACTTTTAAATTACATATCCTGAACAAAATATCAGCTATTCTTCCTGGAAGTATTCCTCAGGTGCAGTTGAGCATATGTGTGTGGGTGGGGTTTATGGCCTCGTAAATACATGTAAGCCCTTTTTCTGTACAGACTTTGTCTTTCTATTGACAAAGCCAATGACACATTAAAGAATGCCACCAGGAAAACAGACTGAGCTTTACTGATGAGCAGGCAGCTTGAGCTGAATACTCTGGAAAACAGAGAATCACTGAAAGATTCAAAGAGAGGAACAATTGAATGCAAGAAAGATCATCTAAGATGGTCTTTATTGTCTGGAAAAATAAATAGATGTACTAACCAGCCTTGCAGATTTTGCCTGCAATTTTGGATTATTCATTAATTAGTTGGTTTTTTTTAACTTTCTCTGTTGTTTATACTGTGTGAGAAATGAAGAAGTAACTTATCAAAAGACAGCCTTCATTAGCTGTGGCCTCTAAAGCTAAAGAAAAGATAATAATTTGTAAATATGGGAAAAAGTTGCATTGTTACATAAAGGAGGCAAAAATCACTTCCTTTTAAAAGTTAGTTTGCAGTCTTCTCCCATACAGTCTCTGTATGCATTGAGGAATATGGAGTGTATCATCTGTCATTTCAGTACTATAGTGCTAATGCCATGCAAGCATTTTAACAACAGGAACTATAACTTGACTGGTCTATAGCAATTTGGAAAATCTTTTTCTTCATAGTAATTGTTCCAATGAAATAGAAGAGCTCCATGATTAAGGTTCAGAAAATGCTATTGTGTAATTAGTGACTGCTAGAAGACTGGTAAGTCATTTTCAAGGTAATTTTGTATATTACTAAATGTTGAATAACAAAACCAAAGACAAACCCCACCAATATTTAGGATTAGAGAGAACTGACAGAGATTTATAAAAACTTCCATCTTGCTGATGGTAAATGTTTTCACATTCCAAACACTTTACCTAAGACTCTCAAAGGTAAATTGCAGTGACTGAAAATAAATTCTTCAGAGTAAAATTATGAAGCAAGAGTCAGACCAAAGTATATAAATTTTCTTAGGATGTTTATATCAGATTTTTAGATGATGTAATAATTAAAACAAAGATGCCTTGGAGCCAAAACTAATTTTTGCTTTTCTGTTTTGATTGCATTTCCCTTCTGCTGTAGAGAGGAGAGGTAATAGTTGAAATTGCACATTTATCTTAATACAGACTTTTTAACTGCTAAAATATTAAAGATTACTAAATAGGGTACTAGAATTAAATTCATTTCTTCAGTCACACTGCAGCAGTGTAATTAAATGGAGAGGGCGGCGGGGCAATTTTCTGTAAAAAATGTTCCCAAACATGGATATGAAGACAGTAGAGTTATACAAATCTAGGGCTATACTGTGATCTGAACCTGTATAAATATTTGAAAGACTAAGAAAAGCCTGTCCTTTGCTTTAGGTCAGTAGAAGTAAGCACCCAGTGCTGACTGTGCTTCAAAGCTTGTGGGAAATATGTGGATGACAGTCAGAATAGCTGTATAGCAACAGCTGTCATAATTTATTTGCCAGCAATGTTTCATATTGCCCTGGATCAGTGAGACAGGAGAGGAAAAATTACAACTCTTAAGTGGAATTCTGGTTTAAACGGGGTTATAAAAATGTCCCTTCATCATAGGCTTTACAAAAGGACTGTCCTTGGTCTAATAAAAAGGCTTAATTTGGGCATTAAGCCTTCTTAGATGGAAATTAGTGCTAAGACTGAAGATATGGACTTATACAAACCAGGACTTTTTTCTTTGCCACTGTACATTTAAAATGATCAAATGTACAATTCTGCAGAATGTTTACTATTCAACAAAGTGTGAATTGGAGCCAGCAGTAACTTGATTCGTAGCATCCCTGTCTGCCTTTATAGTTGTGTCTTGGACTCCTGGACTTTAGCCTTGGCTTAACTTTCTGAATAGGTAGACATCACTAGCATTCCTGTAGAGAGTCGGTTGTAGAACTCAGTTCAATTATCAGATCTGATTTCATCATTAATTCTGGTTTGAAGGATAGTAGTTGGAGTTTAAATTAGCAGGTCTGATGCTGAATATCTTTTTATGGTAGGTTTGTGATACAATACACAGATATATTGTGCAAAGCTCTTTGAAGTCATTTGAGTTTTCTGTTGATGTTAAGAGTCTTTGGTTCAACCCTGTAGTGTCAATCTAACTTGCACTCATTTGTGTAAAAACATGATAAATCTGTGTTAACGGATAAGTAAAAGAACAGACTGTGTGATAACTGCATGGTTTTTATATTAATATATTTTCCCATGACTGTACATGTCTTTGCATTAATCTAAATCTTCCTTAATCTGCTTCTAATCCTGTCAGCAGGAGCTTCAATAATGTCTAAACACGGAGAAAAAGTAGTCAAATATTATGGTCATTTTAGTTATATGTCTATTGCAGTATTTTATCATGAAGGTATCTTAGCTAAAATCAGCCTTAATTCAAACAAATATTCTGTGGAAATATTATGAAAGCTCTGATTAGTCTAGCAATTTAATGTTTGTTTAATCAAGACATTGCAGAGGTACTTTTGTAAAGCCTGATAAATTACACTGTAATCCAATGTGACAGCAGATATAAATGATAGCTACCTAAATATTCAAATCCTTTTATAAGAGTTGTGTATACAGAAAATAGGTACAGTTCTTTACTTTTTCAATTCACTAAAACCATTGCTTAATGCAAATGAAATATGAAAAGTTCCCAAATGTGAAAATAAATTATTTTATGAATATACATTTTTAATCATGAGAAGATACTGTCTAGACTAAAATTCATTGTGATCAACATTATAATGATGCATGGAACAGAAATGATGACGCTTGCTATAAATGCTCCCTAAACATGCACAAATTATTCTTGCTATATGTGTGAACTCCTCTGAAGAAATGCTGAAATTAAAAGTTTTAGTGTCATGTGCCAGAGTAGTGATCATTTTGTATCTTTCAAAATGCTTACTTGCATTGGAACATTAATTCATTGTGTGACATTTTCAGGGTTTCAGACACAAACATCCTACTTTCTTTGCATACTGTATAATAGAGCTATATGTTAACTACTGCTTTTCCCCTCCTGCTTCTAATAACCCTATGCTGTTGCACTTCTGCAAAGCAAAGTTATGGTAAGTAGAGACTTATCAGAAAATTTAAGGAAAACAATTTTGTTAAGTAGCTCAGGATGCTGTCAATCACAAAACTTTTCCAGACTGCTTTTGTAATACAAAGTCTATATTATTTTACTATTCACCAGAATCCCACCTGTTCATGATAAGAGAAGGAAGGGGTTTATAGAGAGGTTGAAAATGGAAAACGAAACTAAAACCCAAAAGTGACTCTCTTCCTTATCAACTTGGAAAAAAGCATTAAGACAGAGTTGGAAAACTTGCTTGCTTCTCAAAAAAAAAAAATAAAAATAGGGTACTAGAATTGCTAGCCAGTCTACTGCAAAGACAAGGGGAGAACTACAAGTTCCTTTTTTTTTCCCTCCAGTTTATACATTGCTGAAGGCAGTTGTTAACAAGACATATTTATTTACATAAATACCTGATGTTGTGGTAGTAAAGATGATGGAGCTAAACTCTTTTCAGTGTTTTATATAGTGAAAAGAGAAGAGATAATTTGAAAAAATGAAATGCAAGAAATTCCATTTAAACATAAGAAAAACCCCGGAAGCAGTTCCAGAGAGATTGTGGGTTCTCCATCCTTGGAGATACTGAAAACCTGACTTGGAAGCAGCTGCTGTAGCTGACCCTAATATGGGCAGGTGGTGCATTAGATTATCTCCAGAGGTCCCTTTCAGTTTTATCCAGTCTGATTCTCTGTTCACAATTCCAGTAGGTGCAGTCCTACCCAAGAATAGCAGCACAAAAATAAAAGAAGTGAATGTAATACCTACTATTAAAGCAGGGCAATGCCACTAATGTCCATAAAAAGCTATCTGAAACTGCCTGAAATGATGGCCTTTGAAAATAAATTACACTCAAATCACCCAGCTGCAGACAATTTTACTAAAAACATTGCTGAGCTGATATGTGGGTTGATGATGTTTCCATTGGCTATGGTTTGCAAACCTCCTATTAATTTCTCAACTGAAGCTACATAGTCATTCATCTTTAGAAAAATTATTCCAAAGATTTATGAAAGCATAACATGAAAATAAGACTAATGTATTATCTGAAAAGAGCATTAATGTTCGTGCTACTCAGAGAATAAATCGGGTCAAACAATCATTCACATCAGAATGGGTAAGGCTCCCTATAGTACTGTCTTAAATTCACACCAACTAGCATGCAATTTGGATTTCCTATGTTAAGATATCAGCCAAAATATGTATGTTCCTGTGGGCTGAACCTAAGAACATTTTCAAAAATAACACCACATGAAAATACTGCAACAGGGAAGGTGAATAATCTAAAGAGAATATCTACTATGTCCGGGTGGTTCGATCATTTGGAGTTAAATGATTTTCTTGTTCACAACAGCTTTATTGAATGCTAAGAGATTTACAGAAGAGCAGCAAGAATTTTTATACATTGGCTACTAAGAATGCTTAGCATTCCTTTTAAGCAACCAAGATAGAGAACACAGCAGGTAAAAGTACAGTAGTTGCAGTAATGGGATTAAGACAGATCCTGATTGGGTGATTCACAAGGAATTCCCTGCTATTTTATGATTCATAGTTTATTCCAGGTCTGCTGTACATTAAACAGTTGTAATTATTCTGGTTTTGTCCTTAATAGAATGACAAGAATGAAAACACTTCAAGTATGTATTTTACAGAGATGAAAAAATGCTTTCCAATTTTGTATCTGTTCCTTTTAAGATTTTGAGGGGTGTTTTTATATTTTGTGAGTATACCAAGGAAGACTGTTTTCATCATTACAGACATCCAGCCACCTCTGAGGTGAAATGCAGTCGTTAGGACAGAGATCAGAAGAGCTAAAAAATGATTGTTGATAGGAATGCTGAGTATCATTAAAAAATAGTAGGTGTGAAATGGCACTTAATAGTAGGTATCTCAATTGGAGTGAGAGCCAAGAGATCACAGAAGGCAAGACACTTACTGCACATGCTTCATTTTTCATGTTTGAACTGTGAGAAAAATGCCTTTATAAAGAATCTCTTAGATTTGAGACCTCCAGGGAAACAAGTGTCAAGTTAGCATAGACTGTGCAGTAGGATTTTACAAGAGTTCCAGGGTCAATACCTTTAGATGAAAAATGCTGTGCATACTTTAATGATTGCAAATAGCAGTCCATCCCGTATCTAGGTCTGAAATTATCTTTCTTGACAACAGTTTGACAAGCAACTCTTCATGGTCCTTTTAATTAAACTGAGGAATTATATTGTTCCTTGGAAAATCTATAATTTAGTGAATAAACACTGGTTAATTCTATTTCCAGAAGTTTACTTGGAGATCCCATTTAAATATTCTGGAAGTTTCCAACTGTCTTTGTTCATTATGTATGAAAAGCCACATTCTAGGATGTCCTAGCTTCAGGACTTTTTTTTTTTTTTCCAAACAACGGTACCAGTAGATAGCCAAAATGAACTAAGTTATTCTTTTGAATGCCACCTAGGGATTTCCAAATGCCCTTGCTATTTCTGTAACTGTGGGTTATCCAAGATGCCCTTTTATGAAACGCCTTAGAAAGATTAAAAAATAAGTCTAAAAATATATATGATACTCTTGCAAGTTGTCATGGGTCTTTAACTATACATGTTAAAAATTTGCATTCCATATTCTTCAAACATGATTCTAAAATTGACCTATAATTACCCAAAAAAGAGGTTAAACCACTTAATCTTGCATTGTGTGGAAAGAAAATATTGATTAGGCACTAGCCTCAATAAGGAAAAAATACTTTCCATATGATGTTCTCAATACTTACTTCCGTGTCTTAAAAGGCAGAAGAAACAGTTTTCTTGAAGCCTTTTTCTCTAACAAGCCTTTAAATAAGGAAAATTCTCAGTATTTTGGGTCTGGCAGGGATCAGTGAGTAAGCATCACTCAGAGACGTGACAAATGTGAGCTAGATTTCTGCTCTGTCCGGACTATGTTTTGATGGTAGCCGTTATCAGGTGCTCTTAAAATGGTGCAGAAAGGTCTCAGCAGCACGTCTTGACCTCAGGGAACATTTTCTTTTAACAAATGCTGATAGATGGCTCTTTAACTACTTCCATCATATGTGATTTGGTATTTCAAAGTAGTATTTTCTATACTCTCACACATTAAACAAATGCTAAATTTATTATGTTTGTGTGTGTATACCCCACTGCATTAGCTTGAGGTCAGCAGGATCGTTTCTGGTCTTTTCCTTGAGATGCCCACTTTTCAGCTAAGCTAGCCAGTGGCACACCAACAGGTTTGAGCCCTGGTTTGAGCATTGCCTGGGGATATCAAGTCAAGAACTGGCAAGAAGATGGATGTTTGGCAGAAGTGACAAATTCAGTTTCCTGGAGAAAGTTGCTGACTGTACAGTTCCAAACAGAGCCGCTTATCTGCCATTCCAGATGTTGTAATGATGACAGCTGTTTAGAGGGACATTGAAGAAGTGAGGGAGTGAATGAATTTACTGGAGAATCCAACTTACTTGTAAGTATAAGAACAAATTAGTGCTCATTATGATCCATGCTTATATTTTGCTTCTATATTCCTGTCTGTATTCTGAGCAGTTTCATTGCACAGACCACCAAAACATGACGCACAGCTCTTTTGGAGTGGTTAAACCATCCTGTAAAATATGTTGTGCTTTTAATCTTGCACAACTTCCTAACAACCCATCTTTCTTTTATATGTAGGTCATCTCCTCCTAGTCAGTCTTTGTGATGTGGTATTTTTCTTAGGTACTACATGCCATTCTGAATACTTCACTAAAAGTAAAACAATTTTATCTTCAGTTACTTTTTTTATGACCATCAAAAGCAGCAGCAATGAATGCAAGAAATGGTTTTATACCTCTCCTTCTACCAATTCAAAAGATGTGAACTAAAAATATTTGGCTTCTGACCAGAATATTGCTGGATTCATGCTCTGACACATCCTGTGTACAGGAGATAAGAGAGTTGAGGGTAGAGACGAAGTAGTAGAGAGATATAAAAGCAGGTTAAACAAAGGAATACTAGACCAAAAAAGTTGGGCTAAAAGCAGCCAGCCAGAAGAAAGTATAGCTGCAGCCCTAAGAGGTAGTACAATAATTCAGAAGTTTCAGATTGCATGCTTATAATTTCTTGAGTGATTGTTGAAATTTACATTGTTTCTAAAAGCTTGTGGTATGATTGTAGGCGTGACATACACGCTTCACACTGTACAAGGACTGATTAAAATTATTTAGCTTTTTTTGTTGCTGTTCTGTATTTTTCTTGTTTTATTTGTATTTCTATATAGTATACTTTTGCATGTGAAATCTCTGTGATAATGAACAATTTTATCTTTTTAATGACTTAAGTATAGTCACAAAAACAGGTCAAGGCCATAAAATCAAACACTTAGCTCAAAACAAGTTTTCTGCAGAATTGTTTTCAAGTTTTTATCCGTTAAAGTTTTCAGGTATATCAAAAAAATCAGGTATATCAGACACATTTGCTGAGAATCTGAAACACGTTTGTCTCTTATTGAATCTGTTTTGATAATGAGCAGTTATTTATGGAGACTGTTAGCAGTTTGATCATATTTCATTGTTTATTTTGTTGTTGAATGGTACAGAAAGCTCATTCACCTGTTCTCCAGTAAGACAAATGGCAAGAGTTGCCAAATTTCTGCACTTAGGGTTGCACATAAAGAAACTGAGTCAAAAAAACCCAAAAACATCACCACCCCACCAAAACCCCCAAACCCAACAACCTCAGGCATCAAGATGCTCTTGATACTATTAAATTAGAAGTCATAGAGACTTCTAATAAAAATGCAACAATTTGCATAGCTCAGCATTCATGCATGTCATGCAGGTAAAACTTTTTGAAGATGTCGATATTTTTAATTCTTGTAGATTCAGTACAAACTCTCTATTGTACTGATGTTTCTAGCAAGGTATTTATTATTCTGATGCAATTGTATTTGTTCTGAATATCAGTTAGTGGTGAATCCTACGCCATTTTAATAATCATGAATCTTCTGAGAAAATAATTACAATATAATGATTCCTACAGAGGACAATTTAAATTTCGATCAGAGGTTATAGAGGTGAAACATGATATATTGCCTATCAGCATTTTTCTGACATGCATAATCAGTAGGGATTTCTTGCTCCATTTTCTTATTTTCTTTGTTTTTTGAAACATTTCCTTTTAAAATTAGATGATTTCTGAAGCAAGTATTGCTTTCCCTTGTCAAAATGTGACTGATGTATGGGAGATCTGTTTGTGTTTTAAGAATCATAGAATCATCAAGTTGTTTTAGTTGAAAAAGGCCTTTAAGATCAGAAAGTACTGTAATATTTTTTCCTGAAGATTGTCATGGCTTTATCAGTGGCTTCTATAAATATTCAGATTTTGTGGCCAGTTTTTGCTTGTTTTGGGTTTGTTTTTTTTTTTTTTAATTTCTATATTTTTTAAAATTTCTATTCTTAAATATTTTCTTTTCTGAAATTCAGGCACTAGTGAAATTCCCACAAGTAATTTTACCAAAAATAGTCTTTTGTTTGGTCAACAAAATACATAAGAGATACTCTGGGAAATATGAATGCAATGTGAATATTGATCTTGTATTCATCTCTGTAATGTGACTCAGAAATAAGGCCTACATGGCCCTGAAGTCAGAAGAACTTATGGACGTATGTTTAAAGTTAAGCAGTCTGTCATTTGGTCTGTGAATGAAGGACAGATATGCATATTTAACTTTCTACCCTATTTTTAGGAAAGAAAACATATACACCATAAGCTAAAGGCATAACAATATTTTGGCATATAAAAGCGCTAGAAAACTGCCTGTTTATGACTATGCAGGTCAATGTAGTCAGAGAAATTTCCTTTATTTTTCTGGAGCCAGTCTGGGCTGTGAAGACTTTGTGTCCAAGCTGTACTATAGTCCTGAGAGGTCAGAAAAGGTGGCTAACAGTACTCTTGTAATCTGATTTGCCAAATGACAGCACACTTACTGATTCAGTAAGCAAATATGGAACATGAGTATTTTTTTCAGAACGGGAAAATAAATGTTTTTTCATTTACCGAGACATTCAGTGCACTTTGGGATTGTGTGTAAAGTCTTACAATGCTTGCTCGTGTAATTAACCTGTGCATTTGCATACTTTCTATTTTAATTAGCAAGTCTAACAGTCTGGATAGACAATCTGTATTTGATCTAGTAGAATTCTCTTTTTTAAAATGGCATGTGCCATCATATAATCATATACCAAAACATTTATGATGCCCTAATAATTCTTGATTTGTGCCAACTATGCACCCTTGGTTCACTGTGATAGTTATTTTCTCCACATTCTCTTCTTTTCAATCCTGAAAGTCTCACGAGAACAACAAACCAAGTATATGATTAGGCAATATCAAGTGAAGTTTTGCTTCTTGACTGAACTCCCAAACCAGCATGTGCTTGTCTGCCTTTCAAAGAGATGATATATGTAACTGTAAATGTGAACATAGAACTCAGGGTTGTTTTGTTTGTTTTTTTTGACGTTGGTGTTCATTGTTAAAAAAGAAACACAGAACAAAACACAAAATGTATGAAATTAAAAACAATAAATAGCATCTTCATGTTAAATCAGTGGACAATTTTTCAGGTATTTTGTTGGAGAGATGCTATTTGGTCTGGACATCAAAATCATTTCTACTGTTTGGCTACTCACAAGTCTTAATTATCTGCTAACTATTGGATTTATAATTTGTGTCTGTTGATTCATTAAAGAAACTACTCACATTCAGACATGGACAGACTGTTCAGATGTATGTTTTATGGATAGCAGACCTATCTTGCCTGAAATTACCTTTTAAAAAAATTCTTCATATGCCTATCCTAATGACTCTGTCTTGATCATATGAATTTCTCTATGGCTGAATATCTATGTGGTATGCAATCTTTATTCTCAAAGAGATGGAAAATTGTCTGTTTCCCTCAAAATTTCACTCTAGCTATTCTATCACAGTAACTGGAAAAATAATGAGTTTTAACAATTTTTATTTGCCTGCCTTCACTTTCATGTTATGCTGTCCTTTCTTTAGTTATAGGGCCTTTTGTAGCTAATAGTTTTTCCTTATGAAATATATATGTATATATACAACAATGTTTTTTAATTGTTTTCAGTCTTATTTTATAAGCTAAGTAGTCTGAACTGTAAATATTTCACTACAAGTAGCTTTTGTGTAATATGTTTTTATCTGAGCCTACTACTCCACACTTTAGGCATGATTTTTAGCATATGAACACCCAATCTGCATGAAATATTCCCAGGTAGAGGAGTAAAATTGTTTATTGCCATTCATTTCCTTTGGGTTTGCACTGTAAATTGCCTAATCAGTGTGAAATTAACATCCTTTTCAGAGTCTGTCTTTTCCAGTGTAGCTTCCTGTTGTCTGTGTATGGCTTGTATTTACTGCACATGGACTGTATTAAAACACATCGTTATGTATTGGCCCATTTTGTTAGACACTGGGAATTAACCTGTAAAAAATATTGTCACACTTACATACCACTATGCTAGTCTTTCTGTAGCCTGTTTCTGTCACTGGAGGTTTATTTATGTGTTTCCCACATGGTGTAACAACTTAAAAGGAATCCTGCCTCTTAATATCTTCTCTCAGCAAGGTGATTGAATGAAACAATATCTGCACAAACAGAAGGCATTATAGTATTTTACAGAAGAAGCAGTATTCCTCCTACTTCTAGATCTGCAAAGCACTATGGAGGATGAGAAGTAGTAGAAGTAAGATTAGCTTCAGAACCCTGTTAAGAAATCTAGTCATGTCATACCTACTGCAGACTCCCCCAAAACATTCAGAGAACGCTAAGAACTTAACCCGATTTCAAGATCTTCTGCCAAAGTTAAGAGAATTTTATCTTGGGCTACTGCTTTTAGTTCTACTGAAGCAATGTTTCTTCTGTAACTTCTTCTGTTTTCTCAAGGCATTGCTATCAGTCTGTCTAAGTGAAATACACATCTATATTTCCTGTTGTACTCTTATCTGCAATGTTGCATTTTTCTCCTACTGAAAAACCTTTATAGAGGATCTTTTATTTTTGCCTTGGGGAATTAATTCTCTGATATACAAATATTGTAAATAATGCACAACTAGAGAGTTGTGGGGGTAATCCATTCCAATTTAATACTCAGCAGTTTTTATTTTGCAAATCCTTTTCTGAATAAACCTCTGTAGGGCAAATCCTTTCCCTAGAGTACAACCTTATCAAGTGAGTTATGAATCAACAAGTGCAACAAGTACTGAAATCTGAGGAAATCTTTCTTCAGGTGGGATTTCTTCATCAATGCTCTGTAACTGTTTCAGCCTCCTCCACTCTCTTGCCCTAAATATACACTTAGCTATTGATCTGCTGACTACACAAGCCTACTGATAAGCTTTCCATCCTCTGCTGCAGAAAGTGTATCAGCTGGACAGGTAAATGTTTTGTGGATATAGAAGGGTGAAACTGCAAAGCTGCTATCACTGTAGGAAGAGACCTTTTCAGCTACAGGGGAGAATAAAAATTCACCTTCAAAGCTACAGAGAATGAACTCTTGCCTGATGAATCAGTCCTTCAGAAGTGGGAACTGGTTTTGATTCTCTATATGGTGAAGCAAAATAATATTCTTTATTTAGGAGAAGCAGACAAGGTTGGACACTTTAATACACAATGCAGCTGGTCTGGTTTGCCCTGAAAAAGAAATTTTAAAAAGTGATTTAAGAACTTGAAAGAATCTTGCTAATCTCTGAACTCATTTTTTGAGTTTCCCTAGGTCATTTCTGCCCAGTACTGCTTCAAAACATTTTCCAGATGAAGGACACACATTGCAGATATGGAGATCAAGGATCAAATAAACCTGATTATTCGCATTATCTAGGTAGGAATATGAGATAAAAAATACAACCTGGGTCTATTCTCCTCTCTGTGATCCCTCTTGCATTGTGACACAATTGAACAAAAGTGACTCAAAGCAACATCTCAGTTTTCAATTCTTCATTCTGTCTATTTTAGTGCTGTTCTTAGACAATTAGTAGTTGCTACATTCAACGTAGTATTTTAAAAGTACCATGTTTTCCTTACATGTTCTTCAATACTGCTTCAGTTTGAGGTCAGTTTCAAATTCTATGACATTCAAACATTGGCTTGTGTCTGACTATAAAGGGAGCATGCTGATAATCTGGTTTGATTTCAGACACCAAATTCACTGAGATTGTCAGTGTTGTTTGGCAGATTATAGACACACGACATCTAGTATAAATAATCTAAAGGACAATCCACTGAAAGCCGTTTGGTCTTCCTTCAGGCTTTGAATCAGAGTTTTAACCTCACGGTCAACTTCCAATGATACAGTCTACAATATGTTTATTTCTTTATTAAAGTTAAAATCCATTTCTTTAATATAGAACTGTATGGTTTGCTCTAAAACACAATGCTAGTGAGATAGATATAAGTACCTGATCATATACTAAAATTTATATGAAGTTAAAAATAAAATGGAACCTTTAGTGTGAAAGGGTTCTTTTGAAGCAAATGATTATTAGGAGAATTTAGTTGGACTGATTAATTGACAAAAATAAAATTAATATGAAGCCAAGATTCACTTTGAGATGAACAATTGGAATTGGTAACTGTTAATACGCTTTATCAGTGTAAGTTCCATCTTTTGGATGAGACTGTAATTATTTATCACTGATGGTTATAAAACAGTTGGCACTCTCTGATAGCCTTACAATGAATGAGCTTTATTCTTTGGAATATCTCCAGAAGTCAGGTGTCAGCAAAAGTAACTTGTCTCTAATTCATGTGTTATATCACATAAAGTACTAATGTGTAGTAGGATTTTATGCACAGCTTCTTAAGCATAGTTCCAAGAAGTGGGTACTGTAAGGGCTTCAGTCTTTGTGGCAGGGGAACTTAACTGCCAACACAAAAGTTGATGGTCCTTTGCTGGAATCCTTTTAAGTATAGAAGTGAGATAAATGAGATTTAGGAGAGACCATAATAGTCTAGAACATCCTGTTTACCACAGTAGAGTGCAATAAATTGCATGTCCAGAGTCCCTTCTACATCTACATCAACTGTGAGAGTGCTGGGCTTCCTGCATGAGACCTTCTGTGTATAACATCTGGATACTGGAGGCATCTTCTGTATAAGGCCTGTGCTTGAAATTGAAAATAGAGTTAGGCATCTAAAGTTTTGGAGGCCCACTCTTGTTTCCTTGCCTTCCTAGCATGGTGTCTATCAAGGAGGTTTGAAAGTAAAATTGAATAAACTCAAAAGAACATGGCACTTCCAGGGTCTTCTCAGTTTTTCATGGTCATCTCAGACTTCACTATAAAGAGAAACTTTTTATGTTAAAGACATTCTTAACCTCTGTTTTGTTATTACTTGTCCTGCTCTTGTGCTTGGAAAGTTGCCCTTCCAAGATTTGCTTTGAATACTTTCCATTTAAAAGCAAAAGTCAAAGTTGCTAATTCTTCCTGTATCATCCATGTCCCATTTTAATTTTCATCCTCTGGATGACACCTTTTCTTCTATACTACATACAACCCCTGTTATCCAGTAAGAGGCAGAACAGAATAAATGGAACTGTATCTGTTCAGAACTGTGTAACAACCAGTTTTCATAACATTCCTGGTAATGTATTGTCTGTGAGACAGTGGCCCATTTCTCAAGTTAAACTGAAGTGCTGGATGGACAAATAGATTTTGCAAAGACATGGAAAACAGAAAGGGATCTCCCCATTTCTAAGTGGTTGTGTAGCAATTTTATTGCTACACAACCACTTATTATTATTTTTTTTTTTTCCCTCTTTGCCTCTTACCACTATACAGTCATAAAAGCAGGAAAGTGTAGATCCCATGATAGGTTTTAGGAACACCATTCTCCCCAACTCCTTATTATTTTTTTCCTCTAATATTTATGTGTATTTCTCTAACATTGTGTATTTTCTTTGTATTACTGAAGGTTGTTTGATATCATCCCTTTCTCCTTTGAATATTATGGGTTTAGTGCTCAGTGAGCTAAGCTTCAGAAATTCACTAATAAATAGAAATGAACACACTGTCTGAAATTCAGTAACTGGGAATCTGGTTTCTGGCAATTACTGCAGTATAGCCAGTTTCATTTCACAACTCTGCTGACTTCATGAAAGGATTATGTTTACAAGATTTTAATTTTTTTTCAGTTAAAGATTTAACCTTGCATTTCCTCCTACTACCTTGATGATCTTTTAAGCCAAGACAGTCCAAATCTGTTTCCCACTTTTCCTCTTTGGATTATATATGATTCTTGAGACAGAAGTTTGAAATTGCAAAGCTCTAACAGTTTCTTTTATGCTTCTTACTCTGTACTAAAGTACAAGTATTAAACTTGTTGCTACACTTACATGATCTCTACATATAAATCTGTTTTCTGTTATGCTCAGTTCTGTGTTAATTTTTGGTCCAGCTGGCACTATGCCTTAAAGGCATCCTGAAAGATGTTTCTTATCTTCTTTGCTCAATCACAAGTCCTGTATTTGACTGACCCCTCAGTGTTTTGGTGTTGTAGGAATTACTCCAGAAAGGAGTTACAGGGCTTGCACAGTTTGTTTGATATTTACAAGCCATCTATGCTTCATGAAGTGTGCTGAACCACTCCATGGTTTCTCATATGTATAATGCTAGCTTCTGTAAACAGTTCCTGACAACTGAGGTGAAACTTGTGATTTCTGGTATTTTGCTACATCAGTTGCTAATCAGTCTTTTTGTTGTCTTACAATAGGTGTTGTAAGGTCATCAAGCACTATAGATGCCACCAGTGGGAAAAGACCATGGCACAAATAATGGTGTAGCTTTAACACATGTATCTGATACCAGTCTGCTTGTGTCAAAATTGCTTTTAGGATTTTCTCAGAAGAGGCTTTTAAGCAGATCTTTACAGACCTTTAAACTCCTATTCTAATCACTGATATTAACATAGAAACAGTGATTGCATATGGCAACAAGGTTCATGATCACAGGAGGATGTGAGCTGACTTGTAAATCATTTGAAACACTCCAAAGCTTCAGTGGCTAGAAATGAGCACAGTCACTGGTATTGATGCTTATGCAAAAGGTAAAATAAAGTGCTAAAAGCAAGAGTAATGATCTGACCTTAAGGTCTTAAGGTATAGGAGAGCGACTGAAGAACAGTTTCCACACTTTGGTTACATAGGTAGAGAGACATGTTACAGTACTTACCTGCAAGAGTGAAAGGAAGAGTTCTCTGAACTCTGAGGATGATTGCTATTCTAATGTGATTCTGACTTTCTCACCTAGTACAGAAATGCAAAAGATGTATCTACTGTATAATAATCTACCTCCTTAGCAATATTAAAATACTTTACATAAATACATAGGAATGATCATGCTGAGTGTTTTCTATTATTATTAATATTTGGACAGTTCTCTTGCAGAAACTTGTATCTCTTACTGTGATGAAAAAATAAGCATAAACCCTTACTCCTCCCATTGCCCCACCTTAATAGCACTAGTGATAGTAATGTTATGGGCATCACCTTTTGTATCCTTATGCAGCAAACAGAAACTTATAACTCGCTTAGGTTGAATCTTCTAAATGTTGCAGTGTGTGGTGGTTTGACCCTGGCTGGAGTCCAGACTCCCAGAAAGTCACTCTATCACTCCCCTCTTAGCTGAACAGGGGAGAAAATATCTATCGAGAGGCTTTGGAGTCAAGATAAGGACAGGGAGAGATCATTCTGCAATCAGTGCCATGGGCAAAACAGACTCAACACAGAAGAAAGGCAAGAAAAGTCTCTAATTTATTACACTACACACACAGAGAAACCAGAGTCAGATAATGAGAAGTACAAACAGCTCTTCAAACACCACCTCCACCCCTCCCTTCTTTGCAGACTTCACATTATTCATGATTTCTCCTCCCCAGCATGGCACAGGGGAAAGGGGGAATAGGGAATGGAGGCTTCAGTCAGTTCCTTACAAGTTGTTCAATTTTATTTGGGGGAAAAGGGGTGGTGTCATTTCTCACCCTCTTTCCCTGTACCAGTGTGGGGTCCCACCCACAGNTCCCCCTGCTCCATGGTGGGCTCCTGACTGGCCCAGGTGCCTCTCCATGGGCTACAAGTGGGGTCTCTTCATCCTCCGTGGGCTCTGGGGGGACACCCGCTTTACCACGGTATTCTCCACAGGCTGCAGAGTCTTTTCTCAGTGCCTTCTCCTCCCCCCTCTTCACTGATCCTGGTGTCTACAAAGTTTCTTACATCTTCTCACTCCCTTCTCTGGTGGCAAAATGTGGCTGTTTGCATTTTTCTCTTAAAGAAGCCCCATTGCAAACCCACCAGTCATTGCTATCAGCATTTATTTCAGAACTGGTTTGAAAGGCTGCCCAGAGCATCTAAGAAGACAGTGGGGACTCTAGTACTCAAGAATTAATCTCGCAAATGGCAGTTTTAATACTGTGTTGTACATACTTGCAATAACAGAATGTTCCAAGTCAGATCTTTAGAATGTAAGGTAGACTGTAGCCCATGTCCAGCATGGGAAGAGGAAGAGTGACAGATTTCCAAAGAAAATATTCAATATTTGGTGCACTTTCTGACAAAGATTAAGTGTATTTTTAACACTATGCTAATGATTGTAGCAGAATATGCTATAGTATATCAAAATGTAACAGAATGGAAGTCCTGCAGGTTGGTATAATGAGAACTATTATTGCCACTTAGAAGATTGAACTGTTTCATTTAAGCAGTTCTGAATGCCAAAATGCTGAAAGTAAAATATCAGTAGTTGTTAACTGTAACGATTTTTAAATCAAGATCGTTAAACAGAAGGATTACTGCAGGAGCTGGTGATGAAAGCTGTGGCAATAATGCACCCATTTAGTATGCATTCAGGATGTAGCAAAGAACATGACTGTTGAAGTTAACAGTTCATGATTTAGAAAATTTTGCTTTAGTCTTATTTTCCTATAAACCAGGCAGATTTCAAGTAAAGTTTTGTGTATGTTGCTGTTGATACTGCAAAGATTTATGTGGAAATCTCTCTTTAATTAAGAATTATTTCTGGCATGTCATAGAAGTGTCTCTATGTTCCATGTCTCTCTGGTATTTCATGCTGTAAGCCAAGAAAAAAATCTGACCCCAGAAAAGCTTGCCATCTAGTTGGGTGGACAGAAAACTTCCCCTGAACTGATACAAAAAAGTCAAGGGAACTGCTCGAGTTTGCTGTTGGCACTATTACAACCCATAAAATACAAAATTTCCTATGAAGTATTAGATATTAAGCAATGCATACAGTCCACAAGTAGGAATCTTGTACAGATGAGGTAGAGTGGGTGGTTGGAGATAAAAAATACTCTGCTGTATTTAGTATTTACTTTTGCTTAGAATGCTTTCGTTTGGAATAATTGTACAAACATATGTAAATCATGTATTATTGAATGTACATAGACTCAGCAAGCAAACAAGAACATTTCCAAGTGAGGTTTCAACTTCCCTCCTTCTTATTATGATTGAGAACATTTATAGAATTTTGAGCATGTAAAGCACATAAAAGTCTGGAAAATGAAGTACAGGCAGGGTTTGTACCATATAGTATGTTTCTTTTTTCATTGGAATGAAGTCTTGTCAGTGCCATTTATAATTTTATTTAAGAATGTGCATCTGGTGCTTTTAAGAAAAATATGCAAATGATAGAGTCTTTACAGGTCCAGTATTAAGGAAATACAGACTGCTACACCGTCATCTTAATCTGATGCTGCTGAAAGGAACTAATCAAATAATCTATAAAAATCTTCACTGTCCTTTTCCCACTTAGAAGCAAGTTACTTTCTGTGAAATTCATTTCCATATTGTGTGTGCTAAAAAGAGTGAAAACTCTACTTTCAAATACATCATGTCTGGTGGAGAAGTACTTGCATTAGAAAGGTCATTATCCAGCTAACAATTGTTTGTAGTGTTGTAATTTAACATGGATATAAATTTATATATAATGAGGTTTGTGGCTTTCTGATAAATCAGTTCTTGATCATGCCAACAAAATATTCTGCTTTTTGTCGTAATAGACAACCTAGGATGAAGGGAGTTGAAAACATAGAAAGTAGCCAGTCTGTATGGTTGATCCTGCTTCAGCTCCTGCAAATGTCTGGATCTATCTTCCTCTTTTGCAGAATGGTGTTCTTGGACTAACCTTAGGTTAGTTGCAAGAACTAATATGGCTTAAGATATAAAATCTTCAATTCAGCAGGCAAGCAAGGAAACTTCCTTTACTGTTTAGATTCCTACAAGTGTGTTTATTAGAGAACAATGGATTTGATACTATCAGCAGACCAAGAGGTAGAAAAGGAAGGGTCCATTTTTAGCTACTGTTCTTTCTACCCTAGATTCTTGCATATTCTGAGAGCTTTCACTTGATTTTGTTATCTAAGAAGGCATGTGAGTCATTTAAGGCTTTCTTGACCAAGCATCTCATTGCTTAACTAAATTTTAATAAGAATAAGATAATAAAAAGTGTTTTATTAAGTATCTGAACAGCAAGAGGAAGACTGGGGTCAGTGTGGTTCCCCTGCTGAACAAGGGGTGTGTCCTGGTAATGGATGATGCCCTCACATCATGAAAGTTTTTCCTTCCAAACACTCCAGAACACTGCCATTGGCCCTTCTGGCCACAAGGACACATTGCTGGCTCAGGGACGTCCTGCTGTCCACCAGGACCCCCAGGTCTCTCTCACCTGCACTGCTCTCCAACAGGCCCTGACCTCTACTAATACTTAGGATTGTTCCTCCCCAG